>CM072149.1:11293348-11330935 GCA_036850595.1 Rhyacichthys aspro
TCACTACAAACATGAGAGTACTTTATTACCTCACTACAAACATGAGAGTACTTTATTACCTCACTACAAACATGAGAGTACTTTATTACCTCACTACAAACATGAGAGTACTTTATTAACTCACTACAAACATGAGAGTACTTTATTAACTCACTACAAACATGAGAGTACTTTATTAACTCACTACAAACATGAGAGTACTTTATTAACTCACTACAAACATGAGAGTACTTTATTAACTCACTACCGACATGAGAGTACTTTATTAACTCACTACAAACATGAGAGTACTTTATTACCTCACTACAAACATGAGAGTACTTTATTACCTCACTACAAACATGAGAGTACTTTATTAACTCACTACAAACATGAGAGTACTTTATTACCTCACTACAAACATGAGAGTACTTTATTACCTCACTACAAACATGAGAGTACTTTATTACCTCACTACAAACATGAGAGTACTTTATTAAATTACTAACACTGTTTAGACCTGGTTTAGTCCTGTTTAGTCCTGGTTTAGACCTGGTTTAGTCCTGGTTTAGACCTGGTTTAGTCCTGGATTAGTCCTGGTTTAGACCTGGTTTAGTCCTGGATTAGTCCTGGTTTAGACCTGGTTTAGTCCTGGTTTAGTCCTGGTTTAGACCTGGTTTAGTCCTGGTTTAGACCTGGTTTAGACCTGGTTTAGTCCTGGTTTAGTCCTGGTTTAGTCCTGGTTTAGACCTGGTTTAGTCCTGGTTTAGACCTGGTTTAGACCTGGATTAGTCCTGGTTTAGTTCTGGTTTAGACCTGGTTTAGTTCTGGTTTAGACCTGGTTTAGTCCTGGATTAGTCCTGGTTTAGTCCTGGTTTAGACCTGGTTTAGTCCTGGTTTAGTCCTGGTTTAGTCCTGGTTTAGACGTGGTTTAGTCCTGGTTTAGACCTGGTTTAGTCCTGGTTTAGACCTGGTTTAGACCTGGTTTAGTCCTGGTTTAGACCTGGTTTAGTCCTGGTTTAGTCCTGGTTTAGTCCTGGTTTAGACCTGGTTTAGTCCTGGTTTAGACCTGGTTTAGTCCTGGTTTAGTCCTGGTTTAGTCCTGGTTTAGTCCTGGTTTAGACCTGGTTTAGTCCTGGTTTAGACCTGGTTTAGTCCTGTTTAGTCCTGTTTAGTCCTAATACCCCTGTTGTTCTGGTGCAGGAAACGCCCGTCAGAAGCAGGACGGGGTAGTGAGCAGTTCCGTGGTGTATTTCTCTGAAGATGCCCCTCAGTTGCCCCCGTCCAACCCTCAGCCTCTGAAGCTGCGCCGGGTCCTGAACCTCAGCCCCTTCACCGTCACAGACCACACCCCCATGGAGACGGTGGTGGACATCTTCAGGAAACTGGGCCTGAGACAGTGTCTGGTGACGAGGAGCGGGTCAGTGCCACGGTCTGGGTTAGACCGGGTTAGACCAGGGTTAGACCGGGTTAGACCAGGGTTAGACCGGGTTAAACGAGGGTTAGACCGGGTTAAACGAGGGTTAGACCGGGGTTAGACTGGGTTAGACCGGGTTAAACGAGGGTTAGACCGGGTTAAACCGGGTTAGACCGGGTCAGACCGGGTTCAGACCTGTTTTGTTTTCACAGGAGGCTCCTGGGCATCATCACAAAGAAGGACGTGCTCCGTCACATGGCACAGATGATGAACCAAGACCCAGAGTCCATCATGTTCAACTGAACCAGGCAAGTCCCTCTCAAAACCTCCCTGAACCAGACCTGAATCAGGCAAGTCCCTCCCAAAACCTCCCTGAACCAGACCTGAACCAGACCTGAACCAGACCTGAACCAGATCTGAGAAGTGTCTAAACCCAACATATATTTGTAGTTTATCATTTTGTGCTGACTTTCTTTATGTAAACACTTATATTTTGACAGAAAAACCTGGCGCTGACTAAACCAGACGCTCTGCTTCGAGACGCCACTAAAAGACTGCATTTTTGATTGTTTTGATCCATGTACGGTTCTCTAAACTCAGAGCCTGAATCGCTTCAAAAGCCACTTTAGGTTTTGACAAATCGCTGCTAATTTGACTCAAACTCTAACTGAAGGACTTTGGAAGGTGGTTTATAATTGTGCTAAATTCAGACGATGGTAAGAAAACCCACATCAGACCAGCTTTTTTACCGTTTTGTTGCCATTTTTGTCACATTTTAGATATTTTAACAGAAATATGTGAAGTGAAACAGTTTTACCTCGATTTTAAAGCTTGAAACTGGATTTGTTGAAACGGCTGCCTCTTTACGCTCGACTGAAGGTCAATCATTAAAAACAAGATAAACTCGTGAAAATAAGCTTTGTGTGGGATGTGTTTTATAAAAAAGGGACCAGACTGAGATGAAACACTAAGAATCCTGTTGAAAACTGTCTGTAGCTGCACTTTTGCCTCATGTTGATGCCATATTTGTTTTGAGGGACGTCTCCATCAGTTTTTGTTTCCAGCTGTTTTCACAAATTGATAATAATTATTTCAGAAAACGTGATAATAATCCTGTAACAGACTGAACTAAACCCTGTGTTTTTGTTATTGAGACGTCCCTGTTTTATATTTTTCCTGTGAATTTCCATCAAACACTAAAAACACACTCCTCTTTCATGTCGTGTTTGTTTTGTGTAAAAATAAGCTGTAAATATCAGAGTTCAGTGTAAGTTAATGTCGACGTATTTATCACAAAAACGAGCTGTTGCACTTTGTAAATGAACCAACGACTGACGAATAAATGAAGATGAAATAAGCCTTCTCTGATTTATATTTCAAAGCTCAAACTTTGCATTTTTACACAGTGTCCAAACTACTTTTAGAATCCACAAACTTTTAAACAAGTTTTAGATGGATTTGAACAGGTTTCAGTTGGATTTGAACTGGTTTTAGATGGATTTGAACAGGTTTCAGTTGGATTTGAACTGGTTTTAGATGGATTTGAACAGGTTTCAGTTGGATTTCATCGGGTTTCAAAGAATGTGATGCCTTTTCATTTGAAAATCCATATTTAAAGCTAAAACAAAGGTTTGTAAAAACCTTGTTAAACCTGTTTTATTTTGAGGAGTCCTGGTTCTGACTGATGTGTGAACATTTAACATTTTATTCAATGCATCAAAAAAAAGCAGGATTCATGTTGAAAATTTAAACGACACATGAAGAGCATTTATTGTGTTTTCTACATTAAATCACGTTTCACACATTTCTACAACACTTCTGTTCTTTACTGACTCTTCTTCAGAACCTTTTTATTCAGTGCTTTGTTCATTTAACCTGAGTTCTTCTTCTTCACGGCTCTTTAGACGATTATTTGGAGGATTATTTAGAGGAAGGTTCTTGGTTCGAGGTGCGCTCCAGGTCGCAGTAATAATCCAGCGCCCGTCGCACCGGCTCCAGGATGTGCTGCTGCAAAACAATCAGGAACAAAAAGGTTTTATTTCACTAACTTTTTAGAGTTTATTCAAATGAGAGCTTAATTAGTCGTGTGAACTATTTTTGACAGAGAGAAAAGATGGAGGAAGAGTCCAGGATGAATTACAGAGCTTTATTTTGAAAGAGATCATGAGAGTTTCAGGTCAGTGTAATGTTTTTCCAGGTTAAAGTGATTTTGTGGAGAGGCACTGACATTTTGTTTTGCCTTTCCAATCTTTCCAGTGTAGGTTTTTTGGTTAGAGTTAATGATATTAGTCTTTTTGTAAATTACAGACTGACAGGATTCAAGTTGTAGATCCAGAGGCCTCAGTGAGGTCACAATCTGGTTTAAAGCAGATAATATACACATGGACCTCCCTAAAAGTAGCTGAGGCAGGGCCATAAGCAAATAAAACTTGTACAGGACAGATACGACTCGGTTTGGTCCTGATTTGAGGTTTGAGAGTGTGGGCTCGCGCTGACCTCGAGGCACGGGAACAGTTTGGTGAGCTCTGTGAACAGCGGCAGAAGAACAAAGCGGATGAAGTTGGTCTGAGACGACGGCTTCGACACTTTGTCTCTGTCCATGAACGGCGTCACCGGGAGTCCCTTCAGCTTCTCTGTGTCACTCTGGAACCAACAGGTAAATACAGCCCTACCATTGGCTACGACAGGTGTGAGGTCACTTCCTGTCTGTCGCTGGATTTAACTCTGGTTTAACCCTGGTTTAACCCTGGTTTAGTCCTGGTTTAGTCCTGGTTTAGACCTGGTTTAGTCCTGGTTTATTCCTGGATTTAACCCTGGCTTAGTCCTGGTTTAGTCCTGGTTTAACCGTGGTTTAACCCTGGTTTAGTCCTGGATTTAGTCCTGGATTTAACCCTGGCTTAGTCCTGGTTTAGTCCTGGTTTAACCCTGGTTTAACCCTGGTTTAGTCCTGGTGTAGTCCTGGTTTAGACCTGGTTTAGTCCTGGTTTAGTCCTGGATTTAGTCCTGGTTTAGACCTGGTTTAGTCCTGGTTTAGTCCTGGTTTAGACCTGGATTTAACCCTGGTTTAACCCTGGTTTAGACCTGGTTTAGTTCCTGTCTGTAGTCTTGTTTTTTCCTGGATCTGGTCTTAGTTTAGTCCTGTTTAATCTTAGTTTAGTCCAGATTTTAGTCCCCATCCCGACTATAAAATAGCTCCAACAAATATAATGTTTTAGTCCTGGTTCAGACCTGGTTCAGACCTGGTCTAGACCTGGTTTGTGCTCACCTGGTTGAAGAACTCCTGCAGCAGACAGTCGAGCCAGGGTTCAGCCACAGACATGGGCCGAGCTTCGTTGGAAATGTCGCTGACTTTGACCATGATCTTCATCAGCTGCAGCAGACACAGATTTCACTGAAACACCTGCATCATCATCATCATCACTTTACTCCGTGTTTCTGTTTAAAAACATTAAGATGGCTACCACTTCCTTGTGATCTTTGTTGTTGAAGTCGAACACAGGCTGGATCACTCTGAACTTGTTGAGGATTTCGTTGTGTCGAGCCATGTCCGTCGCCAGAATACACCTGAACAAAAACACGGCTCACACTGTAACTGTGGTTCTGTCAGGCTCCGGACCGTCCTGTGAACCGGGTCGTACTTGATCATTCCGGAGCGGATCTGTTTGTACTGGTCACTCGTCACGTTCTTCAGGATGTTACACTCCGGCTGCAGAGAAAAAACACGCCCGAACAGAGAAATACCTCAGAAATACACTCATTTTTCAAGGTGTTGTGGAACAGTTAGGGCACAGGGTTATCTGGTGACATATTCCATTACAAAGATAAAAACAGGGTTAAACCAGGACCAAAGACCACTACAAACATTTTTGCTAAGCTCGATGTAGATGAGGACCAAGCCTGGGACCAAACTCGGACCAAATAAGGACTAAAACAAGACTAAACCTAGGTCTAGGCCCAGACAAAAACCTGACTAAATCAGGACAACACCAGGACTAAACCAGGTCTAACCCAGGTCTCACCCAGGACTAAACCAGGTCTAACCCAGGTCTCACCCAGGACTAAACCAGGTCTAACCCAGGTCTAACCCCGGTCTCACCCAGGTCTAACCCCGGTCTCACCCAGGTCTAAACCAGGTCTAACCCAGGTCTCACCCAGGACTAAACCAGGTCTAACCCAGGTCTAACCCCGGTCTCACCCAGGTCTAACCCCGGTCTCACCCAGGACTAAACCAGGTCTAACCCAGGTCTCACCCAGGACTAAACCAGGTCTAACCCAGGTCTAACCCCGGTCTCACCCAGGTCTAACCCCGGTCTCACCCAGGTCTAAACCAGGTCTCACCCAGGTCTAACCCTGGTCTAACCCTGGTCTAACCCAGGTCTAACCCAGGTCTAACCCAGGTCTCACCCTGGTCTAACCCAGGTCTAACCCCGGTCTCACCCTGGTCTAACCCAGGTCTAACCCCGGTCTCACCCAGGTCTAACTCCGGTCTCACCCAGGTCTAAACCAGGTCTCACCCAGGTCTAAACCAGGTCTAAACCAGGTCTCATCCAGGTCTAACCCTGGTCTAACCCTGGTCTAACCCAGGTCTAACCCAGGTCTCACCCTGGTCTAACCCCGGTCTCACCCAGGTCTAACCCCGGTCTCACCCAGGTCTAAACCAGGTCTCACCCAGGTCTAACCCAGGTCTCACCCTGGTCTAACCCAGGTCTAACCCTGGTCTAACCCCGGTCTAACCCAGGTCTAACCCCGGTCTAACCCAGGTCTAACCCCGGTCTAACCCCGGTCTAACCCCGGTCTAACCCCGGTCTAACCCAGGTCTAACCCCGGTCTAACCCCGGTCTAACCCAGGTCTAACCCCGGTCTAACCCCGGTCTAACCCAGGTCTAACCCCGGTCTAACCCCGGTCTAACCCAGGTCTAACCCAGGTCTAACCCCGGTCTAACCCCGGTCTAACCCCGGTCTAACCCCGGTCTAACCCAGGTCTAACCCCGGTCTAACCCCGGTCTAACCCCGGTCTAACCCAGGTCTAACCCCGGTCTAACCCCGGTCTAACCCCGGTCTAACCCAGGTCTAACCCAGGTCTAACCCAGGTCTAACCCCGGTCTAACCCAGGTCTAACCCAGGTCTAACCCAGGTCTAACCCAGGTCTAACCCAGGTCTAACCCAGGTCTAACCCAGGTCTAACCCAGGTCTAACCCAGGTCTAACCCCGGTCTAACCCAGGTCTAACCCAGGTCTAACCCAGGTCTAACCCTGGTCTAACCCAGGTCTAACCCCGGTCTAACCCAGGTCTAACCCAGGTCTAACCCAGGTCTAACCCAGGTCTAACCCAGGTCTAACCCAGGTCTAACCCTGGTCTAACCCAGGTCTAACCCAGGTCTAACCCAGGTCTAACCCAGGTCTAACCCAGGTCTAACCCCGGTCTAACCCAGGTCTAACCCAGGTCTAACCCCGGTCTAACCCAGGTCTCACCTTGGACAGGATGCTGAAAGCGACGGCGCAGTGGTGATTCTCCAGAGGTGAGATGTCGTTGTAGCGCAGCGCCAGGTCGGTCTGAGCGTTAATCTGTCAACAACACAAGAACAAGACCTGGTTTAGTCTCGGTTCAGTCCCGGTCTAGTCCCGGTCTAGTCCCGGTCTAGTCCCGGTCTCACCTGGTAGACGTTGTTGTACCCCGGGTGGTCCAGGTCGTGACACAGAGCTGAGGTCAACATGATGAGCAGGTCGATCCGTCCCAGTTTGGTCCTGAGGTCCGTGAGCCAGATCAGACCGTACATCTGCAGGAAGTGAGGTCACAGGGGCAGGAAGTGAGGTCACAGGGTCAGGAAGTGAGGTCACGGGGGCAGGAAGTGAGGTCACGGGGGCAGTAACAACAAAAAAGATTTTGGCAGATGCTGAACTTTCAAAAGAAGTGAGGTCCAGCTCCAGTCCAAGTCTAGTCCAGGTCTAGTCCAGCTCTAGTCCCGCTCTAGTCCCGCTCTAGTCCAGCTGGACTAGATCCAGCTCTAGTCCAGCTCTAGTCCAGGTCTAGTCCAGCTGGACTAGATCCAGCTCTAGTCCAGCTCTAGTCCAGGTCTAGTCCAGCTCTAGTCCAGGTCTAGTCCAGCTCTAGTCCAGGTCTAGTCCAGGTCTAGTCCAGGTCTGGTACCATCTGTGTGACGCAGAAGCAGTGCTGGAAGTTGTGGAAGGGGATGTTGTTGTAGTGAGAGTAGACCTCGAACAGGAAGCTCTGCAGGATTCTTTTCTCGATGTGAAACGCCGTCAGGAAATCCAGGTCTGAGAACATAACCGTGAGCAACACCAGCATCTCCGCCTCCTCCCACTGCCTTCAGACCCACAAAGACCAGGGTTAGACCGGGTTAAACCAGCCTCCTCCCACTGCCTTCAGACCAGGTTTTGGTTTGGTTTGAGCAGGTTTTAGCTGGACTTGAGCAACATTTTAGTTCATTTTTCTGCTGTAATACCTGGAGTGTCCACTGGGGGCAGGGCAGGGGGATGGTACTCACCAGTTGTCGAACATGGGCGTCTTCAGATGCTCCCTCACTTCCTCTGTCACCTGCAGAGAACTACGGCAACACACAGGGGACACAGTTTGGGGCTCTTACTTTCAGAACATAACATTCACCTGATTTCTGACTAATTTCTGATTAATTTCTTTTCATTTCAGTTAAAGTGTGACCTCATGTTGAGAAACTTGGTGTGGACTCTCTGTCGCTCCTCGTGCACGTTCAGGTGAGGCCCGTGCACGCTCGCGAGTTTAGGTCTGGTTTTGGAAAGATGCTGCTCGACATCGTGTCGGAACAGACCCATCCAGCTCAGGTGCTCCACGCTCTACACACAAGAAAAAACAGGTTTACTTGGATTTGAACAGGTTTTAATTGGATTTGATGAGGTTTTAGTTGGAGTTTACCAGGTTTTAGTTAGACTTGACTAGGTTTTGGCTGGACTCACCTCCAGTTTCCTCTTGAAGGACTCGACTTGACTGTTCAGGTCCAGGACCAGGTCTGGGGTCTGGCCCATGTTCTCCATCACACAGGACTCCAGATGCTCCAGCCTCGTCTCCATGGCGTCCAGCTCCGTTGGCATGGCAACGCCTGGCAACATCAGCAACAGGGATTCAGAGGGCCGTCCATCTGGACCTGGTTTAGTCCTGGTCCAGTCTTGGTTGTAGTCCTTGTCCACTCCTGATCAAGTGTTCCTCTAGTCTTGTTCAAGTTCTTGTAAAACCATGTTTTATTTGGATTCAAACAGGTTTTAGTTGGATTTGAACAGGTTTTAGTTGGATTTGAACAGGTTTTAGTCTGATGGATGGTTGTTTATATTCCTAGTTTAGTCTCAGTCTAGTCCTTGTCTTTATCCTTGTCCTGGTTTAGTTTTATTCTTGTCTTGTCCCGGTCTAGTCCTGATGCAATCTTGTTCCAGTCCTGGTCTCAGTCCTGGTCTTAGTCCCTGTCCAAACTCGGTCCAGACCCGGTCTTAGCCCCTCACAGCGCACGTCGGAGGCCACCACTTGCAGAGAGTACGGTGTCTGTTTGTTGTTCGGCTGAAGCTGAGGAGAGATCTTCACCAAACGACCGTCTGCGCTGTACATCTTCAGGATGTGCTCAGGCCCCGCCTCCGCCGCCGAACGGAACAGATCTGACCAATCACAGGCCCACAATCAGTGACGGACAGCACACCTGACCAATCACAGTCAGAGTAATCTGCTGACGCTCTTTTAAAATGGAGTAAATGAAGGTTAGAGTGAAATAACATCATCAGTTTAGTTTGAAATCTTCTGATTATTTGCATCAATAATTTTAGTTTAGTTCACTGTAGTTTCAACAGATTTTAGTTGGGTTTACAGGTTTTTATTGGATTTAATCAGGGTTTTTTTGGATTTAATCAGGGTTTTTTTGGATTTAATCAGGTTTTGCATAAATTTGAACAGGTTTAAAATGGATTTGAACCGGTTTTAAACACATTTGAATCATATTTATTACATAATAATGCAATACCATTTGAATGATCTTATATTTAAAAACCTGTTGAATTGGTCCGTATTAATAAACAGCCTGGTCCTGTCTTTACCTTTGACCTCAGCAGCAGAGCAGTCGTCTCTAAACTCGGCCTGCTCCGATCGTCCGTTCACCAGGAAGTGGATGATTTTGGTCGTCATCCCTGAATCCACAAATCCAGAGTCACAGTCGGAGTCAGAGTCAGAGTCGGAGTCGGAGAGACGGCAGAGTTCAGCTCTCGACTCAGGCCTGGAGTGTCTCTGGAAGAGTCTGAAAGCCACCTGCGTCTGACACTCAGCCCTCCCTCCTCTCGGCTCGACCCCTCTTCACTAGGGTTTAATCTGGCTTTATTTCTGTGTTTAATCATGAATTAAGTCCTGGTTTAGTCCTGGTTTGATCCTGGGTTTAGCTCTGGCTTAGACCCTTTTCAGATCTAGTTTATTTCATGATTAACTGTTGGATTTTCTTCATTTTCAAACTCTGGTCTTTATTAAGTAAAAACAAATACAAGGACAAAACAGCATAGCTTTTTAAGAAATACAACTCAGTTTTTGTTTGTGGTAAAGTCCAGGTTTAGGTCTTGTTTATTGTCCTTTATAAACCCAGATTAGGTTCTAGTTTAGTCTGGATTTAGGCCTAGATTTAGTTCTGGATTAGCCCAATTATTACTTGGGTTTAAACTTTGATTTAGTCCTAGTTTTTACTTGTTTACTTCTCGTTTTACTGCTTTTCGCGTCAGCTGCAGTTCCTGGCCTCGGCCACTAGATGTCCTCCTTCAGCCAGCTGTCACTGCAGCTCTACGGCGTCTGCAGTGGGACATTCAGCGAAGCACAAACCTCTGCAATAAATCACCTTTGGTGTTTCTGTCGCTATGGGCCGCTCTCTGAGGCTTTTCTCTCGTGAAATAAATAAATATGTCTTAAACTTAAAGCCTCGGGACGCGATGTGAAGCGGTAATCGGTAGTTTTTTGGCCTGAAACTCCGGCTATTTTTAATTTTTTTTCTGGGAAAGGTTTGAGTCCATCCGGTGAGTGCGACAGGATCAATAACCAATCAATTTACCCGCCGTTAACCGTTAATTAGCGGCCGTTAGCAGCGGCGCGTGCACGACCGTTGACTTATGCTAATGTAGCTTAGCTTTAACTTAGCCTGTTACCTTAAAGCTGCCTTGTTTTTTGGAATAACTGCCTTTTTTGGAGCTAGCACACCAAGCTAGCAGCTATTTCTACACTTATTTTTTAACCAGTTTCCTGTGGTTTAATCCCGAGTTTAGTCCGAGTTTAGACTTGGTTTAGAACTAGATTAATCCCGGTTAAATACTGAGTTTAAACATGAAATTTGTCTTAGTTTTGAATCCAGGACTTTAAAAAAATGTAATTAAATTGAATAAAAACGTATAAAACCACTTGTTAATACCTAATGAGTGGAAATAAATAATGTTATTAGTAACAAATAATTTTTTTGCAGCTAAAAGTATCTATTGTTTCAAAGTTATTACCAATATTTGCCTATTTATGGGAGCAGTAACCTACAAAGAGACCTCTGTTATCCTTATTATCTCTATTGTCAAGTTAAAAAGTAATTTATAGCACATTTACACCAGCCTGGACTAAAAAGAGGCCTAACAATAAAATAATAATAATATATGTCAGTACAGCAGTAATGTCTGTGTCTAAATCCTGTAATCCTATAATTATGTCTAATGCTGACTATTACCTGGAAAATGTATGACAAACGTACAAGGGTTTAAATATATTTTAATTCATAGAGAATTTTTGAATAAAAAGTGAAATTTTCAATTTCTGCTTTAAAGTTACTTTATTTAATTCTTTTATTTACTCTTGGTCTAATCCTGCCCCAAAAAACAGGACCAAACTAGAACTTAGAACAACATTTTTTAACCAATTTGAACAATTAATAATGTCTTTTCTCATTAATAAGTATATATTTTCTTTCTTCTGTTGCAGCAAACTGAGAATGAGGACTGACAAACACAGCTGCACGCAGCTTTTTCTGGAGCTTTTTTCAGCTCATTCCCCGACGTTTTCTGCTCCAAACTTCGATAAATAAAAGCCATAAAGTCTCAGCAGCTGTCGGCCTCCAGCGGACGCCATCTTTGATTTGTTTTGTTTCTGGAGCAGAAGATGGAGCAGGACAGAGGAAGAGCGGAGGATTTGTTGGAGCTGGTGGCGCAGAAGGACGTCGGGACCAGGATTCAGACCGGACCCGAGATCCTGGACCGGATTCTGGACCCAGAGAAGAGTCCGGACTTAGAGCAGGACCAGAGCGCCATGGACCGGATCGTGGACACGGTGGTCTGCTCCTGGGTCAACTCCAGTAACTACAAGGTCAGGACTAGACCAGGACTAGACCAGGACTGAACCTAGGTCTAAGCCAGGACTAAATATGATACTTAACCAAGAACAAAACAGGACAAGACTAAACTAGGCCTAAAACCAGACTCAAACCAGATCAAAACCAGACAAATACAAGTGAAAACCCAGGACTAGACCAAAGGCAGAACCAGGACTAAACCAGGACTCTGGTTTTGTTCAGGTTTAATTGTGGTTTAGTTTAGACCAGGACAAAACCTTTTTCAGTTCTAGTTATTGGAACTAAATTAAATGAGTTCAGGACTAAACCAAGACTAAAACTAGGACCAGACATGGACTAAACCTGGACTGAACCAGGCCCAAACCTAAAACCCACAGAATCCGTCCCATTAGTCTCTTGTATTTCCAGTCATTTCCTCTCGTTAGAACATCCTGGTCAGCTGATCCAGGAGCAGCCAATCAGAACACAGCTTTGACAAAACAGGGTCAAGGCTTATTTTTAACGAAGCCCAGTTTCCTTTTCCTGTGGATCAGAGGAACTTCCTGTAACGAGTCTAAGATGGCTCCCGACGACACGCAGCAGAGTTCCAGCTGAGATCTGTGGAAAATAAAAGAACTGCTGCCAATTAGTCTTTTAACTTATTTAATATCTGTGTTTTAATATGACAGGGTTTAGACCTGGTTTAGACCTGGTTTAGACCTGGTTTAGTCCTGGTTTAGTCCTGGTTTAGACCTGGTTTAGTCCTGGTTTAGACCTGGTTTAGACTTGGTTTAGCTCAGGTTTAGCCCTGGTTTAGTCCTGGTTTAGTCCTGGTTTAGCTCAGGTTTAGACCTGGTTTAGCTCTGGTTTAGACCTGGTTTAGTCCTGGTTTAGACCTGGTTTAGTCCTGGTTTAGACCTGGTTTAGTCCTGGTTTAGCTCAGGTTTAGCCCTGGTTTAGTCCTGGTTTAGTTCTGGTCCAGTCCTGGTTTAGTCCTGGTCTAGTCCTGGTCCAGTCCTGGTTTAGTCCTGGTCTAGTCCTGGTCCAGTCCTGGTTTAGCTCTGGTTTAGTCCTGGCTTAGTCCTATTTCAGACCTTTTTCAGACCTGGTCCAGTCCTGGTCCAGTCCTGGTTGATCCGGTCTTGTTTTCAGGTGGTGTTGTTGGGGATGGAGGTTCTGTCGGCTCTCGTCTCTCGACTCCAGGAGACTTTCAGGACTCAGGTGGCGACAGGTAAACAGATGGAGAACACAGACCTTAACCTCCTCTCTCCTTGATAATGATGAGAGTTGTTTGTTTTATTTCCTCTCAGTTCTGCCGAGTCTAATCGACCGTTTAGGAGACGCTAAAGACCAGGTCCGAGACCAGGACCAAGCTCTTCTGTTGAAAATCATGGACCAAGCGGCCAACCCACAGGTTCTGTTGTATAAATGCAGCTATATTTGATAAAAATGTTGTCCTAGTTTGTCAACTAAACACATATTTTTTTCATTTCTTCAGTTTGTTTGGGAGCGGATGATGGGAGGCTTCAAACACAAAAACAACCGGACGAGAGAGGGACTGTGCCTGTGCCTCATCGCGACGCTCAACGTGTACGTTCTGAACCAGACGCTCTTCTTCTGATGTTTACTGCAGCCTTTTATTACTCTGTGTTTGTGTTTGTCAGGTTTGGATCTCAGAGTCTGACTCTGAGTAAAATAGTTCCTCACATCTGTAACCTTCTCGGAGATCCCACGAGTCAGGTGAGGACAAATACTCAGTAAAGTTCTGAAATAAATGTGGAATATGCTTGACGTGTTTCTGTTGTAGGTGCGGGATGTTGCGCTGAACTGTCTCGTGGAGATTTATCGTCACGTCGGAGAAAGAGTGAGAATCGACCTGGGCAAGAAAGGCCTGCCTCAGTCACGGTGTGTTTCAAACCCGATCACACAGGTTTTAGGTGGATTTAAACAGGATTTAGTTGGATTTAAACAGGTTTTGGTCGTTTTTGTCGCAGGTTGAACGTCATCTTCAGTAAATTTGATGAAGTGCAGAGATCTGGAAACATGGTGCTGTCTCCAGTGTCAGGTAACATCTCAGGTTCACAGTGAAAAATAAACTTATATCACAACAAAACGTCTGAAAACAAAAGAAAAGAGAAGACAAAGGATGTGAAATGTGTAAATATTAGACGGAAAATAAAGATAGATGTAATAAATACAGCTGTTATTGACCTCTTCTGTTTGTGGATTATAATGTTTAGATTTTGTTTCTCCCTTGTTTTGTTCCGGGTTTACTCAAGGTTCAGTTCTAGTTTAGTTGGTTTACTCCTGATTTAGTCTAAGCTTTGAGCCCAATTTTGATATTATTTGAATTTGAACAGGTTTTAGATGGATTTGAACAGCCTCTTTAAATGAAGCAGTGCAGGGCTTTTATTTTGAAGAGGTGGAGTCAGCTGTACTTCCTGGAGTCACAAGACCAGTTTGTTGAGATTCAGCTCAGTTTTCTTCAGGATTCACCGAGAGCTGGACTAAAACTGGACTAAAACTGATCCTAAACTGGGTCAGAATAAGGACTGAAGCAGAGTCCACAACATGGATTAAACCGGGTCTGAACTGGGACTGAACCTGGACTAAAACCTGATTTAGGTAGGACTAAAGGAGGACAAACCCTGACTAAAACAGAGCTGAGACCGGGTCAGGACTAAACCAGGATTAAACCAGTTGCTCAATAAAGACTCTGTGGGAACCTGGATTTTTTTTGTTTCGCTTCATTTGAGTTTAATGAAGTGAGTCTGACTTCAGTGGAACTTTCTCATCATTAGACCGGATTATAGACCGGATCATAGACCGGATTATAGACCGGATCATAGACCGGATTATAGACCGGATTATAGACCGGATCATAGACCGGATCATAGCTCTGTGTTTTCACCTGGGACTGACTTTTTAACAAGGACTAAAGGGAATAATGCTGTTTATTAACTTGGAACTGTGGTGTCAGCTGAGCTCGTTCAGTTTGATAAACTCTTTTTTTCACAGATAAGACGTTTGAGGATGAGGAGTCGTCTTCGTCCCGAGGGCCGTCTCTGGGCAGAAAGACTCTGAGTATGGGCTCCTTCAGACGAACAGCAAAAGCAGGTCACATTCACAGAAAAATAAAACACGACAAAACAAGTGTCATTTATACTTTTGAACTTCCTGATTTTCACATTTTATTTTCATGTTTTTGAGGCTTCTATTTTGGTGTTTTCAGGAAGAGACGGTTCTGGAGCTGGAGCCGTCGACGAGGAGGACTTCATTCAGGCTTTTGAGGATGTCCCCAGTCTCCAGGTCTGCTTTAGTTTAGCCCCAAACCAACTGCTTGTTACCTTCATTAAAGCAGAACTGATTTAACTGAGCTGCTGCTGCTGTTTTTCAGATTTACTCGAACAGAGAAGTAGAAGAGGCTTTGGCCAAAATACGAGATGTTCTTTCAGACGAGAAACGAGACTGGGAGCTCAGAGTCGCAGCTGTGAGTTTACATTTGATAACAGGACTAACCCGGGTCTAACCAGGTCTAACCAGGTCTAACCCAGGTCTAACCAGGTCTAACCCCGTCCTGTTTTCAGCTGAAGAAGGTGCGCTCGTTGCTTCTGGCCGGAGCAGCGGACTTTGACAGTTTTCCGTCGCAGCTGAGGCTCATGGAGGCTCCGTTCAAACTGTCGGCCAAAGATCTGCGCTCTCAGGTCGTCAGAGAGGCCTGCATCACTCTGGGGTGAGCACTTCAGGGAAATGTCTCTAAAGCAGGACAAATCACAGTTAGATCTCAAAAATATATCAGAATACATCACCAGCGTTTGCCACGTGTCCGTTTTCTTCTTAGCTCCATTTACAATTGTCAGAGACAGGTTTTTAATGCATTTAAGCAGGTTTTAGTTGGATTTGAACAGGTTTTTAATGGATTGGAGCAGGTTTTAGTTGGATTTGAACAGGTTTTTAATGCATTTAAGCAGGCTTTAGTTGGATTTGAACAGGTTTTTAATGGATTGGAGCAGGTTTTAGTTGGATTTGAACAGGTTTTTAATGGATTGGAGCAGGTTTTAGTTGGATTTGAACAGGTTTTTAATGGATTGGAGCAGGTTTTAGTTGGATTTGAACAGGTTTTTAATGCATTTAAGCAGGCTTTAGTTGGATTTGAACAGGTTTTTAATGCATTTAAGCAGGCTTTATGTGAATGTGAACAGGGTTTAGTTGGATTTGAACAGGGTTTAGTTGGATGTGAACAGGGTTTAGTTGGATGTGAACAGGTTTTAGTTGGATTTGAACAGGGTTTAGTTGGATTTGAACAGGGTTTAGTTGGATGTGAACAGGGTTTAGTTGGATGTGAACAGGTTTTAGTTGGATTTGAACAGGGTTTAGTTGGATTTGAACAGGTTTTAAATGGATTTGAACAGGGTTTAGTTGGATGTGAACAGGGTTTAGTTGGATGTGAACAGGTTTTAAATGGATTTGAACAGGGTTTAGTTGGATGTGAACAGGTTTTAGTTGGATGTGAACAGGGTTTAGTTGGATGTGAACAGGTTTTAAATGGATTTGAACAGGGTTTAGTTGGATGTGAACAGGTTTTAGTTGGATGTGAACAGGGTTTAGTTGGATTTGAACAGGGTTTAGTTGGATGTGAACAGGGTTTAGTTGGATTTGAACAGGGTTTAGTTGGATGTGAACAGGGTTTAGTTGGATTTGAACAGGTTTTAGTTGGATTTGAACAGGGTTTAGTTGGATTTGAACAGGTTAACTGTCCTCTTTATTCCCATTGACTGTAGGTGACAGTGTTTTTTTCTGAACTGCTGTAATAAACTGCTGTGGTTTTGGTGCAGACACCTGTCGTCGGTGCTCAGACTCCGGTTCGATCACGCCGCGGAGGCCGTCATGCCCACTCTCCTGAATCTGGTCCCGAACAGCGCTAAGGTCATGGCTACGTCCGGAGTGGCCGCCATTCGCCTCATTCTCCGGGTACCAGACTCTTCACTACACCTGGACTAACGCTCTCACACTCAGCGGTGCACTGTCAGGTTTGAGCTCCAGACTCAGAGAACAGCCTGAGTTCCTCTGAGCCACGAGAGCTGCACGCTTCAGAGAGCTGCAGCGTAATTAGATTTAGATTCACAAATCACATTTAACACTGAAGAAAAGCCACTGTTAACAAGAAATTCAACCGGACCAAAACAGATTAAACTAGATGTAAACAAGGACGAGACCCAGGACTAAAACTGATCCAAACCAGGACTAAACCAGGTCTAAACAAACCTTTTTTAATCCAGTCTGTTTTTCTGCAGCACACTCATTATCCTCGACTGATCCCAATCATCAGCAGCAACTGTTCGTCCAAGTCTGTGGCCGTCAGACGGTAACCAGCTGCTTTTATTCACATTTTACTCATTATTATCCTCTTCATCGACTGGAAACTCTCTGAATCCTGTTCCAGGCGCTGTTTTGAGTTTCTGGATCTGCAGCTGCAGCAGTGGCACACGTCTGCTCTGGAGCGGTGAGAAAACAACATATATTTACTTGAACTTTGACCTTTTTAATTAAACAGTCTCTTCTGTTTTTAGTCACTGCTCAGTTTTAACGGAGACGATAAAGAAAGGGATCCACGACGCAGACTCTGAGGCTCGATCCGTCGCCAGAAAGTGAGCCCTGCTTTTATTATTTACTGCAAAACCCAGCTGAAAACTGTTCAGATCCATCTAAAACCTGTTCAGATCCATCTAAAACCTGTTCAGATCCATCTAAAACCTGTTTAAATCCATCTAAAACCTGTTTAAATCCATCTAAAACCTGTTCAGATCCATCTAAAACCTGGTCAGATCCATCTAAAACCTGTTCAGATTAATCTAAAACCTGTTTAAATCCATCTAAAACCTGTTTAAATCCATCTAAAACCTGTTGAGTCTGTTAAAATGTGTTGCTTGTTCCTGTTGTGAGTTTTGTCCCTCTTCTCTCTCCGTCGCAGCTGTTACTGGAGTTTCCAGGCTCAGTTCGGTCGCGAGGCGGAGCAGCTGTACCACAGTCTGGAGCCGTCGTATCAGAGAGCGCTGCAGGCCCAGCTCCGCGGCGGCGACAGCATCACCTCGCTGCCCGCCTCCGACCGATCGTCCTCGTCCTCTCAGGAGAGCCTTAAGTCAGTCCCTCACGTTCATCAGCTCATTATCATCAGTTTAAATAAATAACAGTTAATCTGCTGCAACAGCTCCACACACTGCAGCTCATTCTTTTTTGTAATTGAGTCACATCCCTAGTTTTTCTATTAAACCACAGCAGCTTTTGTTTGAAACACGTGTTGTTTTTTCCTCCAGTCGCCCGCTGTCAGTGAAGAGCACGGCTGCAGGACAGACTCGCTGTAAGTGCTCTTCTCCTGTGGATTTTTCTGCCGTTTTCATGTTGTGTTCACGCTGCTGTTGTTCTCTGCTCCTTCAGCCCGAGCTTCCCGAGCGTCCCACTCGTCCCGGACCCCCGTGTCTTTGAGCCGGTCTCGCAGCGACGTGGACGTGAACGCGGCGGCGACGGCCTCGGCTCGGAGCAGGATGCCTCCGGTGTCCTGCTCGGCGGCCGCTCTGCCTCCGGGATCCTACGCCTCGCTCGGTAAAAACGACACCGCCGCTCGATAACTAACTCTTCTCCTTCTTCATCTTTCTCCCCGATCTCAGTCCTAACCTTTCACCTCTGACCTCTAACCTCTGTGTTTCCACTTCCTGTCAGACGCCTCGTGGTCGTTAAACGCTGAGGGTAAGATTCGATGAACGAGAGCTTCATTTCTTCGTTTTCTGATCTGTTCGTGGTTGAAAAGTCACTGCATGTTCCTTCTGTTGTGGCAGAAAAACACATCCGTTTTTTTCAGTGATTCTTTCAAAAAGTGTGTTGTTTTTTTCACATTTTAAGCCACAAAAAGCAGGAGACAATTGAATAAAAAAGCAAAACAACATTGTATTAAGTCCATGTAAATGTTTGACTTGAATCTGTCCAGTTTTAGTTTTTTCAAGTCAAGGTTAGATTTTTGTTTCTGTCTCAGGTCGAGTCCGGACGAGGAGGACCAGCGCCGGAAACGGTCCGACGGTGACAGACGGTCGCGGTCGTAGCCGAGGGAAGGTCTCGTCTCAGTCGCAGCGTAAGACACACTTCTGCTGCTGAGAAAAAACACAAAGCTTTTAATGTCTACAGGATTTATTCATCAGCTTTTAAATAATCATGGACTAAAATCTGGAATAAATCAGGGCTAAACTTGAACTTAACAAGGACAAAACCAAACTTAAACAAAAAACTAGAGTAAAACATGATCTAAAACTAGGACTAAACCAGGACAAAAACCAGAGTCAGACCAGGGTTAAACCACCACATAATCTGGTCTAAACCACGACTAAACAAACCAGGACTAATGTAGGTCTTAAACCAGGTCTAAACCAGGTCTTAAACCAGGACTAATGAAGGTCTTAAACCAGGACTAATGTAGGTCTTAAACCAGGACTAATGTAGGTCTTAAACCAGGACTAATGAAGGTCTTAAACCAGGACTAATGAAGGTCTTAAACCAGGACTAATGTAGGTCTTAAACCTGGACTAATGTAGGTCTTAAACCGGGACTAATGTAGGTCTTAAACCTGGACTAATGTAGGTCTTAAACCGGGACTAATGTAGGTCTTAAACCTGGACTAATGTAGGTCTTAAACCGGGACTAATGAAGGTCTTAAACCAGGACTAATGTAGGTCTTAAACCTGGACTAATGTAGGTCTTAAACCAGGACTAATGTAGGTCTTAAACCTGGACTAATGTAGGTCTTAAACCAGGACTAATGTAGGTCTTAAACCAGGACTAAACCAGGTCTTAAACCAGGACTAATGAAGGTCTTAAACCAGGACTAATGTAGGTCTTAAACCTGGACTAATGTAGGTCTTAAACCAGGACTAATGAAGGTCTTAAACCAGGACTAATGAAGGTCTTAAACCAGGACTAATGAAGGTCTTAAACCAGGACTAATGAAGGTCTTAAACCAGGACTAATGAAGGTCTTAAACCAGGACTAATGTAGGTCTTAAACCAGGACTAATGTAGGTCTTAAACCAGGACTAATGAAGGTCTTAAACCAGGACTAATGAAGGTCTTAAACCAGGACTAATGAAGGTCTTAAACCAGGACTAATGTAGGTCTTAAACCAGGACTAATGAAGGTCTTAAACCAGGACTAATGAAGGTCTTAAACCAGGACTAATGAAGGTCTTAAACCAGGACTAATGTAGGTCTTAAACCTGGACTAATGTAGGTCTTAAACCAGGACTAATGAAGGTCTTAAACCAGGACTAATGAAGGTCTTAAACCAGGACTAATGAAGGTCTTAAACCAGGACTAATGTAGGTCTTAAACCAGGACTAATGTAGGTCTTAAACCAGGACTAAAGGAGTGAACCCAGTCTGTCCCTGACGTGTTTCTGTCTCCGGTCGCAGCGGGCAGCAGGTCCGGTTCTCCCGGTCGTTTACTCGGCTCCACTTACGGCCGAGTCCAGAGAAACACCACTTCTGCCCCGAACCACCACCTGCCCCAGCAGCACCTGCACCACCTGCACCACAGCAGCAGCTCCACCACAGACAAGACCCCGACCAGAGGCCACCGCAGTCAGGGCTGCAGCCGCGAGACCAGCCCCTCCAGAACCAGCTCCGGTCAGACTCACACACATCACACACACACACACAACACACACACACACACACAACACACACACACACACACACACACACAACACACACCTGCTGCTGTGGTGCGTTCACTGACACTACACCCAGCTGTAACTCTGATAACAGTCAGTGAGGGTCTGTGGTGCGTTCACTGACACTACACCCAGCTGTAACTCTGATAACAGTCAGTGAGGGTCTGTGGTGCGTTCACTGACACTACACCCAGCTGTAACTCTGATAACAGTCAGTGAGGGTCTGTGGTGCGTTCACTGACACTTCTATTCTTTAACTAATGCTGTTTAACACAAGGCTGTGTCTCATTTCCTGCAGCGTTTAACTCTTTAACAGAAACGCTCTCTTGCTTCCTTCTTTCTTTCCTTCTTCTCATCCCTCATTCCCTCCTTCCTTCCTTCCTTCCTTCCCTCCTTCCATCCTTCCATCCTTCCTTCCTTCCCTCCTTCCATCCTTCCTTCCCTCCTTCCTTCCCTCCTTCCATCCTTCCCTCCTTCCTTCCTTCCCTCCTTCCTTCCCTCCTTCCATCCTTCCCTCCTTCCTTCCTTCCCTCCTTCCATCCTTCCCTTCTTCCTTCCTTCCCTCCTTCCTTCCTTCCTTCCTTCCTTCCCTCCTTCCATCCTTCCATCCTTCCTTCCTTCCCTCCTTCCATCCTTCCTTCCCTCCTTCCTTCCCTCCTTCCATCCTTCCCTCCTTCCTTCCTTCCTTCCTTCCTTCCTTCCTTCCTTCCCTCCTTCCATCCTTCCTTCCTTCCCTCCTTCCATCCTTCCTTCCCTCCTTCCTTCCCTCCTTCCATCCTTCCCTCCTTCCTTCCTTCCCTCCTTCCATCCTTCCCTTCTTCCTTCCTTCCCTCCTTCCTTCCTTCCCTCCTTCCATCCTTCCCTCCTTCCTTCCCTCCTTCCTTCCTTCCCTCCTTCCTTCCCTCCTTCCTTCCTTCCCTCCTTCCTTCCCTCCTTCCTTCCTTCCTTCCTTCCTTCCTTCCTTCCTTCCCTCCTTCCTTCCCTCCTTCCATCCTTCCTTCCTTCCTTCCTTCCTTCCCTCCCTCCTTCCCTCCTTCCCTCCTTCCTTCCTTCCTTCCTTCCTTCCCTCCTCTCAGCTTCAGTGCGCAGTAAGATTCCTCGTCCGAGCATGAGTCAGGGCTGTAGCCGAGAAACAAGTCGAGAGAGCAGCCGAGACCCCAGCCCCACCAGAGGCCTGTCCCCCAGCAGTGAGTAAAACCAGGACTGGACCGGGTCTGGACCGGGTCTAGACTGGGTCTGAACCAGTACTGGACTGGGTCTGAACCAGGACTGGACCAGGACTAACTCTTGCTCTTTTTGACCTAATTGTGTTTTTTACTGATCTTTAGAAAATGGCTCAGTTAAACAGATTTGTTCAAATGAATGTTTTCTTTCTGGTTTGAAAATGAAGCATGTGTCGTTTTAAACCTTGTCTTTTCTGCAGCGACTCGGCGTCACTCTCGTTCGACCAGTGCTTTGTCCTCGGCCGAGGGTTCCTCAGGTGAAGACCCCGAGTCGCTCCAAATCCCACCAGATCATCTTCACTTCTCCAGCTGCATCCATCAGACTTTTAAATGGTTCTTAGTGGTTTTAGTTGGTCTTTAACAGGTTCTTAGTGGTTTTAGTTGGTCTTTAACAGGTTCTGAGTGGTTTTAGTTGGTCTTTAACAGGTTCTAATTGGTTTTAGTTGGTCTTTAACAGGTTCTGAGTGGTTTTAGTTGGTCTTTAATAGGTTCTGAGTGGTTTTAGTTGGTCTTTAACAGGTTCTGAGTGGTTTTAGTTGCTCTTTAACAGGTTCTGAGTGGTTTTAGTTGGTCTTTAATAGGTTCTGAGTGGTTTTAGTTGGTCGTTAACAGGTTCTGAGTGGTTTTAGTTGGTCTTTAACAGGTTCTGAGTGGTTTTAGTTGGTCTTTAATAGGTTCTGAGTGGTTTTAGTTGGTCTTTAACAGGTTCTGAGTGGTTTTAGTTGGTCTTTAACAGGTTCTGAGTGGTTTTAGTTGGTCTTTAATAGGTTCTGAGTGGTTTTAGTTGGTCTTTAACAGGTTCTGAGTGGTTTTAGTTGGTCTTTAATAGGTTCTGAGTGGTTTTAGTTGGTCTTTAACAGGTTGTGAGTGGTTTTAGTTGGTCTTTAATAGGTTCTGAGTGGTTTTAGTTGGTCTTTAACAGGTTCTGAGTGGTTTTAGTTGGTCTTTAATAGGTTCTGAGTGGTTTTAGTTGGTCTTTAACAGGTTCTGAGTGGTTTTAGTTGGTCTTTAACAGGTTCTGAGTGGTTTTAGTTGCTCTTTAACAGGTACTGAGTGGTTTTAGTTGCTCTTTAACAGGTTCTGAGTGGTTTTAGTTGGTCTTTAACAGGTTCTGAGTGGTTTTAGTTGCTCTTTAACAGGTTCTGAGTGGTTTTAGTTGCTCTTTAACAGGTTCTGAGTGGTTTTAATTGGTCTTTAACAGGTTCTGAGTGGTTTTAGTTGGTCTTTAACAGGTTCTGAGTGGTTTTAATTGGTCTTTAACAGGTTCTGAGTGGTTTTACTTGGTCTTTAACAGGTTCTGAGTGGTTTTAGTTGGTCTTTAACAGGTTCTGAGTGGTTTTAATTGGTCTTTAACAGGTTCTGAGTGGTTTTAATTGGTCTTTAACAGGTTCTGAGTGGTTTTAGTTGGTCTTTAACAGGTTCTGAGTGGTTTTAGTTGGTCTTTAACAGGTTCTGAGTGGTTTTAATTGGTCTTTAACAGGTTCTGAGTGGTTTTAGTTGGTCTTTAACAGGTTCTGAGTGGTTTTAGTTGGTCTTTAACAGGTTCTGAGTGGTTTTAATTGGTCTTTAACAGGTTCTGAGTGGTTTTAATTGGTCTTTAACAGGTTCTGAGTGGTTTTAATTGGTCTTTAACAGGTCAAATAGTATTTGACTAAATTTAAATGCATTATGAATAAAAGGGCCCCCTCTGGTGGTCAATACATGAAATGCACTTCATAAAATAATGCATTTCCTGGTTTTGTGTTTTATTGGATAAATCCCTTTTTCTTTTCTTTTCTTTTCTTACAGTATCACTTTAAATGGTTTGTTTGGTTTAGAGCATTTTAAAAGGCATTTTGAAAAATAAAAAGTGTGGCCGTAGCTGTTTTTAAGTTGATATCTAACAAACTGAACCAGGATTGTCATATTGTTTACATTCACATTTTCTTCATATTTCATTGTGCAGCTGTGGCTCAAAAGCAAACATTTTATTTTGAAACATGTCACAACAAAAGTCTCTTCTCTACCTTTTGCTTCTTTTATTTGTAATTTACACATTCATGTTGACTGCATTTCGACCTCTGCTCTCACCTGTTTCACTTCGGTTTTCTTTTGTCTTTGTGAGCACATTATTAGAGCTGGGGTTAAAGGTGAGGGGACTGATTGTGTTTCCAGACCGAGTGTCGCAGCAGGCTCGGATCTCTGCGTCAGTGAACGCCATGAGGGTCCTCAACACCGGCACCGAAGTGGAGGCAGCTGTGGCCGACGCTCTGGTGAGAAACAACAGACCCAGGGATTAAACCCAGGATTAGACTGGGACTAAAACACACCGCACTAGAAACAAGACCAAAAACCATGAGAAACCAGAGCAGCCTGAGCTTCTGTGCAGCTTTAGACTCATATGTGCTTCTGTGTCTCCGTGTCTCTGTCGAGCTGTCATAGTAATTCTCTTTGTCTTCTTTGTGACATTTTCAGCTTTTAGGCGACTCCAGGACGAAGGTAATTCTGTTTCTGTGCTGCATGTCTTGAAACACGCATGAATTTCACGTGAAAAGATATTATTATTAGAATCCAAAGTGCGTCTGGTGTTGACTCTGAAGCCGCTCGCTCGTCCTGCGTTTGTCCTGACTCTCGTCCCTCAGAAGCGTCCCGTGCGGCGGCGTTTCGAGTCCCCGGGTCTGTACTCGGACGACGACGCCAACAGCGACGCGTCCAGCGCCTGCTCCGAGCGCTCGTACGGCTCCAGGAACGGCGCCGCGCCTCACTTCCTGCGGCAGACGGACGACTTCCTGCGGCAGACGGAGGACGTGGCCGAGGTCCTGAACCGATGTGCGAGCGCCAACTGGACGGAGCGGAAAGAGGGGCTTCTGGGACTGCAACAGCTGCTGCAGACCCACAGGACGCTCAGGTCAGAGGTCAACACGGCTCTGACCTGTTTAGACCTGGGTTAGACCTGGGTTAGACCTGGTTTAGACCTGGTTTAGACCTGGTTTAGACCTGGTTTAGACCTGGGTTAGACCTGGTTTAGACCTGGTTTAGACCAGGTTTAGTCCTGGTTTAGACCTGGTTTAGACCTGGTTTAGTCCTGGTTTAGACCTGGTTTAGACCTGGTTTAGACCTGGTTTAGTCCTGGTTTAGTCCTGGTTTAGACCTGGTTTAGACCTGGTTTAGACCTGGTTTAGTCCTGGTTTAGACCTGGTTTAGTCCTGGTTTAGTCCTGGGTTAGACCTGGTTTAGTCCTGGGTTAGACCTGGTTTAGACCTGGTTTAGACCTGGTTTAGACCTGGTTTAGTCCTGGTTTAGACCTGGTTTAGTCCTGGTTTAGTCCTGGGTTAGACCAGTTTTAGTCCTGGTTTAGTCCTGGTTTAGACCTGGGTTAGTCCTGGGTTAGTCCTGGTTTAGTCCTGGTTTAGACCTGGTTTAGTCCTGGGTTAGTCCTGGGTTAGTCCTGGTTTAGTCCTGGTTTAGTCCTGGTTTAGACCTGGGTTAGTCCTGGGTTAGTCCTGTTCCTATAAATAGTCTTGACCTGTTTTGTTTGTGTTTTCAGTCGAGTGGAGCTGAAGAGACTGTGTGAGATCTTCACTCGGATGTTTGCAGATCCTCACAGTAAAGTAAGGTTCAGACCCGTTTATTTCATGTTTCTTTTTCCACTTTTTATTCCAACATACTTTTATTGTTGCGTGTGGTGCTAACCCTAACCGTGTGTTTCTGTTGCATGTTGCTCTTCGCTGCTGTGGACTTTAACAAACTCCAGAGAGTAAGTGTCTCCTGAAAAACCTCTTACTCTGTTCTTTTAGATCAATATGTTCAGGGTTTAGTTTAATTAGGTTTTACTTGGATTTGAGCAGGTTTCTCTTGGATTTGAGCAGGTTTTCAGCATGTTCCTGGAGACTCTGGTGGACTTCGTGGCTCTTCACAGAGACGACCTTCACGACTGGCTCTTCGTGCTCCTCACTCAGCTCCTGAAGAAGATGGGAGCGGACTTACTGGGATCTGTCCAGGCCAAAGTCCAGAGAGCGCTGGACGTCACCAGGTCTGCAGCACCCACACAAACCGGACCTCCAAACCCTGAACCGGGTCTGGACCGGGACTAATCCTCCTTGTTTCACAGAGAGTCGTTTCCGTGCGAGCTCCAGTTCAACATCTTGATGCGGTTCATCGTGGACCAGACCCAGACTCCGAACCTGAAGGTCAAAGTGGCCATCCTCCGTTACATCCAGGCCTTGTCTCGACAGATGGACCCCTCGGACTTCACCAACTCCAGCGAGACCCGCCTCGCCGTGTCCCGCATCATCACCTGGACCACAGAGCCCAAGAGCTCCGACGTCCGCAAGGTACTAGGGGTTTCAGAGGGATCTGACCGGGTTTTAGAGGGATCTGACCGGGTTTCAGAGGGATCTGACCGGGTTTTAGAGGGATCTGACCGGGTTTTAGAGGGATCTGACCGGGTTTCAGAGGGATCTGACCGGGTTTCAGAGGGATCTGACCGGGTTTTAGAGGATCTCGGTTTCAGAGGGATGACCGGGTTTTAGAGGGATCTGATCGGGTTTCAGAGGGATCTGATCGGGTTTCAGAGGGATCTGATCGGGTTTTAGAGGGATCTGACCGGGTTTCAGAGGGATCTGACCGGGTTTTAGAGGGATCTGACCGGGTTTTAGATAGATTTAGCTCTGGTTTAATAATAATTGTGTAAAGTTTGGACATGAATAGTTCTTAAATCATCATTAGTTTAATTTCACGCCAGTGGTTTTTTTTTCCTTTATTTTAAAAGTCTTTTCTCGTTTTTTTTGGTCCCTTCGACCTTCGACCCCAGTTCTTTAACTCTTGGTCTGGGGAGGACTCGGGTCGCCCCGGCCTCGTGGCCTCTCTGCCCGGAGAGGGACACCTGGAGGACAGGTGTAAACAGGTACCGCCTCCTCGTCTGATGGGACTAACTGGAATAATCACTAACTCTTCTCAGACGGAGCTAAAGGTTCAGATAAACACTGACATCTATGACTAATCTATTGACTTCTCTCTGTTTCAGGTGTTTTCTTCTCTTCACAGCTTCATATTAGAAG
Organism: Rhyacichthys aspro; assembly: GCA_036850595.1. Lineage (NCBI taxonomy): Eukaryota > Metazoa > Chordata > Actinopteri > Gobiiformes > Rhyacichthyidae > Rhyacichthys > Rhyacichthys aspro. The sequence continues at coordinate 11,320,027 of CM072149.1, forward strand.
CTTCTGTATTTATTCCAGTGTTGTGTTCTGAGGTGCTACTAGGGCTGGGATTTATTAGCGTGTCAAAAATGTCCTAAATCTCCATTTCACTAAATCAGACCCTGAGCTGTTGAGGCTCCAGTAAAGTCACATTAATACTGAATACTATGGTTTACAGAAGTGAGAGCTCTTCATGATCTAACAGACACTAACCCTCTTCTAACTCAGACTGAAGGCCACACACTGGTTTTAAAAAGGATCCAGCTGCTTTATTTCACTCTGAGGGTAATGCTTTCTGCTGCTGTTGGTGTTTCGTTTTAAAGAACTTAAAGAAAATGATCTGAATGACATTTTTAGGTCCGTGTTGAGATCGTCTGAAGAATGAAACTGATTTTATTTTTATCTCCCAGCCCCAGGTTCTACTAACATCTCTGGCCTCTTTGACTCCTGCAGGGATTATACTCTGTGTTTCTGACTCAAACCGTGGAGAGAGCTCAGTTTGTGATAAAAGCGTCTGGTGGTGCGTTCGCAGGCGGCTCAGGTGGTGCTCATCGCGCTGTTCGAGCTCAACACTCCAGAGTTCACCATGCTCCTGGGAGCTCTGCCCAAAACCTTCCAGGACGGGACGACCAAACTGCTGCACAACCATCTGAGGAACAGCAGCGCCACCAGCGGGTTCACCACGGGAACCGCAGCAGCTCCACCTCTGTCTCAGAGACCGAGCAGTCGAGGGAGTCCCCTGATGTCCCCCACAAACTGCTCCCACAGGTGACAACACACACCTGGTTTAGTCTGAATTTAACCAGGAATAGGTTTGGAGTTGAGAAAACCAAACAAATCAGGATTTAGATGGATTTGAACAGGTTTTAAACAGGCTTTAGTTTGATGTAAGCATGTTTAGGTGGATTTGAACATGTTTTAGGTGGATTTGAGCAGGTTATAGGTGGATTTGAACATGTTTTAGGTGGATTTGAGCAGGTTTGAGGTGGATTTGAGCAGGTTTGAGGTGGATTTGAGCAGGTTTGAGGTGGATTTGAGCAGGTTTTAGGTGGATTTGAACATGTTTTAGGTGGATTTGAACATGTTTTAGGTGGATTTGAGCAGGTTTTAGGTGGATTTGAACATGTTTTTGGTGGATTTGAGCAGGGTTTAGGTGGATTTGAGCAGGTTTGAGGTGGATTTGAACATGTTTTAGGTGGATTTGAGCAGGTTTTAGGTGGATTTGAACATGTTTTAGGTGGATTTGAACATGTTTTAGGCGAATGTCTGGAAAACAAGAGGGACCAAACTAATTCTTTGATCGAACCAGAGAAAAACGGGCTTCAGTAAACCAAAGTAGGAGCTCCACGTGTCGATTGAGGACTGTCTAAAGCCGTGGTCTGTGTTTGTCTCAGTGTTCTGCTGGAGGCGGACGGAGAGACCCTGAACTCAGACGAGGTCTACAGCTCTCTGCGCGGCGTCTCCGAGTCCATTCAGAGCTTCAGGAGTCCAGACGAGGAGCCGCCGCGACGGGACGCTCCGTCGGGACCGTCCTGGGACCCAGACCCTCGCTTCTCCGGACTCGGCGACGGCTCGGACAATAAGACGTCTCTGCTGCTGAACACGCCGCCGTCTCGGTCCTTCTCCAGGTTCAGAGACTACAACCCACAGAACTACACCGACAGCTCCACCTGTGACAGAACCGAGGACGAGCCGGAGCCGCTCAGGGACGGTCAGTGGATTTACAGGGATCTGGACTGGTTTTACTGGGATCTGGACAGGGTTTACAGGGATCTGGACTGGTTTTAGAGGGATCTGGACAGGGTTTACAGGGATCTGGACAGGTTTTAGAGGGATCTGGACTAGTTTTAGAGGGATCTGGACAGGTTTTAGAGGGCTCTGGACTGGTTTTAGAGGGATCTGGACTGGATTTACAGGGATCTGGACTGGTTTTACTGGGATCTGGACAGGGTTTACAGGGATCTGGACAGGTTTTAGAGGGATCTGGACTCGTTTTAGAGGGATCTGGACTGGTTTTAGAGGGATCTGGACTGGTTTTAGAGGGATCTGGACAGGTTTTAGAGGGCTCTGGACTGGTTTTAGAGGGATCTGGACAGGTTTTAGAGGGATCTGGACAGGTTTTAGAGGGATCTGGACAGGTTTTAGAGGGCTCTGGACTGCTTTTACTCAGATTTTAACGGGATTTAGTTGTATTTCAACAGCTTAAATTTTTATTTAGCTCTAGTTTCAGAAGTGGGGCAAAAATCATGTTTTTATGTAATTTGTAAATAAATAGTTCTTAAAGCAGCATTAGTTTTCAAGTGTTTTTATCGTCCGTCCTTTGTCTCACTTCACTTTAAGACGATTCTCTCCATTTTCTTGGTTCCTTCGACCCCAGTTCTTCGTGTTTTGTCTGAAAGTGTTTGTTGTTTCCAGGTCGTCGACAGGAAAGTGTGGACAGTAAAGTTCTGAGTCCAAAAGGCTTCCCAGGTGAGTTCAGTTCAGGTTTTGAGTTTGAGTCTGTGTCTCTGCTGCAGCGTCTCGGTCTCTGTTCGTCCTCAGTGTCTGCGGCGGAGCAGCTGGAGCTGGTGGGGGTTCTCCTCAAGACCCTGTCCCAGGCCGAAGCAGGAGAACGGGGAACCGAGCAGCGACGGGCCGCGCTCCTGGAGCTGCTCAAAGTGGCTCGAGAGGACAGCGCCCCCGTGTGGGACGAACACTTCAAAACCACTCTGCTGCTGCTGCTGGAGACGCTCGGAGACACAGACGTGAGACAGACCTCAGATCAGTCCAGAGACAGACCTCAGATCAGTCCAGACACAGACCTCAGATCAGAGACAGACCTCAGATTAGTCCAAGACTAAGAAAAAAATAAAAAAAAATAGTAAAACTATCAGTTCAAACACCTATAGTCCAAACACCTATAGTCCAAGACAGATATAGTAAAAGCTATAGTCAGAGAAGATAGTAGCTCATTCAGAGACAGACCTCAGATCAGTCCAGAGACAGACCTCAGATCAGTCCAGACACAGACCTCAGATCAGAGACAGACCTCAGATCAGTCCAGAGACAGACCTCAGATCAGTCCAGAGACAGACCTCAGATCAGTTCAGACACAGACCTCAGATCAGTCCAGAGACAGACCTCAGTTCAGACACAGACCTCAGATCAGTCCAGAGACAGACCTCAGATCAGTCCAGAGACAGACCTCAGATCAGTTCAGACACAGACCTCAGATCAGTCCAGAGACAGACCTCAGTTCAGACACAGACCTCAGATCAGTTCAGACACAGACCTCAGATCAGTTCAGAGACAGACCTCAGATCAGTTCAGACACAGACCTCAGATCAGTTCAGACACAGACCTCAGATCAGTCCAGAGACAGACCTCAGATCAGTCCAGAGACAGACTTTTGGACGTTAACTTGTTTGCATTAAATTGAACAAAATGGAGTCTGTTATATTTAAAGTCTCTAAAGCCACATGTATTTATGTTTTCCACATTTGAGAGTCTTTATTTGTTTGTTTGTTTGTTTGTTTCAGCACTCGACCAGAGCTCTGTCGATGCGAGTCATGAAGGAGATTCTGAGAAACCAACCGAGTCGCTTCAAGAACTACGCAGAACTCACCATCATGAAAACTCTGGAGGCTCATAAGGACTCACACAAAGAGGTCAGGACACCACTCTAGGACCTAACTCACGTCCTCCACCCTCGTCTCCTCTCTCGTCTCCTCTGTCCTCACTCGTCTCCTCTGTCCTTTTTTCTTTTTTTTTCTTTTTGTCTTTCTTTTCTTTCTACTCCTATTCCTCTTTTATTTTTTTTTCTTTCCTTATTTTTCTTTTCTTTTTTTTTTAAGGTCCTCACCTCTCTCTCCTCCCTCCCGTCTCCTCACTCGTCTCCTCTGTCCTCAGGTGGTGCGGGCGGCGGAGGAGGCGTCCTCCACCCTCGTCTCCTCTCTCGTCTCTCTCGTTCTTTGCCTCTCTGTCCTCACTCGTCTCCTCTGTCCTCAGGTGGTGCGGGCGGAGGTGGCGTCCTCCACCCTCGTCTCCTCCCTCCCTACTCGTCTCCTCACTCGTCTCCTCTGTCCTCAGGTGGTGCGGGCGGCGGAGGAGGCGTCCTCCACCCTCGTCTCCTCTGTCGTCTCCTCTGTCGTCTCCTCTGTCCTCACTCGTCTCCTCTGTCCTCAGGTGGTGCGGGCGGCGGAGGAGGCGTCCTCCACCCTCGCCGGGTCCATCCAGCCCGAGCAGTGTCTCAAAGTCCTGTGTCCTATCGTCCAGACGGCGGACTTTCCCATAAACCTCGCTGCCATCAAGATGCAGACCAGGGCCATCGAACGCATCACGAAGGAGCCTCTGCACGAGCTGCTGCCGGACGTGATCCCGGGACTGCTGCAGGTCCGACTGTCCCGGAGACGCCTGAACGCACCGTGAGCTGTTGTTGTGATGGTTCTCAGAGTGTGTGTCGTTGCAGGGCTACGACAACACGGAGAGCAGCGTGAGGAAGGCCAGTGTGTTCTGCCTCGTCGCCATTTACTCCGTGATCGGAGAAGAACTCAAACCATATCTGTCCCAGCTCACCGGCAGCAAGGTACCAGCCCGGGTTAGACCGGGTTAGACCGGGTTAGACTGGGTTAGAGTGGGTTAGAGCGGGTTAGAGTGGGTTAGACCTGGTTAGAGCGGGTTAGACCGGGTTAGACTGGGTTAGACCGGGTTAGAGTGGGTTAGAGTGGGTTAGACCTGGTTAGAGCGGGTTAGAGCGGGTTAGAGCGGGTTAGAGCGGGTTAGACCAGGGTTAGACCAGGGTTAGACTGGGTTAGACCTGGGTTAGACCTGGGTTAGACTGGGTTAGAGCGGGTTAGAGCGGGTTAGACCGGGTTAGACCAGGGTTAGACTGGGTTAGACCTGGGTTAGACCTGGGTTAGAGTGGGTTAGAGTGGGTTAGAGCGGGTTAGACCGGGTTAGACCAGGGTTAGACTGGGTTAGACTGGGTTAGACCTGGGTTAGACCGGGTTAGAGTGGGTTAGAGTGGGTTAGACCTGGTTAGAGCGGGTTAGACCGGGTTAGACTGGGTTAGACCGGGTTAGAGTGGGTTAGACCTGGTTAGAGCGGGTTAGACCGGGTTAGAGCGGGTTAGACCGGGTTAGACCGGGTTAGACCCGGGTTAGACCGGGTTAGAGTGGGTTAGACCGGGTTAGACCTGGGTTAGAGCGGGTTAGACCGGGTTAGAGCGGGTTAGACCTGGGTTAGAGCGGGTTAGACCTGGGTTAGACCGGGGTTAGAGCAGGTTAGACCGGGTTAGACCTGGTTCAGACCAGGTGTAGACCTGGTCTTGACCTGGTCCAGACCCGGTCCAGACCCGGTCCAGACTCGGTTCAGACCCGGTCCAGACCCGGTCCAGACCCGGTCTAGACCTGATTCCTCTGTTCTGGTTCCAGATGAAGCTCCTGAACCTCTACATAAAGCGAGCTCAGTCGTCGGTGAGTAACAGCAGCAGTTCGTCCGACATCTCGTCGTATTGACTCAACACTGGCTCCAAAAACACTTTAATGCCTTTTACACTCATTTCCCTTTTATTTTGAAAGGTCATTCTTTTATTTTTGAAGAGATTAGTCCCTTTTCAGCCTCTTTTTTCTTCAGTTTTAAATTTTAACTCAATGCACTTTTATTTCTTTGGGTCGGCCACACATTTCAGGGTTTTTTGCCCAAATTTTGTCCCTAACTTTGGTCGAGGATGCTGTGATTATTAAATATTAAATAAAGAAGTATTTATTTACAACTGATAACTTTAGACTTCGAACAGTCGAGTGTGTGGCTTTACCCTGTTTTGTTTTTTTTTCTTATTGAAAAAAGCACCTGTTTTAAATCTGTCATTTCCAGGGCTTTTACTTTGACACTTTTCCATTTCCTCTCCACAGTTTAATCACCTTTTGTGCTTTTATTTGTGCTTTTATTCTATTCCAAAAGCAAGTGACTTATTCTCCTTTTATTTCTGCCTTAAACCTTTTTATTTTTACCTAAAACAGACACTACTCGTCACTGTCTTCCTTTCGACTGAAACCAACTGAATTCTTCCCGTATTTATCCATTTTTGTACATTATACGTGAATGTAAAGCATTAGAACCACTTTTTTTTCAAACTACTGCCTCATTTAGTCGAAAAACAAGAGTAAAGAAAGTGGCACTGCCTGGTTTTTGGAGATTTTAATGTTACAGATGATGAGCTTTAGTGAAAAGATAAAAATGTGAAGGTCTGTTTGAGGCCAGGGATTTTTTAAAAGAGAAATACCAGCGAAAATCAAGGCAATAAGTGTTTAATAAAAGAGTTAAATGAAGTAAAATCAATGAATTCAGGAAAAGTAACGCTCACAGAACAGGTTTGGTTTGAAATAATCATGGTTTAACTTTTTTGTTAAAACAGGTTTCAGCTTTTGAGAAAATTCTGACAAAAAACAACCAAAAGTCACCAAAAATACTGTCAATTCAATCACGTAATGTTTAACGAGGAGGAGATAATTGTCGTCCTGACGCTGAAGTCACAGCTAAGCTAACGCTAAACTCTAAACTTCAGTTTGGTCAAATGGATTAGTATTTTGTGAAGTAACTAATATGTTTTGTGCAGCTCTTTGTTACACATCTCAAACCAAACCTGTTCCACTTTACGTTTCCCTGAATTCTGAAGAAAAACCACTGAATCTTACTTTTAACCTGCTGTGATTTATTCGTATTTAATGTAAAACTCTGAAAACTGTCAGTATTTAACCTGAGACGACGCTGAATGGTGTTAATCTGAATGTAGCCACTTTACGTTAATCTGACAATCCAAATTCAGACTGAGTTTAATAAAAGGAACAGAGTGGATTGTGAAGCAATAAACCCACGTCGAAGCACTGGTTTAAAGACTGAATTTCTTCTGTAAATGTATTGGCTGCTTATTTAGCTCCGCCCACTGCTGCATCACTGAACTGAGCGCTCTGATTGGTCCAACTGTTGACAGGTGTAAGTCTAAGCCCCGCCCACTCTTCACCTGCAGTTTGACGATTCGAGGAAAAAAATCATAAATAAAATCAGAACCTTGGTCCAGATTTAGTTCAAGTTTTATGTCTAGTTTAGTCCTGGGTAAGTCCAGTTTTAGACCTGGTTTAGTCCTGGGTAAGTCCAGTTTTAGACCTGGTTTAGTCCTGGGTAAGTCCAGTTTTAGACCTGGTTTAGTCCTGGGTAAGTCCAGTTTTAGACCTGGTTTAGTCCTGGGTAAGTCCAGTTTTAGACCTGGTTTAGTCCTGGGTAAGTCCAGTTTTAGACCTGGTTTTTGCCTCATTTTTATCTTTTCTTTTCTCCAAACGTCAAACTGCTGAGTTCTTAAAGACCTGTTCCTGACAAAGCCTTATTAAAACCTGATATAGTCCGACTGTTACCGACTCCACTCCCTTTAACTCCATTTTTTCTTTTTTCTGCAGAAACAAACCTTTAGTTTAAGCTGGTTTTTCATCTGTGTCTTTGGATTCATTCTTCTCTCTGAGTTCGGGTCGGGGGCTGTTCTGAGTTCGGGTCGGGGGCTGTTCTGAGTTCGGGTCGGGGGCTGTTCTGAGTTCGGGTCGGGGGCTGTTCTGAGTTCGGGTCGGTGGCTGTCCTGGTTTAGTCCTGGTTTAGTCCTGGTTCAGACCTGGTTTAGTCCTGGTTCAGACCTGGTTTAGTCCTGGTTTAATCCTGGTTTAGTCCTGGTTTAGACCTGGTTTAGTCCTGGTTTAGACCTGGTTTAGTCCTGGTTCAGACCTGGTTTAGTCCTGGTTTAATCCTGGTTTAGTCCTGGTTTAGACCTGGTTTAGTCCTGGTTTAATCCTGGTTTAGTCCTGGTTTAGACCTGGTTTAGTCCTGGTTTAGACTTGGTTTAGTCCTGGTTTAGTCCTGGTTTAGACCTGGTTTAGTCCTGGTTCAGACCTGGTTTAGTCCTGGTTTAATCCTGGTTTAGTCCTGGTTTAGACCTGGTTTAGTCCTGGTTTAATCCTGGTTTAGTCCTGGTTTAGACCTGGTTTAGTCCTGGTTTAATCCTGGTTTAGACCTGGTTTAGTCCTGGTTTAGACCTGGTTTTGTCCAGGTTTAGACTTGGTTTAGTCCTGGACATGTTGATATATTTTTTTTTATCCTAAAAGAATCATTATTTTAACAACATTTGACAAAATAAATACATTTATGTAATATTTGTGTCCAGACTCTGAGCTCCTGATCCAAACTCACTGAGATGAATCCAAAAGTGAGGCTTATTAACGAAGACGCTGTAAAATCGCTTTGATAAATGTGTTTAAAAGTGAATCGATGCATGGCTCCTTTCATTTCACTGATATTTATATTCTCTGTGTCTGTATATATTTACATTATTTACATGTGTCTGTCAAACACTTTAATAAACTGGAATAAACTGTACAACACTAGACCTTAGCCTTGTTTTTATATAATTATTATTATTCGTGTATGTATATATATATATATATATATATATATATATAATGTTTTTATTATTTATTTTAAGTATGTACAATACAACCCTGGTCATCTGCAAAAATATTCTTTATTTGACTCTTTGCTTATAAATGTTCCTATATTTGTACACAGTTATGATTTAGTGTTATAATATTTTATATTAGTAATGTTGCATGCATTATGTTTTAAATAAATACTTAACAATACAATTAATCATAAAATTCACTCATTAATAATATACCTTATCAAATAAAATGTATTTTTTATTGCGTTACAAACGACTTGTATGGATCTTGACTACATTTCCCATGAGCACTTGCTCCGCCGTAGCGGATTCGTGACGTCATTACGATCGGAAATCAACGCTTTGTCGCTGAAAACTCAACTTTTCTGCTCTTTTTGCGCAAAAAGAAAGTTGTTTATTAACTATATTTTACTTTTAATAAAATGTTAAACTTGTTGTTTATTAATTTGAGTAAAATGTGTTGTTTTATTTTACAGAAGCAGAGAAGCCACCAGCAGATGGCGGTCCAGTCTCAGGTAAAGCCACTTCAACGGAGTTTATTTTTATATTTAATCTAAAATAAGTCCTCACTAAGTCTTTATGTTTCAAGACATCTTCATAAATAATATAAGTCGTTTTGGACAAAATTTTATGTTTTTTTCTGTAATTATAAAGCTGCAAAAATCATTGACAGCAGGAGACTTTCAGACGAAACAAAGGTGTCTTTGAGCCGTTTATGGGGTTTTTTTTTATGACTTAACTATGCTTTTTCTGTCAAAGTCCTGCAGTGAAAATGTGGAAATGATTCAGACCTGCAGTTATTACCCCTCTCACATAATCTAGTATCGCGAGATAAAGAAAAGTATCACACTGCGCATGCGCCACAAGATCATAATATTGAACAGAACTGGAGCCTGAAGCTAACGCTTCTAAATTCCGCAGGAAACACTTTAATGGCTCAAAATAAGGCGTTTTATTCTTTTAAAATTGCCTCGAGTTAAAAAATGAAAATATTTGTGGAAGTGAGAAAGAGTAAAGTGAGAGTAAAATAAACGCCTGTGATTTTGGGACGAGCTCCAAACGAAAGTAAATCTAAATGCTAATGCTAACGCCGTTCACCGATTTAAAACTGGGTTTATACAGAAATAAGACAATGAAAAAAGTTTAATTTGTGACATATATATCTGACTAAACCCTAAGTGAGCTGTACTCACGGTGAAAGAGCAGCTCTAATTCACACAACACTGATTAATCACAATAAACTGTTAATTTCTGAGCGAATGCGCCGGGCGGTCATACTGACAGGTGCCAGCAGAGGGCGCTGTCTCATTAGATTTAACTGAGACTGGCCTCAATCAGGAACAAAAACATGAAAGAATCGAGACAAACCGCTTTAAAAAATCAGTTCAAGTGAAGATCTACTGTTTTATCATAATTTAACATTTTGGACTAAATTTAAATTATATTCACTTAGTATTTTGGATATTTTGATAAAATTAGAGGATAGATAAATGTCGTTTCTTATCTTTTAACAGAACAAGCAAAAGTCAAACTGTGACTAAACCAGGACTATATCAGGACTTAATAAGACTAAACATACGACCAGATTAGGACCCAATTTAGACAAAAACTAGGAATAAAAAAAGAATAAATCCTCATTTAGTCCTGGTTTAGACCAGGTTTAGACCAGGTTTAGTCCTGGTTTAGACCTGGTTTAGACCTGGTTTAGTCCTGGTTTAGACCTGGTTTAGACCAGGTTTAGACCTGGTTTAGACCAGGTATAGTCCTGGTTTAGACCTGGTTAGACCTGGTTTAGACCAGGTATAGTCCTGGTTTAGACCTGGTTTAGTCCTGGTTTAGACTAGGTTTAGACCTGGTTTAGACCAGGTATAGTCCTGGTTAGACCTGGTTAGACCTGGTTTAGTCCTGGTTTAGACCAGGTTTAGTCCTGGTTTAGACCAGGTTTAGGCCTGGTTAGACCAGTTATATTCCTGGTTAGACCTGGTTAGTCCTGGTTTAGACCTGGTTTAGTCCTGGTTTAGACCTGGTTTAGTCCTGATTTAGACCTGGTTTAGGCCTGGTTAGACCTGGTTTAGGCCTGGTTAGACCAGTTATATTCCTGGTTAGACCTGGTTTAGTCCTGGTTTAGACCAGGTATAGTCCTGGTTTAGTCCTGGTTAGACCTGGTTTAGTCCTGGTTAGACCTGGTTTAGTCCTGGTTAGACCTGGTTTAGTCCTGGTTAGGCCTGGTTAGACCTGGTTAGACGTGGTTTAGTCCTGGTTTAGACCTGGTTAGACGTGGTTTAGTCCTGGTTTAGACCTGGTTAGACCTGGTTTAGTCCTGGTTAGACGTGGTTTAGTCCTGGTTTAGACCTGGTTAGACCTGGTTTAGTCCTGGTTAGACCTGGTTTAGTCCTGGTCTGGATGTGCTCTCACAGTTTCCGAGTTTCTGTTTGTTTTTGTTCATAATTAAAT
>CM072149.1:11347079-11361727 GCA_036850595.1 Rhyacichthys aspro
TCAGAAATAAATGAGACTCACTGAAAAGAAACTGTTTTCGTCATAAATCTGTGTCAAAAACATGAAAAAAAACACTTTTAACAGTTTTACTTTTTGTTCACGTCGAGGTTTATGCACTAAAGGAGATAAATCCATCTAAAACCAGTTCAAATCTATGTAAAACCAGTTCAAATCTATGTAAAACCAGTTCAAATCTATGTAAAACCAGTTCAAATCCATGTAAAACCCGTTCAAATCTATGTAAAACCAGTTCAAATCTATCTAAAACCAGTTCAAATCTATGTAAAACCCGTTCAAATCTATGTAAAACCAGTTCAAATCTATCTAAAACCAGTTCAAATCTATGTAAAACCAGTTCAAATCCATGTAAAACCCGTTCAAATCTATCTAAAACCCGTTCAAATCTATGTAAAACCAGTTCAAATCCATGTAAAACCAGTTCAAATCCATCTAAAACCCGTTCAAATCTATGTAAAACCCGTTCAAATCTATGTAAAACCCGTTCAAATCTATGTAAAACCAGTTCAAATCCATCTAAAACCCATTCAAATCTACGTAAAACCAGTTCAAATCCATGTAAAACCCGTTCAAATCTACGTAAAACCAGTTCAAATCCATGTAAAACCCGTTCAAATCTATGTAAAACCCGTTCAAATCCACGTAAAACCAGTTCAAATCCATCTAAAACCCGTTCAAATCTATGTAAAACCCGTTCAAATCCATCTAAAACCCGTTCAAATCCATGTAAAACCCGTTCAAATCCATCTAAAACCCGTTCAAATCCATGTAAAACCCGTTCAAATCCATCTAAAACCCGTTCAAATCTATGTAAAACCCGTTCAAATCCATATAAAACCCGTTCAAATCTATCTAAAACCCGTTCAAATCCATATAAAACCCGTTCAAATCCACGTAAAACCAGTTCAAATCCATCTAAAACCCGTTCAAATCTATGTAAAACCCGTTCAAATCCATATAAAACCCGTTCAAATCTATCTAAAACCCGTTCAAATCCATCTAAAACCCATTCAAATCTATCTAAAACCCGTTCAAATCCATCTAAAACCCGTTCAAATCCATGTAAAACCCGTCCGTTCAAATCCATCTAAAACCCGTTCAAATCTGTCTAAAACCAGTTCAAATCCATCTAAAACCCGTTCAAATCCATGTAAAACCCATTCAAATCCATGTAAAACCCGTTCAAATCCATCTAAAACCCGTTCAAATCTATCTAAAACCCGTTCAGATCCAACTAAAACCCGTTCAGATCCAACTATAACCCGTTCAGATCCAACTAAAACCCGTTCAGATCCAACTATAACCCGTTCAGATCCAACTATAACCCGTTCAGATCCAACTAAAACCCGTTCAGATCCAACTATAACCCGTTCAGATCCAACTATAACCCGTTCAGATCCAACTATAACCCGTTCAGATCCAACTATAACCCGTTCAGATCCATATTAGACCTCTGTATTTGTTTGTGGAGATAACTCTGAATAATTTCTAAAAGTGTATGTGGCTGTAATATTTTGTGCTGATTATGAAGCCGAAGAGCAGTGGGTCTTCATCATCGTCTCGAGGGAGTAACTCTTCTCAGGTTTTAGTTTTATTTGTGTAAAGTTAAGAGGAACAAGTGGCGTGGGCTCAAATATAAATCCAGATGTCAGCGCGGGCCGTAAACCTGCTCCGGGCGCCTCTTCTATTTTCGACCCTCGCTGTTTTTACGTCGAGGCTATTATTCAAATCCAGAGGAAGGTGAACGGGGCCCGGGCCATAAATTCCAGAGAGTGGCCCCTGGAAGAAAAAAAGAGGCGGCTTTGACGCGGATTCGACGGCGAAACGGAGCTGACCTTTGGATTAAAGACACGCTCGTTTGTTTGAGAGCGACTCCGATAGTTCAGCCTCAACGAGACCCGAGCAAACACCTGCGGGTTTACAGGGATTTGAACTGGTTTTAGATGGATTTGAACTGGTTTTAGATGGATTTAAACTGGTTTTAGATGGATTTAAACAGGTTTTAGATCGATTTGAACAGGTTTTAGTTGGATTTAAACTGGTTTTAGTTGGATTTAAACAGGTTTTAGTTGGATTTGAACAGGTTTTAGTTGGATTTGAACAGGTTTTAGTTGGATTTGAACAGGTTTTAGTTGGATTTGAACAGGTTTTAGTTGGATTCTCATTAGATAAAATGAACAGGTGCTTGGTCCAAACCTAAACCAAAGAGAAGCTTTTATTAACTCAGTGTTTTTCTCTTTTCTCCTCCTCAGCTCTGACCTCTGACCTTTGACCCGGGCTCTACTTCCTGTTGGTCTGCCCTTCGTTCGGCTCCAGGTTTGAATCCTGTCTGACTCGTCTGTGCTCGTTTTTATGGAGGGTTTTATTCTGATTTCTCAAACTCACACCAACAACTGGAGATGATTTTAACAGATTTAATTCACAACTTTTGAAAATATCTCTGGAATATTCCGTGTTTGTTCTAATCGTCCTGGTCCCTTTGGTGTTGATGGTATAAAGTGTGTCCAGGTTGTGTATTTTTGGGGTAAATTTTGATCTAAATAGTTCCACCTGTTTTCTTTCGGCGTTTTTTGTGCTCATTCAAAATGACTATTGCAGTGTGATCTCTGTTTTTATTTCCTGTTAAATGTTTGTGTAAAAAACTAAAACCACACAAAGAGATTGGCTAAAGATAATCACTAAAACTATCATTTAAGGGGTTAATTCATAAATATATGTGGAGTTTGATGAGGACTGATCTCAATAATGGCATTCATAAAAATAATTAAACGACACCTAATATTTCTAAGACAATCTTTAAGAGTGTTTTTGTGTCGAAGGGAAACAGAGTTCAACCAAACTGCAGTAAGTTCAGTTTAAATCAGTAAACCTCAGTTTGAGTGAAGCTGGAGCGTTCCTCGACGACGACGGAGCTGAAACTCAACCAGAATCCACTGAGTTTAGGTCTTTACTCGAATACAAGACGCTTCTGTTATTGTTAAATCCTGGTCTTTCTCCAGAGACTCTGGTCGTCCTGTGCTTTGCTCGAGGAAACAACAGCAGCAGCAAAAAGACTCTTAACCTCAACGTCTCTTAGTCTGGATCTGTGTGTTTATGACAGCGACGACTGATATTAGTGAATAAATATGTCTTATGTTTCCATTCATTTACTTTAGGCATATTTCTGGAGATAATAACTGTAAATATATTAGTGCTTTATTCACAAAAACACACCTGGACTCTCATTTAAAACGAATAAAACCCGTTCAGACGCGTTTATCACGAGTTATGTTTAATAATAATTCAGTAAAACAGACAAGAACAATGACAGGCTCTGATTAATACGCACACTTTTCATCTTTATTCGACTAAAAAAGAGAAAATGAGTCTCCAATTTCTCTTTATTTACTTCAGTTTTTGATTTTTGCTGAAAATGAGAAATAAAACATTGAATGAAAAGTGAATAAAATAAAAAGACAATAAAAGGGTTTGTTTTAAGGATTAAATCATGTCCAAAAACAGAATAATAATCATAAATGTTTGAGCGCTGCAAAGACACTGAATGAAATGAATTAACATCAAATGTTTTGTCAATAAATGGACTTTAATTAATTCCAGACGTAACATTTATTACATTTTAAATGATTCTGATGTCGTTACTGAAGATAGTTTTGTGTCTGAACCAGGTTTGAATAAAGTGTAATAAACAGAAGAGACGCTCAGTTCAGACCAGAATCCTCTCTGTGCTGCAGAACGACAGGTACATTCAATTATTATTATTATTATTATTATTATGATCATCACAAAAACTAAAGGCGTAAATTAAACCAGGATTAAATGCAGCGGTGAAAAAGTGGAAATAGATTTACTTTGGTTTTTCAGGAAAAGGAACATTTTAGAGGCTTTAATATGATTTAAAACATGCCAAAAACCACTAATAATGACTGATATTAACATTTAATATAATAAACAATATGTTCACCAGGTCCATAAAATAATCATGTTAATAAATAATAAATATGAGAATAAAAGCACTTTATGGAATTAAAATGAAGCGCTCCGTGTATTTATTAATGACCAGACAATAACATAATGTCTATGTTTTAATAAAACTCTTCTACGTTTTACTAATAATTTACTTTTTTGCTCAAATTAAAGATAAATGCGTTAAATCTGTTTTATTTCAATGGACTTTAATTGAGAAGAAAATGATAAGTCCTTATCAGACTAATTTGGATACTTTTATTTGAGATACTTAAATACTTAAATGAATCAAATATCCGTTGTTAAACAAGATTACTTTTTAGTTTAAGTTCATTTGTGCAAAAAATAATATATAAAAGAATAATAGTTAGGTAGATAATATTATTAGCATCATCCATTGTTTTTGGCTCTAAATGCAAAGAAATGGAAGAATTGTATTAAAATATATAAGAGCATAATAAGAAGATGAGTAAAAGTTAAGGAGGTAAATGTAAAAAAATAAAAAAATACGATGGAAATAAAGAAGCAATGCGTAAAAGTGGAATTTGAAAAAAGGCGATAAAAGCGATGTATTAAAGTGAGGAATTATGGGAAAAAAGTTTGTTTTTTGTGGATAAACAAACTCTACATAATTTTATATATGTAGCCTTTTATATTAATATTTAGTGATAAATGTGTGCAGTTTTTGAGATAAAGGCACAAACTCGTGAAAAAGAACCGTGGTCACGTGGTTAAACACCGACTCGTACTCACTGCGGTGTCCGCTCGGAGGCTGCTGTCTCCCGGCCTCCTCCCGCGCGCCGCCTCGCTGTCCTCCCGGTTCTCTTCGGTTCAACTCTTCCACAAAACTCTCGGATCCATGAAAAAAATCTGTCTCTTTTTTCTCAAAACTCCACAAAAATAATAAAATAACGCGATAATAAAAGTTTGAAGATCCACTTTTTTTGGATAAATGTGAGTTTTGGAGGAAGTTTTTGGAGGAAGAGGTTCAGCGGTGGTTTGTAGAAGCTGCTGCGGGGATGTGGTGACTCCTGCTCGGTGTAACTCTCCTCCTCTGCTCGGTTCCTCAGGAGCCGGTCCCGGAGTCAAGTTTTAACAGAGACGCACTGTAAAAAAAAAATACTACTGCACTCTAAAAATACTACTGTCAGAGCTTAGAATAACACTACTGCACTGTAAAAAAAACACACAAGACCTGTTAGAGCCCATACCGCTACTACACTGTAAAAAATAACTGCAGTAGATTGGTCTGTGGCTATGACAGCCCCTCAGCCGGTACTGCACTGTAAAAAATAACATTAAACTTGTTCTATTAACCTTTAAAGACCCTAAACTTCAGTAACAAAAATGTAAACACACATTTTCATTGTTATTGTCAATAATTCACAAAATCATTATCACCAAACCACGTCACTGTAAAAAATCTGAATCAAATACTTGTGTGTAACTCATTTTTATAAACATTACTGGGGCCCAACAGAAATGTTCTGGCATTTACAAACTGGAAAAGTTTTGAAGCTGAGTGAAGGCTCCAAATGTGAATCAGATGAACTCGCTCAGTGTCATTTACAGACAAATAGCGCCGTTTAGTGGCCGTTTGAGGAAACTACAACGAAACTATGTCAGCCTTTTTCCACCAGGATTCAATCTTTACTTCCAACAAACACTCTGGTTTCTGTGTGAAGTATTTTTTGTGAAATATCTTTTAATTCTCTGAAAAACGCAGTTCTCATTTTCCATTTTCATTTTCACTGGAGACATTCATTAAATAGAAGCTGTGGCTTTTCAGGAACATGTTAAAGTCTGGCGTGTTTTTACCATAAAGTGTTTAAATCTGAAACAACACAGATCTGAGATCACACAGATGTCAAATTCAACCTTTATTTAAACATAGACCCGCTGTAGACCGACTAAATCCCAGCTCCAGGACTCAGACCCGCTGTAGACCGACTAAATCCCAGCTCCAGGACTCATAGACCCGCTGTAGACCGACTAAATCCCAGCTCCAGGACTCAGACCCGCTGTAGACCGACTAAATCCCAGCTCCAGGACTCAGACCCGCTGTAGACCGACTAAATCCCAGCTCCAGGACTCAGACCCGCTGTAGACCGACTAAATCCCAGCTCCAGGACTCAGACCCGCTGTAGACCGACTAAATCCCAGCTCCAGGACTCAGACCCGCTGTAGACCGACTAAATCCCAGCTCCAGGACTCAGACCCGCTGTAGACCGACTAAATCCCAGCTCCAGGACTCAGACCCGCTGTAGACCGACTAAATCCCAGCTCCAGGACTCAGACCCGCTGTAGACCGACTAAATCCCAGCTCCAGGACTCATAGACCCGCTGTAGACCGACTAAATCCCAGCTCCAGGACTCAGACCCGCTGTAGACCGACTAGATCCCAGCTCCAGGACTCAGACCCGCTGTAGACCGACTAAATCCCAGCTCCAGGACTCAGACCCGCTGTAGACCGACTAAATCCCAGCTCAGGACTCAGACCCGCTGTAGACCGACTAAATCCCAGCTCAGGACTCAGACCCGCTGTAGACCGACTAAATCCCAGCTCCAGGACTCAGACCCGCTGTAGACCGACTAAATCCCAGCTCCAGGACTCAGACCCGCTGTAGACCGCTAAATCCCAGCTCCAGGACTCATAGACCCGCTGTAGACCGACTAAATCCCAGCTCCAGGACTCAGACCCGCTGTAGACCGACTAGATCCCAGCTCCAGGACTCAGACCCGCTGTAGACCGACTAAATCCCAGCTCCAGGACTCAGACCCGCTGTAGACCGACTAAATCCCAGCTCCAGGACTCAGACCCGCTGTAGACCGACTAGATCCCAGCTCCAGGACTCAGACCCGCTGTAGACCGACTAAATCCCAGCTCCAGGACTCAGACCCGCTGTAGACCGACTAGATCCCAGCTCCAGGACTCAGACCCGCTGTAGACCGACTAAATCCCAGCTCCAGGACTCAGACCCGCTGTAGACCGACTAAATCCCAGCTCCAGGACTCATAGACCCGCTGTAGACCGACTAAATCCCAGCTCCAGGACTCATAGACCCGCTGTAGACCGACTAAATCCCAGCTCCAGGACTCATAGACCCGCTGTAGACCGACTAAATCCCAGCTCCAGGACTCATAGACCCGCTGTAGACCGACTAAATCCCAGCTCCAGGACTCATAGACCCGCTGTAGACCGACAAAATCCCAGCTCCAGGATAGACTCGGATCTGGTGTCAGACCTCAGTGGACTTTATAAATCCTGAAGTGAGCTCTGATGACTTTAACAGCAGCGTCTGAGGAAGTCTGAGGAAGTCCTGAACCAGTCCAGACTCTGGTCTCTGTTAGTCCTGATCCAGCTCTGGTCTGAGCTTTGACCTTTAATATCCGCTCTAGTCCTCGTTGAACCAGGTCTCGTGGACTTAACCTCATCGACCCCACTTGGTCTCAACAACAGGACTAACCCAGGACTAAACCTGGTCTAAACCAGGTCTAAACATGGACTAAACCAGGACTAAACCAGGTCTAAACATGGACTAAACCAGGTCTAAACATGGACTAAACTTGGACTAAACCAGGTCTAAACCTGGACTAAACCAATTTCAACTGAATTATCAGAACCATCCTGGTTTAGTCCTGGTTTAGACCTGGTTTATTCCTGGTTTATTCCTGGTTTAGACCTGGTTTAGTCTTGGTTTAGACCTGGTTTATTCCTGGTTTAGACCTGGTTTAGTCCTGGTTTAGTCCTGGTTTAGACCTGGTTTATTCCTGGTTTATTCCTGGTTTAGACCTGGTTTAGTCTTGGTTTAGACCTGGTTTAGTCCTGGTTTAGTCCTGGTTTATTCCTGGTTTAGACCTGGTTTAGACCTGGTTTATTCCTGGTTTAGTCCTGGTTTAGACCTGGTTTAGACCTGGTTTAGACCTGGTTTAGACCTGGTTTATTCCTGGTTTAGTCCTGGTTTAGACCTGGTTTAGACCTGGTTTATTCCTGGTTTAGTCCTGGTTTAGACCTGGTTTAGACCTGGTTTAGACCTGGTTTAGATCTGGTTTAGACCTGGTTTAGACCTGGTCCAATCTTATTTTTATGTGAATGTGTGTTAAACCCAGGAACAGAACAGAGGAGTACCAGTGTTGACCAGCAGAGGGCGCCATCTTCATCCTGATCCTCATGAAAGTTCACAGAATCAGTTTGAAATGAGTTAAAAAAGTTAAATCTGAAAAAACACAGAAAATATGATCAAATGAAGAAACATACAAAAAAACCTGTTGTTTGAGGTTTTTATCCTTAATTAGTTTTGATTTAGTCCGAGTTTAGTCCAGGTTTAGTCCTGGTTTAGTCCTGGTTGAGACCTGGTTTAGACCTGGTCTAGACCTGGTCTTGTTGGTGTTGTGTCTGAGTCTGATGTGATCCGTTAAAAACCACAGGATCCTCTTCAAAGAAAACCTGCTTTAATCCTTTACACAAACACACTTAGACCAAGACCAGGACCAAGACCAGGACCAAGACCAGGACCAAGACCAGGACCAGGACCAAGACCAGGATCAAGACCAGGACCAAGACCAGACCAGGACCAACCAGGTCCAGAACCCCAAATCCTGGAGTGTTTTGGTAAATGGATTAATCCACAGCATCTTGATTCTTCGACACAAACAAATCTGTCTGAGGTCAGAGGTCAGGGGTCGAGGAGCAGATCAGAGGCTGAGGACGTCACTGTGTCTGGGAACCAAAGGATGTACAACACCGTGAGTCTGAGGCGCTCGGCCCCAGTTACATCATTTATTCTGAGATTAGACCAAATATGTTATAGACCCAGTCCGTGCTCTGACCTCTGACCTCTCCTTAAATTACATGAATTTATATATATATATATATATATATATATATATATATATATATATATATATATATATATATATATATATATATATATATATATATATATATATATATATATATATATATATATATATATATATGAATTAATTGATATATTTATTTATTATTGATGTATTTATTGATGTAGCTTATTATCTGTAGCCGTTACTTCCTCATTGACATCAGTGTCGGCCAATGGGAGCGCTCCGTTTTCCAGAAGTGAGCTGTGATTGGTTCAGGACCCGACCTCATCATCAGTAACGTCTACAGCTTTATTTAATATTTTATTAGAATATGTTCAGGATTCAGACCCAAACTAAAGCCTTTCAGGACCAAACAAGACCGGCCCGAGACCAGACCAGGACTGGTTCCAAACAAGACCAGACCAGGACCAGCGCTGGAACCGTTCAGAGGTCAGTCTGTGTTCATTATTGAAGGCTCCAGACCAGAACTAATCCAGAGTTTTAAAGCTGCTGAAGCACAAGCTGCTTTTGAGGAACACAACTCTGAGACAAGAGTGGGCCCTGAACGCACCGCTCTGAGCACCTCACTGACCTCTGACCCCAGAGAAACCCGGAGGACGTTCAGGTGAAAATACAAAGAATATAGAACCATCCTGAAAGAAAAACTGGTCCAAGTTTTCAGTTTTGTGAAAAAAAGTTTTGATCAGACTTGGTCTTGGTCCGGTTCAGGGTCTTGGTCCGGTTCAGGGTCTTGGTCCGGTTCAGGGTCTGGGCCTTGTTTTTGTGAGGGTCCTGAGGGGTTTATCTGAGGACCATCTGTTGGGTCTGAGAGGATCTGGGGGTCTCTGCAGGTGGGCCCCAACACGGCCCCGGGAGGCTTAACTGGGATCAGACAGGAAACACTGGTCTGGGACTGGGACTGGGACCGGGACCGGGTCTGGGACTGGGACTGGGACCAGGACTGGGTCTGGGACTGGGACCGGGTCTGGGACCAGGACTGGGTCTGGGACTGGGACCGGGACCGGGTCTGGGACTGGGTCTGGGACCGGGTCTGGGACCAGGACTGGGTCTGGGACCGGGTCTGGGACCGGGTCTGGGACCAGGACTGGGACTGGGACCAGGACTAGGACCAGGACTAGGACCAGGACTGGGACCAGGACCGGGTCTGGGAAAAAGAATCAGAGGAAAACAGGATTTAGTTGGACCTGGTTTAGTCCTGGTTTAGACCTGGTCCAGTCCTGGTGCAGACCTGGTCTGGTCCTGGTTTAGACCTGGTTTAGTCCTGGTTTAGACCTGGTCCAGTCCTGGTGCAGACCTGGTCTGGTCCTGGTTTAGACCTGGTTTAGTCCTGGTTTAGACCTGGTCCAGTCCTGGTGCAGACCTGGTCTGGTCCTGGTTTAGACCTGGTTTAGTCCTGGTTTAGACCTAGTTTAGACCTGGTCCAGACCTGGTCCAGACCTGGTTTAGTCCTGGTTTAGACGTGGTTTAAGGCTGGTTTAGACCTGGTCCAGACCTGGTCCATACCTGGTTTAGACCTGGTCCAGACCTGGTCCAGACCTGGTTTAGACCTGGTCCAGACCTGGTCCAGACCTGGTCCATACCTGGTCCATACCTGGTCCAGACCTGGTCCAGACCTGGTTAGACCTGGTTTAGACCTGGTCCAGACCTGGTCCAGACCTGGTCCAGACCTGGTTAGACCTGGTTAGACCTGGTTAGACCTGGTTTAGACCTGGTCCAGACCTGGTTAGACCTGGTTAGACCTGGTTTAGACCTGGTGAGTCCTTCATAAACAGCTTAACACAGCTCAATAATCACACATCTCTTTCTTTGTCATATTTCTTATTTTTCCGCTGCCCCTGAACGCACCGCTGCTGTGAGTAAATGTCTTTATTAAAATCAAAATGGCGTCCTCGTGTTTGTGCGACGCTGCTCCACATTTGTTCTTTTCTCTTTAAACTTCAGTGGTTTTTAAAAACAGAAGAGCAGCGCCTTCGTCGACCAATCACAGCGCGGCGTTCGACGCGTGCGGCTCCGGTCGAGAAACTGAATGAAACGATTGGCCGCTGAGATAAAAGGGGGCGGGGCTTGGAGCCGAGTCAGGGATGTTTTTGTTCCTTTAAGTCTTTAAGGAGGAAGTGACCTGAAAACGACACAATAAAAGCTCCTGGAGTCGAATAAATGAGAACAATAGAGTTGTTCGTTTCTGAAATAAACGGGTCATTATCATAATTCATCCTGAACCTGGACATTTATAATTAATATTTATAAATATTATAAAAGGAATAAAACACTGGGTTTATTTGGGACCAATTTATTATTGCTTTTATTCAAAAAGTTCCAGCTGTTTTCCTTCTGTATTTTTGGTGTCATTCTCATTCTAGGGTCCTGGGGGGTCCTGGGGGGTCCTGGGGGGTCCTGGGGGGTCCCGAGGGGTCCTGGGGGGTCCTGGGGGGTCCTGGGGGGGTCCTGGGGGGTTCTGGAGGGTCCTGGGGGGTTCTGGAGGGTCCTGGGGGGTCCTGGAGGGTTCTGGGGGGTCCTGGGGGGTTCTGGGGTCCTGGAGGGTTCTGGGGGGTCCTGGGGGGTCCTGGGGGGTCCTGGGGGGTTCTGGAGGGTCCTGGGGGGGTCCTGGGGGGTTCTGGAGGGTCCTGGGGGGTCCTGGGGGGTTCTGGGGGGTCCTGGGGGGTCCTGGGGGGTTCTGGGGTCCTGGAGGGTTCTGGGGGGTCCTGGGGGGTTCAGGGTGAGTCCTGGGGGGTTCTGGGGGGTCCTGGGGGGTCCTGGAGGGTCCTGGGTGAGTCCTGGAGGGTTCTGGGGGGTCCTGGGGGTCCAGGGGTCCTGGAGGGTTCTGGGGGTCCTGGGGGTCCTGGGGGGTTCTGGGGGTCCTGGGGGTCCTGGGGGTTCTGGGGTCCTGGAGGGTTCTGGGGGTCCTGGGGGTTCAGGGTGAGTCCTGGAGGGTTCTGGGGGTCAGGGGGTCCTGGAGGGTCCTGGGTGAGTCCTGGAGGGTTCTGGGGGGTCCTGGGGGGTCCATGGGGGTCCTGGAGGGTTCTGGGGGTCCTGGAGGGTTCAGGGTGAGTCCTGGGGGGTCCTGGAGGGTTCTGGGGGGTCCTGGGGGGTCCAGGGGGGTCCTGGAGGGTTCTAGGGGGTCCTGGGGGTCCAGGGGGTTCTGGGGGTTCTGGGGTCCAGGGGGGGGGGTCCTGGAGGGTTCAGGGTGAGTCCTGGGGGGTCCTGGAGGGTTCTGGGGGTCCTGGGGGTCAGGGGGTCCTGGAGGGTTCTAGGGGGTCCTGGAGGGTTCTAGGGGGTCCTGGAGGGTTCTGGGGGTCCAGGGGGGTCCTGGAGGGTTCTGGGGGTCCTGGGGGGTCCAGGGGGGTCCTGGAGGGTTCTGGGGGTCCTGGAGGGTTCTGGGGGGTCCTGGGGGGTCCAGGGGGGTCCTGGGGGTCTGGAGCGAGGGGACAGTGGACAGGAGTCAGGATTATTCAGATGGACACAGACCCCTCTGACACTGATTCAGACGCAGCAGGAGGTCGGAGGTCGAGGGGAGGGGCCACTAATACAACAACAACAACAACTTACTGTAGGAGGGGACCCCTGAACGCATCACAGAGGAGAGGACCCCTGAACGCAGCACAGAGGAGGGGACCCCTGAACGCATCACAGAGGAGGGGACCCCTGAACGCATCACAGAGGAGGGGACCCCTGAACGCATCACAGAGGAGGGGACCCCTGAACGCATCACAGAGGAGGGGACCCCTGAACGCATCACAGAGGAGAGGACCCCTGAACGCATCACAGAGGAGAGGACCCCTGAACGCAGCACAGAGGAGGGGACCCCTGAACGCATCACAGAGGAGGGGACCCCTGAACGCATCACAGAGGAGGGGACCCTGAACGCATCACAGAGGAGGGACCCCTGAGCGCAGCACAGAGGAGGGGACCCTGAGCATCACAGAGGAGGGGACCCTGAACGCAGCACAGAGGAGGGGACCCCTGAACGCATCACAGAGGAGGACCCCTGAACGCAGCACAGAGGAGAGGACCCCTGAACGCATCACAGAGGAGGGGACCCTGAGCATGGCACAGAGGAGGGGCCCCTGAACGCATCACAGAGGAGGGGACCCCTGAACGCCCAGCACAGAGAGGGACCCCTGAACGCAGCACAGAGGAGAGGACCCCTGAACGCAGCACAGAGGAGGGGACCCCTGAACGCATCACAGAGGAGGAGACCCCTGAACGCAGCACAGAGGAGAGGACCCCTGAACGCAGCACAGAGGAGAGGACCCCTGAACGCAGCACAGAGGAGAGGACCCCTGAACGCAGCACAGAGGAGGAGACCCCTGAACGCAGCACAGAGGAGGGGACCCCTGAACGCATCACCCTCAGATCCAAGTAAAACCTGAAACACAGATAAATGAGAAAAAAATAAAGTGAAAAAATAATTAAGTAAAATTTTTCCAGTTTTTTCTCTGGTTTAGTTTAAAATGGATCCGTTCTTTTTTATTCATTTTTAAAAATGTTTTATTCTGGTTTAGGTCTTAGTTTTGGACTCTATAAGACTAGGTCTAGTCCTGGTCTAGTCCTGGTCTAGTCCTGGTCTAGTCCTGGTCCTAGTCTAGTCCTGGTCTAGTCCTGGACCTAGTCTAGTCCTGGTCTAGTCCTGGTCTAGTCTAGTCCTGGTCTAGTCCTGGTCTAGTCCTGGTCTAGTCCTGGTCTAGTCCTGGTCTAGTCCTGGTCTAGTCCTGGTCCTAGTCTAGTCCTGGTCTAGTCCTGGTCTAGTCCTGGACCTAGTCTAGTCCTGGTCTAGTCCTGGTCCTAGTCTAGTCCTGGTCCTAGTCTAGTCCTGGTCTAGTCCTGGTCCTAGTCTAGTCCTGGTCCTAGTCTAGTCCTGGTCTAGTCCTGGTCTTTGTCCTCCCGGTCCTGGCTCTGACCCGGTTTTGGTTTCAGCAGGTTTTATCAGATCCAGTCTTATTCAGGACCCGTCGGACCTGGACTAAACCTGGACTAAAGCGGTCTTTATCTGGAGCCAGACCTGACGCCTCTCACGAAAACCAGATCCGGACTTCCCTCAGGTCACAGGGTTCAGGTCCAACAAAGACCGAGCAAGACCAACAAAGACCGAGCAAGACCAACAAAGACCAAGCAAGACCAACAAAGACCGAGCAAGACCAACAAAGACCGAGCAAGACCAACAAAGACCAAGCAAGACCAACAAAGACCGAGCAAGACCAGACACAGGATTTGGTTTATTTACTGTCTAAAGGACTAAGGACAGGACTAAACCAGGTCTAAACCAGGACTAAACCAGGACTAAACCAGGACTAAACCAGGTCTAAACCAGGACTAATCCAGGACTAAACCAGGTCTAAACCAGGACTAAACCCGGTCTAACCCAGGTCTAAACCAGGACTAAACCAGGTCTAAACCAGGTCTAAACCAGGACTAAACCAGGACTAAACCCGGTCTAAACCCGGTCTAAACCCGGTCTAAACCCGGTTTATGCAGGATCCCAGCTCTGTTCTTTTCTTGTGATTGTGTCAGGTCTCGGTGAAACTGAATAGATGGGTCTCTGAATGAAAACCGGGCTGAACCTGATCCCGGTCTGGGTCCGGTCTTGGTCTGGTGCTCCTCGGTCTCACAAAGGTCCGGTCTCAGGTGGGCTCCTCTTTCAGGTGATATATTTGTCCTAAAAGCCGGACTTCGGCGGGTCCTATCTGAGACCATCGAGACTTTCTGAGACCTGAGGCGGACCCGGTCTTTCTTAGACCTGGACTAAAGGCCGGACCAGGATCTGATAGGACTCTCTCGGTTTACAAAGGGTTTGTTCGGACTCAAAG
>CM072149.1:11361827-11380058 GCA_036850595.1 Rhyacichthys aspro
GGACTCAGACTTAGATCTGGGTCTAAACCAGGTCTAAACCAGGTCTAAACCAGGTCTCAGTGGGACTCAGACTTAGATCTGGGTCATTTCTCTTAAACCTGCTTCAGTCGAACTCTGGAAGAAAATAGGATCAAAAATAGAACGAGAACGTCTGAATAAAAGAATAATGGGTTTAATTTAGCCTCGATTTCTTAAAAAAGTCATGAAACAGAAACAATTTTGAGACGTTTTACTGTTTAATAAAAAACACACAACTTGGTTTAAACAAAAATATTATAAACAGAACGTAACAAAAATACATAAATATATGTACAGTCCTGGTTCAGACCTGGTTTAGTCCTGGTTTAGACCTGGTTTAGACCTGGTTTAGGCCTGGTTTAGTCCTGGTTTAGTCCTGGTTTAGTCCTGGTTTAGTCCTGGTTTAGACCTGGTTTAGTCCTGGTTTAGTCCTGGTTTAGACCTGGTTTAGACCTGGTTTAGACCTGGTTTAGTCCTGGTTTAGTCCTGGTTTAGTCGAGGCTCAGATGAGGTTTTGTCTTGATTTATTTCTGATTTAATCACAGTTTTTAAACAAACAGATTATAATAATAATAATATTAATGAATATGATGCAGTTTAATGAAGATCTTCAGGTAAAGTTTGTTTAATTTGAACAAAGTTAAAAACAGTTTATGTTCATTCCTTAAGTTTTTTTTATCAATAAAAGCATAAGTTTTACATTTAAAATAAACCAAGACTTGAATTTACATCATTTCCACCGAAAATACTCTTTAAATGTGTGACGCTCCAGGTCCAGACCTGGTTTAGTCCTGGTTTAGTCCTGGTTCAGACCGGTTTAAACTCGGTTCAGACCGGTCCAGACCGGTCCAGACCTGGTTTTGGTCTCTAGGCGCAGCCACACTCGTCCACGATCATGTTGGGCACGTCTCGTTTGACGATGTTATACTCGTCGTCGAAGTAGAGCATGGACATGGTGCTGAGTTTGGTCGGGATGCAGCAGGAGCCGCCGGGCCCCGGGCTCATGCCTCTGATGCGGTACTGGTTGACCACGGCCGTGTGGAAGGACGAGGCGGACCCCGGGACCCCCGCCATGTAGGCCGGACACTTGCCCTCGCAGTAGTTCCCGAAGTATCCGGCCGGAGCGATGATCCAGTCGCTCCAGCCGATCAGACGGAAGTCGATGTAGAACTGTTGTCGGCAGCACAGTCCGCCGCTGCCGTCGCACTCCAGGCCGCGTTTACGGATGGAGTGTTTGTCGCGGATCTGCCGAGCCCGGACCACCAGGAACGGCCGGTGGGACTCGTCGCTCGGGTCCAACAGAACCGGGAGCACGTTCTCCGAGTCGCAGCCGTCGCAGCGGACGTCCAGGTTCTGCCGACGGTGGCCCTTTTGGAAAAGTGAGCGCAGGGCGTCGGTGAGAGCGAAGGTGTGCCAGCCGCTGCGCTTCAGCTCCAGACGTTTCTCCACCAGATTCCACTCGCTGCCGAAGCCCGGCGCCTGGAAGTACACCTTCACCGAGACTCGGCGGGTTTTCCGCCGCGGTTCGGTCGAAGGCTGCAGTCGGAAGAAGAGCCAGAGAACGGCCTGAGACACAAACAGCTGCTGGTTCCCTTCGTTTGAGACGAAGAAGAACAGACCGGACTTGGACGTCACCATCTCATCTGCAACGGACAAGAGAGACCGCTCAAAACCAGGTCTGGACCAGGTCTGATCACAGTCAAGTTCAACACAAAGGATCTGACCTGGTTCAGACCAGGTTTAGGCTTGGTCTTGGTCTGGTTTAATCCTGGGTTTGTTCTAGGTTTTAGCACCAAATGAGACTCCGTAAATCTACTACTTGGAGTCATTAAAGACTTAACCCGGTCTAAACCCAGTCTAACCTGGTCTAAACCCGGTCTAACTCAGTCTAACTTGGTCTAAACCCGGTCTAACTCGGTCTAAACCCGGTCTAAACCCAGTCTATCTCAGTCTAACTTGGTCTAAACCCGGTCTAACTCGGTCTAAACCCGGTCTAACCCGGTCTATCCCGGTCTAAACCCGTTCTAAACCCGGTCTAACTCGGACTAAACCCGGTCTAAACCCGGTCTAAACCCGGTCTAACTCGGACTAAACCCGGTCTAACCCGGTCTAAACCCGGTCTAACTCGGACTAAACCCAGTCTAACCCGGTCTAACTCGGTCTAAACCCGGTCTAACTCGGACTAAACCCAGTCTAACCCGGTCTAACTCGGTCTAACCCGGTCTAACCCGGTCTAACTCGGACTAAACCCAGTCTAACCCGGTCTAACTCGGTCTAAACCCGGTCTAACTCGGACTAAACCCAGTCTAACCCGGTCTAACTCGGTCTAACCCGGTCTAACCCGGTCTAACTCGGACTAAACCCAGTCTAACCCGGTCTAACTCGGACTAAACCCGGTCTAACCCGATCTAAACCCGGTCTAACTTGGTCTAAACCCGGTCTAACCCAGTCTAAACCCAGTCTAACCCGGTCTAAAGCCGGTCTAACTTGGTCTAAACCCGGTCTAACCCGGTCTAACTTGGTCTAAACCCGGTCTAACTCGGTCTAACTTGGTCTAAACCCGGTCTAACTCGAACTAAACCCGGTCTAACCCGGTCTAACTCGAACTAAACCTGGTCTAACCCGGTCTAACTCCAGTCTAAACCCAGTCTAACCCGGTCTAACCCGGTCTAACCCAGTCTAAATCCGGTCTAACCCGGTCTAACCCAGTCTAAATCTGGTCTAACCCGGTCTAAACCCGGTCTAACCCGGTCTAATCCGGTCTAACTCGAACTAAACCCGGTCTAACCCGGTCTAACTCAAACTAAACCTGGTCTAACCCGGTCTAACTCCAGTCTAAACCCAGTCTAACCCGGTCTAACCCGGTCTATCCCAGTCTAAATCCGGTCTAACCCAGTCTAACCCGGTCTAAACCCGGTCTAACCCGGGCTAAATCCGGTCTAACCCGGTCTAACCCGGTCTAAATCTGGTCTAACCCGGTCTAACCCAGTCTAAATCCGGTCTAACCAGGTCTAAACCCGGTCTAAACCCGGTCTAACCCGGTCTAACTCGAACTAAACCCGGTCTAACCCGGTCTAACTCAAACTAAACCTGGTCTAACCCGGTCTAACCCCAGTCTAAACCCAGTCTAACCCGGTCTAACCCAGTCTAAATCCGGTCTAACCCGGTCTAACCCGGTCTAAATCCGGTCTAAACCCAGTCTAAACCCATTCTAACCCGGTCTAACCCGGTCTAACCCCAGTCTAAACCCGGTCTAACCCGGTCTAACCCCGGTCTAAACCCGGTCTAACCCGGTCTAACCCGGTCTAAACCCGGTCTAACCCGGTCTAACTCTCCAGTTTGGTCTAAAACCTCAGACACGTACCTTTTTCCGCGAAGCTGATGATCTCGGAGCTGTCCTCGGGCGCGCGCGTGTCCGTGGGGAGCTCGAGGCGTCCGTCCTGCCGCAGCCGCCCCGCGTGCAGCCTCCGGAGCGCGGTGAGCAGCGCGGCGCGCGGCAGCGTCTGCGTGATGTTCGGCCGCGCGTCCAGCTGCAGGCGGCTGAGGATGTGCCGCTTCACCGCCTCCAGCAGCTCCCCCTCCTCGTGCACGCGCTCACAGGACGGGCACGGGGCCTCAGCGTGCACGGACAACACGCATGCCACGAGCACGAGCAGCAGGGGCGCGCTCATGTTCCACAGTCACTGCTTTAGAGACGCGCTTCTTAAACCAGTGATGCGTAAAGTTAGTACGCGCTCGTTTTGAGGCATTTTCAAGAAAAGTCCGCTGTTTCCTGTTTTTAAAAGCCTCTGGAGCTCAGCGTCTGATGTTTCCAGCACAGTTCCACAGTTTAAGGATCAGAACAACTTCTTAACTTCACCTCAAAAGCGTCTGGAGTAGAAAAAGTTGCAGCTTTGACGCGTGATTCTTCTCGTCACTTCAGTAATTTTTAAGACACTTTTCGGAGCTTTTGGTCTAGTTCAATAATGATTTAACAGTTTTTTATAAAAGAAAAGTCATTTAACTGCTGCTTTGGCGGAAAAACTCCAATTTATTCTCGCTTTAAAGACACTTGGGGACAGTTTAAGTCACGCGTAAAGCTTCTGTTTAGTCCGAAATAGTCTCTTTCCGTAGAAAAATACATCTGTATTTCCACATAAAGGAGCTTTAGTCAGTTAGTCTTATTAAATCACTTTTCTTGCTTTAGAAATATGGAATATAACAAGAACATGTTCCGTACTTTGTAGTTTTGAAAAATAACGTGTAAAACAATGGATGACATCATAGACATGCGCATAAACGTCCTTTTACGTCGTTTTTTATTGAGTCCAACACAAAAACGGATGTCATTTTGCGTTTGTTTTAAGCAATTCTCATTAAAAACGTTAATATAATCCTCATTAAAAGCAGTTTTGACAAAAGAAAAACCACGTCCTGGATCCAAAACGTGACTGAGAAACGTCCTTTAACGTCGTTTTGTTTTCGTCTTGAAGCTTTTTCTTCTCAAAGTCCTTCTGTTTGTGTCTCTGATTGAATTTGTAATCAAATATTTATTCAAATCACGAGTAAACTGAAGAAGAAGCGCGCTCCCAGACTTTTCCTGTGTTCTTCTAATGTTTATTCTCACTTTTTCTCTGAGACTGCAGCTTTAACTTTAACTCGAGGTTTGGCGCTTGATTTCAGTCATTTCCAACAAAAATTCAAACAAATATAAAGCATATCCTTGGAACGAAATGTAGATAGATACATGTTTAGTTTGGTCTTGAGTGATTCCAAATGAAAAATCTCATGTATTCGTGCGTAAAGGATGAGAACAGTCCCTCAAACTTCACCTGAAAACGTCAAAAACGACGTTGCTTTGACGCGTCTTTTCAAAACAAAGGCAAAACTTTTCCTTAAAGTCTTCTCATTTTATGTTTATATCCAGATATTTTTAGGAAAAACACCGGTTTATTCCCGCGTTTGAGTCACTTGAAAGCATGTTTTCTGTTTAGAAACAGATGGAAAACGTGAAGGACATGCGTCAAAACGTAACTTCGCACGTTTTATAATCGTCTTCTTTCATATTTACTTAAAAAAAACCCCACTGTAATTCCAAACCTTAATTCTTTCCGACAATAGTCACTTACTTCGTCACTTTTTCTCAATTAAATCTCGTTCCTTGATTTAAAATTCTGGAATGAAGTGTCCTGGTTCATGTCCGGCCAAAACTCCGCTGTTTTTTGGTCATAAACAGTTGTCAAATGTCTTTTTGTAGCGTTTTTTTAAACTTTCCAACAAAATTCCGTTTTGTTGCTGATTTGGAGAATCCTAGCTTCAGTTCAACTTTTTACGCACAAGAGTGACACTAACAAGCTCCAAAACGCGCCTTTACGTTGTTTTACGTTAGTCTCAGTTCGATATTATCCAGAACCTTGTGGTGATGCCGGTCCTGGTCTAGTCCTGGTCCTGGTCTGGTCCTGGTCTAGTCCTGGTCTAGTCCTGGTCCTGGTCTGGTCCTGGTCTGGTTCTGGTTCTGGTTCTGGTTCTGGCTCTGGTTCTGGTCCTGGTTCTGGTCTGGTCCTGGTTCTGGTTCTGGTTCTGGTTCTGGTTCTGGTCCTGGTTCTGGTTCTGGTCTGGATCTGGTCTGGTTCTGCAGCGGTATAAACGCACAGAAGTGTTCTGTGGAGGTTTTTACGGAGCGCGTCCTTCACCTGGTTTTAAATAAAGACCGTGCGCGCTCCCGTTTTAAGCGTCACAGTCACACGCACAAGCTTTAAATCTGAAAAAAAAAAAGAGGCGGAGTTAGACCTGGTTTAGACCCGTAAAGGTTTTAGATGGACTTGAACAGGTTTTACATGATGTAAATAGGTTTTATTAGTATTTGAACAAGTTTTAGTTAGATTTGAACAGGTTTTAGTTCGATTTGAAACGATTTCAGTTAGATTTGAACAGGTTTTAGTTGGACTTGAACAGGTTTTAGTTGGATTATCTTATTTACATCAAGAGAAGCTGAAGCTGGTGTATTTGGTGAAAGGGCGCCCTCTGGTGTTCATCCTCTGGAGAGGCAGTCCCAGACTGGACAAGACCGGGGTTAGACCAGGCTGAACCAGAGGAAGCCTGAGTTAGACCGGGTTAGATCAGGGCTAGGTTTTAGTCTGCTTGAGTTCTGCTTTGGTTCAGTTCAGTTACGTTTTTAGTCCAGGTTTAGTCCTGGTTTTAGTTCTAATTTAATATAACTTAGTCTTAGTCTTAGTTCTGGATCAGATCTGATCTGGTCTCTCCCTTGTTTTAATCCTTTTTAGACTTAGTCCTTGTTTAGTCTTGATTTCGTCCTGGCTCAATGTTCTATTTTGGTTCTGGTCCTGTTTACTAGTATATTTCCTTGTGTTAATAGTTTAATTACGAATTGATAAATAAAATATGAAATTGATTAAGAAAATATGAGGAATTTAATGACATCACTTCCTGTTATGATATATGTGTCCATAAAGACGTCTCACTCTGCGGTAATCTGCCTGTTCCTTATTTCAGCTCTACTTTTGCATTATCATGAAATTAGACATTTTATTTCACTTATACCATTTATGAACTTTAATCTATAACTGATTCCGTAACCATTTCTTTTCCCTTTGTCTGTGTTGTTGTTTTCCTCTCGCGCAGCGGAGTGACACCTCTTCAGTCACACACGCGATCTTCGGCTGAGGTGGGGCCGTCTCTTGGTCAAGTTGTAAAAGTTGCTGGGCGTCGCTGAATGGCGGCTTTTCCCGCGGACAGCGACTGAAAAAAAACAGCCTGTAAGTCTCTGAAACAGTTAACAATTCTTATTTTAATTTCCTGTCTATTTCCAAAGGGTTTTAATCGCTTTTCTCGCTGAATTCCCCCGAGGCTAAGAGCGTTATCTGAGTGTTTTAGCAGAGCGTTATCAGTCGGCTGCATGACGTTCTGTGTAGCCAATCAGGAGCGCCGCGGGGAGGGTCCTCTCCGCGCCTCAGCCAATCAGGAGCGCCGCGGGGAGGGTCCTCCCGCACTTCAGCCAATCAGGAGCGCGCTGTGGGCTGAGGGCGGGAACAGGGAAGTGGCCGCTGCTGAAAGTCAGTTTTACAGCTGTTCTTCTT
This sequence comes from Rhyacichthys aspro, assembly GCA_036850595.1. Taxonomy (NCBI): domain Eukaryota; kingdom Metazoa; phylum Chordata; class Actinopteri; order Gobiiformes; family Rhyacichthyidae; genus Rhyacichthys; species Rhyacichthys aspro. Next base: position 11,368,922 of record CM072149.1, read on the forward strand.
TAAAAAACTTTTAGAGGAAGCCACTGTTTGGGTTTTGAGGCAGAACAGTTCCTCTTTTACTGAAAACACACATTTATTCAACTTAATCTGATGTATTTTACAGCAAAAACCATTTAAAACTGCTCAAAGGAGCTCAGAGAAGTCTTTAAGTTACTCCTGGGTTTGTTCTGTTAAAGTCTTGATTTTAGTCTTTGATTTGATCCAGGTTTTGACCTTATTTTGGTCCAAATTAGTCCAGCTTTAGGCTTAGTACTTGTTTAGTTCTGGTTAAGTCCAGTTTTACATCTAATAATAGGTTATTATTCATAACAACCTCATTTTAACTTCATAAAAATGGACGATAACTTTGTCAAACATATAATAAAAGCTTAAAATTCAATCAAAATTCATGATTCTATATTTGTATTGGTCTTATCATATTAACAGTCCCTAAACGCTGCAGCAGTGAAGTGTTTCTGATAAAGCTCAGTGTAAATAAAGGCTGTGACCTTTGAGTTAATGTGGGTTTGAGAAGGACACAAACCTGTTCATCCGACGCACATTGAACTCTTTTAACCAAACTAAACATATTTCAGTTTTCCTTCAGCAGTTTTTCATTAGATTGTGACATGAACAACACTCATCTAATCCTGATTTTATCTGGTTTATTCCTGGTTTAGGCCTGTTTTAACCGTTTAAACAGACTGTTCCTAATATTTAATAGTTTTTTGTGAAAAGTGGTCTTTATGATGCCACCTACTGTTTATTATAATTTGTAATAGAATTATTGTAATAGATGAGAACCTCTATTCAGGAACAGAAAACCTTGGACAATCACATGCTCCAAAAAGGAGCGCTCCCATTGGTCGACACTTGTCACATGACGTTCCAGGAAGTTGAATAGCTGCAGATAAAGTGTATTTTCAGCTGAATATGTCTTTTAACAGAGAAACAGCTGAAAAAAGAAAAGCATCAACAGAGAAAAGGGAGACAACGTAAAACACAGATAAATACTGTCAATTCAATCACGTAATGTTTAACGAGGAGGAGATAATTGTCGTCCTGACGCTGAAGTCACAGCTAAGCTAACGCTAAACTCTAAACTTCAGTTTGGTCAAATGGATTAGTATTTTGTGGTTTCATTTTTTAATAAAAGAGAAGCAGGAGAGGTTCTGCTTTTGGAGGAGAGTCTGAGACAGGGACAAGAAAAGAACATCAGGAGGAGCTTTAAATCCTGACTCTTCTTTTCTAGGTTTGTTTTGGGTCATGTTCAGGTCCTTGTTTTAGACCTGCTTTAATCCCCAGTTCAGACCTAATTTAATGCTGGGTTTAGTCCTGTTGTATTCCTAGGCTTAGTGCTGGTTTTGTCCGTTTTTAGATCTGGTTTAGTCCTGATTTAGTCCAGACCAAATAAACCTGAGCAAAACCCATAAAGATCTTACTCAGGACCAAAACAACAAGATAAAGACAAATAAACCTCTTAAGTCCCACTGTTCTTTTTCAGGTGGTCTCTGTCGGTTCATGCTGAGACTCTGGGACTAAACCCGGACTAAACCCGGACTGGACCCGGACCGGAGCCATGGCGTCGGGGAAAACCAAGACCCAGGCGTCTCTGGCTCTTCACAAAGTGATCATGGTCGGCAGCGGCGGAGTCGGGAAGTCCGCTCTGACGCTGCAGTTCATGTACGACGAGGTGAGATCCTGATAAAACCTGATCCAGATCTGAGACCGGTCTAGACCCGGTCCGGACCTGGTTCTGACCCGTCTCGTCTCTCTTCAGTTTGTGGAGGACTACGAGCCGACCAAAGCGGACAGCTACAGGAAGAAGGTGGTGTTGGACGGAGAAGAGGTTCAGATCGACATCCTGGACACGGCGGGTCAGGAGGACTACGCCGCCATCAGAGACAACTACTTCAGGAGCGGAGAGGGCTTCCTGCTGGTGTTCTCCATCACCGAGCTCGAGTCCTTCAGCGCCACCGCCGAGTTCAGGTCCGGACCCTCGACTCAGACCAGACTGGTTTTAGAGGGATCTGAGCAGGTTTTAGCCGTATTTGAACAGGTTTTAGCCGTATTTGAACAGGTTTTAGATGGATTTGAACAGGTTTTAGATGGGTTTGTACAGGTTTTAGATGGATTTGTACAGGTTTTAGATGGATTTGAACAGGTTTTAGATGGATTTGTACAGGTTTTAGATGGATTTGTACAGGTTTTAGATGGATTTGTACAGGTTTTAGATAGATTTGTACAGGTTTTAGATGGATTTGAACAGGGTTTAGATGGATTTGAACAGGTTTTAGATGGATTTGAACAGGTTTTAGCCGTATTTGAACAGGTTTTAGATGGATTTGAACAGGTTTTAGATGGATTTGTACAGGTTTTAGATGGATTTGAACAGGTTTTAGATGGATTTGTACAGGTTTTAGATGGATTTGAACAGGTTTTAGATGGATTTGTACAGGTTTTAGATGGATTTGAACAGGTTTTAGATGGATTTGAACAGGTTTTAGATGGATTTGAACAGGTTTTAGATGGATTTGTACAGGTTTTAGATGGATTTGAACAGGTTTTAGATGGATTTGAACAGGTTTTAGATGGATTTGAACAGGTTTTAGATGGATTTGTACAGGTTTTAGATGGATTTGTACAGGTTTTAGATGGATTTGTACAGGTTTTAGATGGATTTGAACAGGTTTTAGATGGATTTGTACAGGTTTTAGATGGATTTGAACAGGTTTTAGATGGATTTGTACAGGTTTTAGATGGATTTGTACAGGTTTTAGATGGATTTGTACAGGTTTTAGATGGATTTGAACAGGTTTTAGCCGTATTTGAACAGGTTTTAGATGGGTTTCATTGGTTTAAGTTGGTCTCTAAATGGACTGTAGACTGGACGGCTTTCAAGTGGTTTTAGGTGTATTTTTAGTGGTTTAACCCGGTCTGTAGCTGGTTTTAACTGGATTTACTGGACTTGTGCTGGTTTTAGTTGGTTTAACTCAGACTTGTTTTTAAATGAAAGACGTGGTGTTTGTGTCAGAGAGCAGATCCTGCGAGTGAAGGAGGAGGAGCTGATCCCGCTGCTCGTCGTCGGGAACAAGTCGGACCTGGAGGACCGGCGGCAGGTCTCGGCCGACGACGCCGCGGCTAAAGCCTCGGACTGGGGTGTCCAGTACGTGGAGACGTCGGCCAAAACCAGGGCCAACGTGGACAAGGTACGGCCTCACGATCACACACCTGAGCCTCCGCCGCCGGTTAACGCTCTGTCGTCTGCAGGTGTTCTTCGACCTCATGAGGGAAGTCCGCAAGAAGAAAATGTCCGAGAGCAAAGACAAGAACGGCCCGAGCGGAAAAAAGAAGAAGAAACGCTGCTGTATACTCTAACCGTGACTCGGCAAAACTCTGACCGATCAAAACCCAACAAAAGAAGAAGTCGTATTTTAACCATGACTCAACAAACCTGAGCTAACGCTGATTACTTTAAACATGACTCGACGTTTAAACCAAAGATCAAGACTCAACCGTGACTCTGCAAAACTTATAAAAGCCATGTTCTCAGTTTTCTTTTTCATTTTGTCTCTTCGTTATTTTCAAAACAAAAGTTAATTCATATTTTAGTTAAAACAATAGGAATAAAGCCAAACTATTACAAAATGACTAAATTGAACAAGAAAATATTCGTTTTAAACATAAAAAGTCTGTCACAAAATGAAAAAAAAAAAGTTTGTGGCCACTTTTTTTTTCTCCAAAATATACTTTAAACTTGTAATTTTTCAATTTAGAACAAGATTAAATTAAAGTTTTCTTGTCTATATTTTCACAAAATCACTTTATTTTTATCACATTTATCGACCTGTGCTTTTCTTTCGTTCACTTTTTGTTCTTTTCTTTTGTGTAAAATATGCATGAAATATAAATATGGTGTTTGTGTTTGGATTTAAAGGGACGTATTTCTGTAAAAACTGTTGGAGCACATTCCTCAAAAACACTCCTTTAAATAAAACTGTGGAAAATAATGTGTCATGAATCTGTATTTAATAAAACCAGGTTAAACCAGGTCTGAACCAGGTCTGAACCAGGTTAAACCAGGTTAAACCAGGTCTGAACCAGGTTAAACCAGGTTAAACCAGGTTAAACCAGGTCTGAACCAGGTCTAAACCAGGTCTGAACCAGGTTAAACCAGGTCTGAACCAGGTTAAACCAGGTATAAACCAGGGCTGAACCACTGTATTTAACTCGCTCTAGTTTTAGCCTGGACCTAGTGGATCAATAATAATCAAATTGACCCAGTTCTAACTTCATTATATCCAGTTCTATTCTTATTGTATAAAGTAATGAATCTGATGATAATCCTGTCTTTATTTCACGTCTGGACATTTATAATTTAATATAAAGCTGTCAGTCTGGTTTATTTTCAGCCAAAGACGGTGAAACACTGTTATTTAATTTGTTGTAATTGTGTTTGTTCATTAAACCAGTGGAAAATGACTCAGGTGTGAGCTTTGATGAGTTGAGTTGGATTTTATTAATGTGCTTTTCTGAAAACAAAGACTTTTACAATAAAAGTTTGCAAAAGTGTGGACTGACATTATCAAAGCCAAATAAAATACATTTGAAACAGACGTAGGAGAAACACAGGTGTTAATAGTTATTACATTGAGACAATTGATAAAATAAAGTAAAAATTGTAGAGATTTAAAAGGCATAGTTACATATTCATTAAATACTTATGAAATATAAAATAAGAACAAAGGGAAAAGTGTTTAAATCTGATTTAAAAATATAATAATGAAATTTTACTGCAAATCTATGAAGTAACATTTCCCCAAAACACTCTCAATTTCAAAAATCTTTCTTTGTGTTTTAGGTTTATTTTCACACTGTCCGCTGTGTTTCATTAAAGTCTGAGAAAAACACGAACAGAATAAAAAGGACTGGTCCACCACACGAGGGCGCTGTGGAGTTCAGGTCAATGTAGATGTTGCAGCACCGTGTTTCCACCACAAGATGGAGCTAAAGGCCCAGTGAGTGGGGGCTTCACCTGAGACCCACAGAGACAGGACTAAACCAGGTCTAACCAGGTCTAAACCAGGTTTAACCAGGTTTAACCAGGTCTAACCAGGTTTAACCAGGTCTAAACCAGGTCTAAACCAGGTTTAACTAGGTCTAAACCAGGTCTAAACTAGGTCTAACCAGGTCTAAACCAGGTCTAACCAAGTCTAACCAGGTCTAACCAGGTCTAAACCAGGTCTAACCAGGTTTAACCAGGTCTAATCAAGTCTAACCAGGTCTAAACCAGGTCTAACCAGGTTTAACCAGGTCTAAACCAGGTCTAACCAGGTCTAAACCAGGTTTAACCAGGTCTAACCAGGTCTAAACCAGGTCTAACCAGGTCTAACCAGGTCTAAACCAGGTCTAACCAGGTCTGGTAAATCCTCTTACAGTAACTCCTTTGCTGCTGAGACATCATTCATCCTTCACTTTCTGTGGCTCCATCTGGGTCTGCTCTAGTCCTGTTCTAGTCCTGCTCTAGTCCTGTTCTAGTACTGGTCCAGTCCTGGTTTAGACCTGCTTCAGCCCTGGATTCAGTCCTGGTCTAGGCTAGTTTTAGTCCTGGTTAAGTCTTGTTTCTCCAGGTTTAGTATTTGTAATCAGTTCTTTCTAATTCTTGTCTCAGTTCCAGTTTAGTCCAGTTTAGATCAGTTTAAGTCCTGGTTTTTATCCCGATTTAGATCTGGGTCAGACCTGTGTTAGTCCTGGTTTTGGTCCTGGTCCAGACCATGTGCCGGGACGTGGTGGCGGTCTGGGACGTGTCTCTGAGTGATGGAGTTCACAGAGTGGAGTTCAGTCACGGCACGACGAGCGGGAAACGCGTGGTCTACGTCGACGGAAAGGTACCACTGTTCACCTGATTATAGTAGATTAGAATATTGTTGAACCTCCTTGTGTTTGTTTAAACTGAAGGAGGTGTTGCGCAGAGACTGGTTGTTCAGACTGGTCGGTCGGGAGGTGTTTTCCCTCGGAGCCTCTCAGACTAAAGCCGTGATAAACATCGAGGCTGTGGGAGGATTTTCTTACGAATATTCTCTGAACATCGACGGAAAGAGTCTGGACAAGTTCATCCAGAACCGGGCCAAGACCACGCAGACCTGGGTCCTGAAGGTGGACGGACTGGACTACAGGGTCGTCCTGGGTACGAAAACAACCACAAAACATTTAGAAAAGACGAATTTATTTGAGAATTCACAATCATCTTAAATGTGATCCTGATCAGACTTGTTCCAATTAAAGCCACGCAACAAAAAACAAACCAGGTCTAAACCAGGTCTAAACCAGGTCTAAACTAGGACTAAACCAGGACTAAACCAGGTCTAAACTAGGACTAAACCAGGTCTAAACCAGGTCTAACCAGGTCTAAATCAGGACTAAACCAGGTCTAAACCAGGACTAAACCAGGTCTAAACCAGGTCTAAACCAGGACTAAACCAGGTCTAAACCAGGTCTAAATCAGGACTAAACCAGGTCTAAACCAGGACTAAACCAGGACTAAACCAGGTCTAAACCAGGACTAAACCAGGTCTAAACCAGGTCTAAACCAGGACTAAACCAGGTCTAAACCAGGTCTAAACCAGGACTAAACCAGGACTAAACCAGGACTAAACCAGGTCTAAACCAGGTCTAAACCAGGTCTAAACCAGGTCTAAATCAGGTGAATGAAAGGCAGTGAACATTAGATTTATGTTTGTCTCAAATATTTCAGTAAAAACTAAAATGATGATGTTTTATTGTTTGTTGTTGTTCAACAGAAAAGGACTCGATGGACGTTTGGTGCAATGGACAGAAAATGGAAACAACGGTGAGACGACTTTATTATTACGTCTTTACTTCATAAACAGCCTTTTACTGTTTTTAAGCCCGTGTCTCTGGTTTTGTCCCGGTTTGTCCTGGTTTTGTCCCGGTTTTGTCCCGGTTTTGTCCCGGTTTGTCCTGGTTTTGTCCCGGTTGTGTCTCAGGGGGAGTTCGTGGAGGACGGAGCAGAGACGGTGTTCGCTCTGGGACGACACGAGTGCTGCATCAGAGCCGAGAGCGGGACCAAGAGGACAGGCATCGTCCACTGTCTGCTGCTGGACGGACTCGGGGTCCCGGGACAGTGAGGGGCTCCGGGATGGACTCGGGGTCCCGGGACAGTGAGGGGCTCCGGGATGGACTCGGGGTCCCGGGACAGTCGGGACAAACCCAAAAGAAAGTCGATCAAAATGAGTTGATTTTAAAAATAGTAGATGACAGTGTGTCTTTAAAGGTCCTATATTATACTAGTTTGAACATTATACAGTGCATTTTGGATACATGTAGGTTACCATATCACATTTTGCAACATGAAACACTCAATATTTATCTTATACAAGCGGTTTGGATGAGCTCTCATCATGAGTCCAAAGTGAACGGTCTGATTTGGCGCTGTCACTTTAAGGCTCAGCTCTCCCATGTTGGCCCCGCCCACTCATGACGTCACGCTATAGCTACGCGAGCTACGCTGGAAACAGACTGAAGTAAACACGGTACATGGTAGTAATAACTTTTTCAGCAATAGCTTTGAGAGTAAATGAGCCGTATATCTTCGACCCAGAGTCTGATTCTGAGTTTGAAGAACATGAGCAAACACAAAGACCTCGAAGGCTTCTACAAGACGTTTCTGCTTGGTAAATGAAAAACTATTTATTGTGTATGTTTCTATGGTGTAGCCCGTAGCATAGCGCGTGTTAACTGCTTCTGTTTATCGGTGCACATGTGGAAATGACCGTACAATGCCTACTGAAGTTGAGAATGTATGCTGCCTGGAGACTCCTAAGGAGCTGGTGTGCAGTGTATTGAAAGAACTATAATAAAGTAGCCTAGCAATATGTAGAGCTATGTAAGTAATGCTTGTTAGTAATACAATAATGTTGCTGACTGTTAGTAAGCTAACACAGTAGCAGCGATGCTTCTCTGTGTCTGAGCTGCAGAGCACCACTTGTTGACAGTGCAGGAGAGAGGGGCAGGAGGAGTGTGGAGGAGCACTTCCTGGAGAGGAGTGGTTTATTTCACATATTGACGTCATTGCGTGAAACAGCTCGTTGAAAGGACTGTAGCTCAAACTAAATAAATGACTTAAACATGCGCGAATGAAACAAAACACAACTTTGGGTATGTGTTTGAGGTAGAAACAACGTTAGAACAAGGTTAAAAGCTCAGAAAAGTCCATTTCACATAACATGGGACCTTTAAGAAACGTTTATTTAACCTGACAAATGTCTTTAATGATAATGTTTTATGATTTAGTGTAAACACAAACAGATGCTTCTTAAATACATAAATCTGTATAAAATATATAATAAAATATCTGTAAAATCTCTGGATTTTAATTTATTTCAGTTTGAGTGTTTTCAGTGAGAGAATTTTTACAGTTTTCCAGATTTATTCCCTTTTTACACCTCTTCACCTGAGTTTTGTTCTATTTATATTTTTCATATTTTGTTTTTGTTTGTTTATATTTATATCCATTGCGTCCATTCAGCCTCTTCTCTTTGTCTCAAACCACTTGAACTCAGATTTTCTTATTTCTTATAAACTGGACTTTACTTTTTCACATAAATGTTTAAGAAGAATAAAAGATCAACCCCAGAACTGAACAGAAGTAGACTTTTTAATTTAATTTTTCAATAAACCATGACAAAAACATCACCTGAATCTGGGCTGGAACCATGTTTGAAGTAATTTTTATTCTTCTTCCTCTAAATATTATTTTAAAATGCCATTTAGCACGATTTAATACAAAAATAGTGACAAATTAAACAGCTTTTCAAGTTTAAATCTCTTAAATGTGTTGCTGTATCAAACATCAGCGTCATTTTTATTGGACAGATTTTAAACTCAGTAACAAACTAAAAGCCCTGATTGCGTCTGTTTCGTGCAGCTGTGATCTTTATAAAGGAGTCTGCGTCACGTTTGAGCTCGTTTTTCAAAATCAATCCGGCTCAGACTTTCAAAATAAAACCCCATCAAAATCAGTGCAAGTCAATGAAACTAATCAGGATTTGGGTCAAGGCCTGGGTTTAGACCCAGTTTAGTCCTGATTTAGTCCTGGTTTGGTCCTGATTTAGATCTTGTTCAGACCTGGTTTAGTCCTGACTAGAGAACTCTTTCTTTCCCTCTGACGGCTGACCCCAGAACAGCTCAGGGTCTAGAACCTTAAGTTCACTGTTTACATTTATTTATTTGCACAGATACATTTGCACTTTAGTGACACACTGTTGTACATCGTATTATTCCCTCAGATACTGCTTTTAGTTGAAATCCCCACTTCATTCTACTTCACCTACTTTATTCTATTTCAGTTTGTATATTTGCATTTAGACTTATTTATCTATTTTATACTTAGGATTTTATTTTATTTCTATTTTTTACATTGCCTGGCGTTCATTGTGGACAACAAAGGAAGAATTTCATTGTCAGGGAAACCTGTTTCTATACTGTACACATGACAATAAACACTTTGAATCTTGAATCTGACAGCATAAATAAAATGGTTAAAATGGGTTTTTATGTAAATTATATTATAAAAGTGTTGTGAAGTGTGTTTGTGAAGTATGAACATTTAAACATAAAACCAGACATAAAAATAAAAGAAGTAAAAGTAAAATAAATAGCACCATCTGTTAAACTTTATTTGGATTATGTTTAACTCTGTACAAAATGAAATTACAATACATTTATTTCTGTAGTGTGGTTTTATTTTGAAGCGCCATAACGGAAGTCACCTGGCGGCCCCAGGAGCCCCCACTCTCGCAGAAGGGTCTCTGTGGAGCTGAGCGCGAGGATGGACGGAGCGGGACCAACCTGTGATTTACCTGTGGACTGTTACCCTTTGGATTAACGCACCTGGAGGGGACCCGCGGGCTCACGCTTACCCGCCTTTCGGGCTCCATATCTGGGCTGGACTAAAGCGCAGCAGTCGGTCCTGGTTCCGAGGATAACCTGGATTGGAACCATCCACAAACCCCTTTTCCCACTTTATAAAGCTGCTACAGTCCCCTTTACGCCTTTATTTACTTCATCTATTTATTAACACACATCAAAACTTCATATTTAACATCTTTACACTTTATTTTGGGGGTTAATTCTTTTTAAACGCTTTAAAATTCCCCACTTTGTCCTCTTTTCCTGCTGCCGTTTAGAAGCTCCATCGTTAGCATTAGCCGGCTAGTGCAGTTACTAAGCAACAAGGCCGTTCTGTTAGCCGTTAGCCTGGTTCACATCTGTCACCGCAGCGGCTCTGAGAACAAAGCCTCCCGAAAGGAGCTGCCCTCCTCGGATAGTAGCATTAGCAACAATCGGTCTTATCCCTGGTACTAACACTACAACTCAACCCCGCCATAACCAACTAGTTTCAACTTGTATTTTATAACTACACAACTAAACCGTCTCGTCTGTGTTTGGTAGTGTAATTTTTGGGAACTTTAACAATAAAATCACTAACTTTCTCTTTCCTTTCTCCGGTTCGGAAGCTAGTTAGCATAAGGCCAACTGTTGTAAACCACAACATATGAAGTGGATTTAATGGGTCTAAAAGTGGATTTAAACTACTCATCTAACGCTTAAGGGGTTGTTCTGTTTTCAAGTGGACTGTTGGGATATGGGGTAGTGGTGTAAAGCTCCCCCAACATCTGTAACTACAGCGGGATTCAGAGCGACGTGCCCTGGGAAGGAGCTGCCTTCCACGGACAGAAACTGAGCAGCACTCGGTCCCCTCGAGCGATGTAGAGGGGATAACACTGATTTCAGAGTGAATGGTTTGAACACTTTATCTCCTTGCGTTTGACTGATGTTTCACTTGGAATTTAAGGTGGAGGGGATTTAACGCTGCCTGGAAGTCACAGATTACACCGAACGGAGCGAGGAGCGTGATCCCCGGAAAGTGGCGCAGTTTTCGGACTCGGCGCAGAGGGAAAGGGCGGCCGCAGCCATGAACTACCAGCAGCATCTGGCCAACTCTGCGGCCATCCGGGGGGAGATCCAGAGGTTTGAGTCGGTCCATCCCAACATCTACTCACCTACGAGCTTCTGAGCGAGTGGACGAGCCGTGCTGCAGAACCAGATCCGGGAACATGTCATCGCCATCGAAGGT
>CM072149.1:11380157-11399519 GCA_036850595.1 Rhyacichthys aspro
TCTAAACCAGGACCAAACCAGGACTAAAACTGGTCTAAACCAGGTCTAAACCAGGACTAAAACTGGTCCAAACCAGGTCTAAACCAGGTCTAAACCAGGTCTAAACCAGGTCTAAACCAGGACTAAAACTGGTCTAAACCAGGTCTAAACCAGGACAAAAACTGGTCTAAACCAGGACTAAACCAGGACTAAAACTGGTCTAAACCAAGACTAAACCAGGACTAAACCAGGTCTAAACCAGGACTAAACCAGGACTAAACCAGGTCTAAACCAGGACTAAACCAGGACTAAACCAGATCTAAACCAGGATTAAACCAAAGTCACTAAAGTCAGATTTCTATTCTTTTTACAGTAAAAGTCTGTTTCTGTTTCTATCTTTAATTAGTTCCAATAAAAGAGTGACACTGTCCTGTTTTATTTTGGCGGGTCACTCAGGTTTAATCTCAAACACAAACAGAGCAGTGGAAACGATGAGCCTCGGGAGGAAACAACTTTATCCCAAACACGTTTGAAATCAGACAAAAACTGAAGCTGCTCAGGTTTTTCCAGAGACTTTAAAATAGAGACGAGGAAGTGAGAAAAAACACAACAACACCGTCAAATCTGAGCAAAACTAACGACAGGAGTTTATCTCAGTCTCTTTATCACAAATAAATAAACAGAGCTTATCTCAGAGTCGACACCTCAAAAACAAACGGAAACGAGTCTGACGCCTTTAAATCCTCCGAGAACACAGAGACAGACCTGATAAATCTGAATATTCTCTTATTGTTGAGAAAAGTCACCGTGTTAATAAAGAACTGTCACATGACTTTATTATTATCACTGTCTGGAAAGAAATAACAGAAATACGACTAAAACTGACAGTAAAATGCTGTCATTTGTTATAAACACATTTTAGTTGGACTTGAACATATTTTAGATGGATTTAAACTGGTTCTAGTTGGACTTGAACATGTTTTAGATGGATTTAAACTGGTTGTAGTTGGACTTGAACATGTTTTAGATGGATTTAAACTGGTTCTAGTTGGACTTGAACATGTTTTAGATGGATTTAAACTGGTTCTAGTTGGACTTGAACATGTTTTAGATGGATTTAAACTGGTTCTAGTTGGACTTGAACATGTTTTAGATGGATTTAAACTGGTTGTAGTTGGACTTGAACATGTTTTAGATGGATTTAAACTGGTTCTAGTTGGACTTGAACATGTTTTAGATGGATTTAAACTGGTTGTAGTTGGACTTGAACATGTTTTAGATGGATTTAAACTGGTTCTAGTTGGACTTGAACATGTTTTAGATGGATTTAAACTGGTTCTAGTTGGACTTGAACATGTTTTAGATGGATTTAAACTAGTTCTAGTTGGACTTGAACATATTTTAGATGGATTTAAACTGGTTCTAGTTGGACTTGAACATGTTTTAGATGGATTTAAACTGGTTGTAGTTGGACTTGAACATGTTTTAGATGGATTTAAACTGGTTCTAGTTGGACTTGAACATGTTTTAGATGGATTTAAACTGGTTCTAGTTGGACTTGAACATGTTTTAGATGGATTTAAACTGGTTGTAGTTGGACTTGAACATGTTTTAGATGGATTTAAACTGGTTCTAGTTGGACTTGAACATGTTTTAGATGGATTTGAAAAAAATGTAACAGTAAAACACTGTTATTTTTCAACTATTTATACAGAAAACTAATCAACAGAACTGTAATGTTTTACAAAAATATGACAAACAGCTGAACACTTCTTATTTACGGTAGAAAGCTGTACATTTATTTTAGTGAGTTTACCTTTTTTTTAACAAGAAATAAATGTTAAAAACCTCCAATAAAGAAGCATTGTTTGTGATAAAAGTGATGAAACCTAAAGAGAGAGTGTTATTATACGTAACTTCAGCGGTGTTTCTGTGGATATTTACCGTCGGTGTTGAATCCGCTCTCGTCGCTCGTTCTTCGGTTTCGTCTCCGAGCTCGGTTCACGTTGGGACTTCCTGGACTCGAACCGTCTCTTTTATTAAAAATCCCGCTGAAAAACCGGACCAGGCGCCGCTCGCTGTTCCTCGTTTCTGAGCCTCGTGAAAAAAACCCGGAGAATCCCGCGGTTTCTTTGTCCATCCGTAACAAGTCGCTGTTGTCCAACGTCCGCGTTTTCCGACTCGGATCCGACTCGAATTCGGTTTTATTCAACACGGCGCCCACTTCCAACGTCCGGCTCTTTTCCCTCGTTTCAGATTTGTCCGTTTTTTGTGAAATACATCCCGAACTTCCGTGATATTTGTCTCTGGAGAGAGCTTTAAAGCGGAGCAGCTCTGTTCCGCTCCAGTGTCGGAAACTGAAACTGCGACGGAGCGACGGTTTCGAAGAACAAACGTCGCTTTCGGGGGAAGTTTTCGACGCAGTTTTAACGTTTGTTTTGAACCAAGTTGAATCTGAAGTTCTGTCCTCGACGCTTTTAGCTTTCAGCAACTTTTTCGCCGAGACGTTTTCAAACTTTTGGACCGATTCAAACCTGTTTTCTTCATTTTCGACTTCATCTTTTCGTCCGTCTTCAGCACAAACTTTTTCTTCAACATTTTTCAAACTTATTTCTTTAAAGTCTTCATTTCCAGCACAATTTTCATCACTGTTTTCCGACATTTTTCTTACATTTTCTCCACTTCTTTTTACGTCTTTCCCTTCAATGTTTTCATCAAAATTCGATGCAGCTATTTCTGCCGTTTCTGCTGAAATTTTTCCACTTTCAACAGATTTCTGACTTTCAACAGCGACATTTTCTTGATTTGTTTGAGGATCTTTTTCAGCGTCTTTTCCACAACAAACTTCAACTTTTTCTTCATCGTTTAGGCTCATTTCAACAACATCTTGCTTCATTTTGTCAGACTTTTCATCAACGTTCAGAGCATTTTCAGACCCATTTTCTTGTTCAGCTCCTTGACTTTTCATTTTGCCGTTTGCGTTTTGTATCCGTTGAATCCTGTTTAACTTTTTCCGTCCGAGTTCGATCTGTCCGGTGCTAAACGTCCGGAAATTCCTCAAAATCCCGCGCGGCGTCGAAGCAAATTCCTCCGATTCGTCGTCGGTTTCTCGGAGCTGCTCAAAAAACACGCTCCGGTTCAAGTCGGACGAGTTTTCTCGCCGGAAAACTCTGCCTTTTTCCTTTTCTGCTCCGTTTTCAACTGTTTCTCCTTCGTCTAAACTTTCACGTTTTACCAAAGTGAGAGAAATACGGTAAACGGTTTTCCGAGGAGGAGCTGGTCTATCCATGCTACAGCTGTCCAGTAAATACATCCTCAAAACTAAAATACTAAGAACTACCTCTGAACAGGCTCCGACATTAGCTGTTAATCAATGAAAAGAAAAGGTACATTAAGAAAAAGAAAGAGTCGAGCTGATAGTTTGTCCATAAAAAGAAAACTGCAGCAAAAGGCTTGAAACGTAAAATATTCAACGTTTAGACAAATTATTGTAAAATGAAGCGAAAGTGAGACGTGATTAAAGTCAAAACTGAGGGATTTTCTAAAGATGGCGTCCAAAAAAACTGAAAAGTATGCAAAGAATTGTATGAAAACTGTGGGAAAAAGCTTAAATATATAAAGTGAAGCTAATATGAACAAAACATGATTTGACAAAACGGTAGAAGTTTTTGCTAAAAATAAAGAAAACTGTGGGAAAAGCAAAATATTTCACGTTAATGTGTTAAATCACAAACTAATGTTTTTGACAGAACTATAAAAAATACGGTTTTAAATAATGCTTTAAATCCGTAAAATATAATAACAGTAAATCTTGATACTTTTATATTAGACATTAGTGAAGATTGTCATTTTCTTTCTGTTTTCAGCATTCTGAACGGTTGAAGTGAATAAATGAATAACATGTAGTAAAATGTCTGGTTGTTAATGCCACTAAATGTTACGGTTTTCAGTGCTTTTCAATACAACACACACTTTAGCTCCAAAATAAAGGAGCAAAATGTCTGAATTAGTCAAAGTCGGAGATGGTTAAACTTGGTAGTGGATGGACATGAAGGATTTTAAACTAAAATATTTTAGAACGGAGCAGGTTTAAGTGATTTTTAATTAAAAATCGAAGGACAAGGCTTATGTCAGAGCTGTTAAAGCAGACAAACACTGGCAGTGGCTCCAAAAAGGAAGTGGATTTGGACAAATGCCTAGATGTTTTCACTCCAGAAATACACCCAGTTCTGATTCAAACACTGCCAGTTGTAAACGTGGACTTTTGAGAAACTAATTCTGATAAAAACGTCACTTTTACGATGTTTACGCAGCGTCAGATTAAACTGCGATGGGATTCTGTCAGATGTTTAAGGGCGTTTTGTCCATTTTAAATGGAATACAGTCGTGGTCAGAAACATGGGGGTCATGAATAACTGTTAGATCCAAGAAAAAACGTGAGAATTATTAGAAAAATGTTGAAGAAAATGAAGGATTCCGTGTCGGGTCCAGATGTTGGAACGAAGCGTTAATCCTCGTTGATGCAGAGCGGGTTTGGTGTAAATTTGCAGCACTTTCCCGGTGTTTTCCAGCGTCAGAAGCCGTTCGGTTTGGGTTCTGCAGAGATCTGATGACAGCTTTTGTGGATATCCGCCTCTTTCTCAAACAAACGAAGCCCGAACCGTGTCGCTGTCTCCGGGAGCGCGTCAGAGCCGTGTCCCATTGTGTGCACTCATCCCCCGCAGCGAGTCCCAAACCGGGGCCAGACCCGAGCAAAAAGTGACGTTTCTGGATCAAAATGTGCTCCTTTTGTGATTTAAATAAAGTCGAGTGGAGGACTTCCGGAGCTCCGCGCAGACACCGACTCACGCTGAGGTCCCATGCCCGGACAGTGGCGCTGACGCTCGGCGACACGCTCCGCTCCTCACGGCACGCTCTGGAGCTCCGTCTCAAACACAGAGACGGAGGAGAAACACGGAGCAGAGTTGGACTGGAGCTGGACCGGAGCCAGGGGTCAGAGGGGAGCAAACACTGGGCCGGGGGCTACATTTAGGGTCCCGTCATTCATTATTGAGGTCATGGTTGAGATGAATGGAATTCTGCACATTTTGAACAAACTTTTCATGTTTTTTTTGGTGAAATATTGGTGAAAAAGAGCAGCGTGGGTCTCGTACTTTAGTCGTGTGTTCACTGCAGTAAAGTGGGTCGTTGTTTGTAATTAAGCCGTAAAGTACAGTAACAGTAAAATCTTTATACTTTTATATTAAGATATTAGTGAATACTCTTTTTTTCTTGTTGTTTTAAACAAGAAACAATTCTTGTTTTTGTTGTTTGTGAAAATTGGGCTTGTTTTGCCACAAAATGTTGCTTTGAATCACAATTTTTTACAGTGTAGCTTTAAATAGACAACGTTATTGAAGTTTTGTGATAAAAGTCGGACTTGTATTTCTTTAAAATGTCACTTCGAGTTGGATTTAAATCAAGAAAATGTGGTCGATTGATAAAAGTCCTGCAGCAGCTGAAGATCTGGTCCAGATTTTACAGAGAGCCGTGTTTTTGGTGAAAAAGAGGCGTGTTTTTGTCAGAGACCGGTTTAAAAGCCTCAGAACCAACAGAGAAGAACCAGGACTGAACCGAGTCAAAATATAAACCTGAGAAAAACACCAGCGTTTTATTTACATTATTCTTTATCAAATCGAATTAAAACAAAACAGATGAATGCAGTAAATGAACAGAAACTGGGCCTTCATTAAATATTCAAACATCTGAGAGGCTCTGAGCTAATCTCAGATTAAAAAACACTCATTTGCATCACACTGGTCCTGGTCTAGTCCTGGTTTTGGGACAGGTGCAGGGTTCGGACCAGGACTAAGTGGATTTCATGGTCTGCTCTGGATTTGAAGACGACAGACTGTTTATATTTGAAGAACTGGACTTTGTCAGATTTGAAGTATTTTAACCTGGACTTTAACTGGTTTTGTTGGGATTTGAAGGATCTCTTTCGGTGTTTGCTGGTTCAGTTTGAGCCACACCTGGATCAACTCTGATGCTGTGGGATTATTCCAGGATTAGAGCAGATTACAGCAGATTAGACCTGACTCTGAGGTTCATGCTCGGAAAAAAAAATTCAGTTCAAATGTGTTTTAAAACTTGACAGAAAAGAAAAGGATGTTCAAGGGAAGGATTGTTGACTTTAATAAAAATAAAAAAAACACTATTCACTCTAGTATTTTCTTTTTTGGTCTAAATCTGATTCTTCAATGTGTTTTTTCTAAAGTAAAGAGAGTTCATGTGGACGGAGTCAGGTCTGGACGATGGTGAGATGCTGCAGAGTCAGGTCTGACCCAGTTTTAAGTCTCTGGGGAAAAGAACACAGAGAGACGAGGGGGCCCCCTGCTGGCGGGAGGAGGAGGTGCAGCTGATCCAGACACAACGGGTTTGATTTTATTTAAATATTATAAAGGTTTGTTCTGCATTAATCCAGGTCTATGTTTGGACATTTTGAAACTGAGGTTAAACTCACTTCTGCTCAAAGTGTTTTAATGTTTGGACGGGGCTCAAATATTAGAAAAGTTCTAAAAGTCAAGTCTGTGTTTTATCTGTTTTATTAAATAAATACAAACTGGAGAAATGAAGGAAGACTGCAATGATCTAGATCCACCACCAGAGGGAGCTCCAGGATCAGGAACCAGGACTAAACCAGGTCTAAACCAGGACTAAACCAGGACTAAACCAGGACTCGGTTTAGTCCTGGTTTAGTCCTGGTTTAGACCTGGTTCAGACCCGGTTCAGACCCAGTTCAGACCCGGTTCAGACCCGGTTTAGTCCAGGTCTAGTCTCGGTTTAGTCCCGGTCTTCAGTCTTACTCTAACTACAGATGTGACAGATTAATAATCTGATAATCCTCTTTAAACTGGGATTAAAGCAGTGGACTCTGGGAAATATCAATCCAACAGGAAGTGATGTCACTCCTCTGGGACTGTCCCCCGCTCAGACCGGGTCCAGACCGGGTCCAGACCCTGTTAAAGTCCAGATGAGACTCTGCAGGAAGTGGTCTATTTTAATCCCGTTTGTCCATTGTTTCAGCTCAGAGTCAGAAACAAGACTCAAGACCGGACTGAACCAGGACTGAACCAGGACTAAACCAGGACTTAACCAGGACTAAACCAGGACTGAACCAGGACTGAACCAGGACTGAACCAGGTCTGAACCAGGCCTGAACCAGGACTAAACCAGGTCTAAACCAGGTCTGAACCAGGTCTAAACCAGGACTAAACCAGGTCTAAACCAGGTCTAAACCAGGACTTAACCAGGACTAAACCAGGACTGAACCAGGACTGAACCAGGACTGAACCAGGTCTGAACCAGGCCTGAACCAGGACTAAACCAGGTCTAAACCAGGACTGGGGACTGGACTGAACCTGGACTGAACCAGGACTGGAGACCGGACTGAACCTGGACTGAACCTGGACTAAACCAGGACTGAACCAGGACTGAACCAGGACTGAACCAGGACTAAACCAGGACTGGGGACTGGACTGAACCAGGACTGGAGACCGGCCTGAACCAGGAATAAACCAGGATTTCAATTTAAACCGGTTCTAGTTGGATTTGAGCAGGTTTTATAAAAGACCGGATTTAGACCGGGTTTAGTCTAGGTTTAGTCCTGGTGTAGACCTGGTTTAAACTTGGTTTAGACCTGGTTTAGACCTGGTTTAGTCCCGGTTTAGTCCCGGTTTAGACCCGGTTTAGTCCCGGTTTAGACCCGGTCTAGTCCCGATCTAGTCCCGGTCTAGTCCCGGTTTAGACCCGGTTTAGTCCCGGTTTAGTCCTAGTTTAGACCCGGTTTAGTCCCGGTTTAGTCCCGGTTTAATCCCGGTTTAGTCCCGGTTTAGTCCCGGTTTAGACCCGGTTTAGTCCTGGTTTAGTCCCGGTCTAGTCCTGGTTTAGTCCCGGTTTAGACCTGGTTTAGTCCCGGTTTAGTCCCGGTTTAGACCCGGTTTAGTCCCGGTTTAGTCCTGGTTTAGACCTGGTTTAGTCCCGGTTTAGTCCTGGTTTAGTCCTGGTTTAGACCTGGTTTAGTCCTGGTTTAGTCCTGGTTTAGTCCTGGTTTAGACCTGGTTTAGTCCTGGTTTAGTCCTGGTTTAGTCCTGGTTTAGACCTGGTTCAGACCTGGTTTAGACCTGGTTCAGACCTGGTTTAGTCCTGGTTTAGACCTGGTTTAGACCTGGTTTAGTCCTGGTTTAGACCTGGTTTAGACCTGGTTTAGACCTGGTTTAGTCCTGGTTTAGTCCTGGTTTAGTCCTGGTTTAGTCCTGGTTTAGACCTGGTTCAGACCTGGTTTAGTCCTGGTTTAGACCTGGTTCAGACCTGGTTTAGTCCTGGTTTAGACCTGGTTTAGACCTGGTTTAGTCCTGGTTCAGACCTGGTTTAGTCCAGGTTAAAGCTCTGTTAAAGTCGTTCTAAATAAAGTCATGTTTAATTAAAACCAAAGCATCGATCTGTCTTTAGTGAAGACTGAGTAAAACCAGATCCAGACCAGACCTGGGACTGAGGAACCTGAGTCCCGTGTGAACCTGGATCTGAAACATGACGCTGGTTTTTCAGAACAATCTGATAAAACACAAAGGCATCACGCTGCCTTCAGAGACCACATGGACTCAGGAGAAAACAGAACTGGGGCAGTGGTGCGTTTAGGGAAACTGAGATAATGATGAAAAGAATCACATTAAAAGATTTTATTAAAAATTATACTGTATTTTTCACAATAAAATCCAAGTAAAACCTGTCCAAATCCATCTAAAACCTGTTTCAAATCCAACCAAAACCTGTTTAAATCCATCTAAAACCTGTTTAAATCCAACCAAAACCTGGTGAAATCCAACTAAAACCTGTTCAAATCCAACTAAAACCTGTTTAAATCCAACCAAAACCTGGTGAAATCCAACTAAAACCTGTTCAAATCCATCTAAAACCTGTTTAAATCCAACTAAAACCTGTTCTAATCCAACTAAAACCTGGTGAAATCCAACTAAAACCTGTTCAAATCCATCTAAAACCTGTTTAAATCCAACTAAAACCTGCTCAAATCAATCTAAAACCTGTTTAAATCCAACTAAAACCTGTTCTAATCCAACTAAAACCTGGTGAAATCCAACTAAAACCTGGTTAAATCCAACTAAAACCTTTTCAAATCCAACTGAAACCGGCTGAAATCCAACTAAAACCTGTTCAAATCCCGAGCAGTAGATTGTGTGGAGTTCAGTGAAAAATGCTACAGTAAAAATGAATCCAAAACTGGGTCAGTGTCACCTGCTCCACAAACACACACCTGAAGCACCTGGACACACACACACACACACACACAGGACAAACACACACAAGACAAACACACACACAAGACAAACACACACCTGAACCGACCTGATTCAAGGAACAAGACCCAAAACTAGACCAAGAATCCTGCTCCAGACAAAAGTCCTGGTTCCTTTCTAGTCCTGGTTTAGTCCAGGTTTATCTGATCTAGTTTAGTCCAGGTTTAGTCCTGATTTAGTCCAGGTTTATCTGATCTAGTTTAGTCCAGGTTAATTCCAGGTTTAGTCCTGGTTTAGTCCTATTTAGTCCTGGTGTAGTCCAGGTTTAGTTCTAGTTTAGTCCTGGTTTAGTCCAGGTTTAGTTCTAGTTTAGTCCAGGTTTAGTTCTAGTTTATTCCAGGTTTAGTCAAGGTTTAGTCCTGGTTTAGTTCTAGTTTAGTCCTGGTTTAGTTCTGGTTTAGTCCTGGTTTAGTCCTGGTTTCTTTCAGGCTTTATTCTGGTTTTAATCTCTGGGTTAGTCCTGATTTTAGTCCTGGGTCTGGTCCTGGTTAAAAGACACTCAAAATATCTTGTTTATGCACAAATAAAACATCATTATTCCAAAACAAACCACAAAACAAGCACCAAAACTGTAAATTCAAACTCTGAATCTCACACAGAAGCAGCTGAATCCAAGCGAAGTGTTGTTTTTGTTGCATTAAACCCTCAGTCTCCCTCTTTGTTCCTGGGTCCTTACCTTCGATGGCGATGACATGTTCCCGGATCTGGTTCTGCAGCAGCGGCTCGTCCACTCGCTCCAGAAGCTCGTAGATGGAGTAGATGTTGGGATGGACCGACTCAAACCTCTGGATCTCCCCCCGGATGGCCGCAGAGTTGGCCAGATGCTGCTGGTAGTTCATGGCTGCGGCCGCCCTTTCCCTCTGCGCCGAGTCCGAAAACTGCGCCACTTTCCTGGGATCACGCTCCTCGCTCCGTTCGGTGTAATCTGTGACTTCCAGGCAGCGTTAAATCCCCACTTCCACCTTAAATTCCAAGTGAAACATCAGTCAAACGCAAGGAGATAAAGTGTTCAAACCATTCACTCTGAAATCAGTGTTTATCCGCCTCTACATCGCTCCAGAGGGGACCGAGTGCTGCTCCAGTTTCTGTCCGTGGAAGGCAGCTCCTTCCCGGGGGCACGTCGCTCTGAATCCCGCTGTAGTTACAGATGTTGGGGGAGCTTTACACCACTACCCCATATCCCAACAGTCCACTTGAAAACAGAACAACCCCTTAAGCGTTAGATGAGTAGTTTAAATCCACTTTTAGACCCATTAAATCCACTTCATATATTGTGGTTTACAACAGTTGGCCTTATGCTAACTAGCTTCCGAACCGGAGAAAGGAAAAGAGAAAAGTTAGTGATTTTATTGTTAAAGTTCCCAAAAATTACACTACCAAACACAGACGAGACGGTTTAGTTGTGTAGTTATAAAATACAAGTTGAAACTAGTTGGTTATGGCGGGGTTGAGTTGTAGTGTTAGTACCAGGGATAAGACCGATTGCTGCTAATGCTACTATCCGAGGAGGGCAGCTCCTTTCCGGGGAGGCTTTGTTCTCAGAGCCGCTGCGGTGACAGATGTGAACCAGGCTAACGGCTAACAGAACGGCCTTGTTGCTTAGTAACTGCACTAGCCGGCTAATGCTAACGATGGAGCTTCTAAACGGCAGCAGGAAAAGAGGACAAAGTGGGGAATTTTAAAGCGTTTAAAAAGAATTAACCCCCAAAATAAAGTGTAAAGATGTTAAATATGAAGTTTTGATGTGTGTTAATAAATAGATGAAGTAAATAAAGGCGTAAAGGGGACTGTAGCAGCTTTATAAAGTGGGAAAAGGGGGAGTTTGTGGATGGTTCCAATCCCGGGTTTTATCCTCGGAACCAGGACCGACTGCTGCGCTTTAGTCCAGCCCAGATATGGAGCCCGAAAGGCGGGTAAGCGTGAGCCCGCGGGTCCCCTCCAGGTGCGTTAATCCAAAGGGTAACAGTCCACAGGTAAATCACAGGTTGGTCCCGCTCCGTCCATCCTCGCGCTCAGCTCCACAGAGGACCCTTCTGCAGAGAGTGGGGCTCCTGGGGCCGCCAGGTGACTTCCGTTATGGCGCTTCAAAATAAAACCACGCACTACAGAAATAAATGTATTGTAATTTCATTTTGTACAGAGTTAAACATAATCCAAATAAAGTTTAACAGATGGTGCTATTTATTTTACTTTTACTTCTTTTATTTTTATGTCTGGTTTTATGTTTAAATGTTCATACTTCACAAACACACTTCACAACACTTTTATAATATTATAATTTACATAAAAACCCATTTTAACCATTTTATTTATGCTGTCAGATTCAAGATTCAAAGTGTTTATTGTCATGTGTACAGTATAGAAACAGGTTTCCCTGACAATGAAATTCTTCCTTTGTTGTCCACAATGAACGCCAGGCAATGTAAAAAATAGAAATAAAATAAAATCCTAAGTATAAAATAGATAAATAAGTCTAAATGCAAATATACAAACTGAAATAGAATAAAGTAGGTGAAGTAGAATGAAGTGGGGATTTCAACTAAAAGCAGTATCTGAGGGAATAATACGATGTACAACAGTGTGTCACTAAAGTGCAAATGTATCTGTGCAAATAAATAAATGTAAACAGTGAACTGAAGGTTCTAGACCCTGAGCTGTTCTGGGGTCAGCTGTCAGAGGGAAAGAAAGAGTTCTCTAGTCAGGACTAAACCAGGTCTGAACAAGATCTAAATCAGGACCAAACCAGGACTAAATCAGGACTAAACTGGGTCTAAACCCAGGACTTGACCCAAATCCTGATTAGTTTCATTGACTTGCACTGATTTTGATGGGGTTTTATTTTGAAAGTCTGAGCCGGATTGATTTTGAAAAACGAGCTCAAACGTGACGCAGACTCCTTTATAAAGATCACAGCTGCACGAAACAGACGCAATCAGGGCTTTTAGTTTGTTACTGAGTTTAAAATCTGTCCAATAAAAATGACGCTGATGTTTGATACAGCAACACATTTAAGAGATTTAAACTTGAAAAGCTGTTTAATTTGTCACTATTTTTGTATTAAATCGTGCTAAATGGCATTTTAAAATAATATTTAGAGGAAGAAGAATAAAAATTACTTCAAACATGGTTCCAGCCCAGATTCAGGTGATGTTATTGTCATGGTTTATTGAAAAATTAAATTAAAAAGTCTACTTCTGTTCAGTTCTGGGGTTGATCTTTTATTCTTCTTAAACATTTATGTGAAAAAGTAAAGTCCAGTTTATAAGAAATAAGAAAATCTGAGTTCAAGTTGTTTGAGACAAAGAGAAGAGGCTGAATGGACGCAATGGATATAAATATAAACAAACAAACAAACAAAAACAAAACACTGCAAATACACTGCACTGTAAAAAATCCTTCTTGTTTGAGTTCAAATAAAATATGAAAAATATAAATAGAACAAAACTCAGGTGAACAGGTGTAAAAAGGGAATAAATCTGGAAAACTATAAAAATTCTCTCACTGAAAACACTCAAACTGAAATAAATTAAAATCCAGAGATTTTACAGATATTTTATTATATATTTTATACAGATTTATGTATTTAAGAAGCATCTGTTTGTGTTTACACTAAATCATAAAACATTATCATTAAAGACATTTGTCAGGTTTAATAAACGTTTCTTAAAGGTCCCATGTTATGTGAAATGGACTTTTCTGAGCTTTTAACCATGTTCTAACGTTGTTTCTACCTCAAACACATACCCAAAGTTGTGTTTTGTTTCATTCACGCATGTTTAAGTCATTTATTTAGTTTGAGCTACAGTCCTTTCAACGAGCTGTTTCACGCAATGACGTCAATATGTGAAATAAACCACTCCTCTCCAGGAAGTGCTCCTCCACACTCCTCCTGCCCCTCTCTCCTGCACTGTCAACAAGTGCCGTGCTCTGCAGCTCAGACACAGAGAAGCATCGCTGCTACTGTGTTAGCTTACTAACAGTCAGCAACATTATTGTATTACTAACAAGCATTACTTACATAGCTCTACATATTGCTAGGCTACTTTATTATAGTTCTTTCAATACACTGCACACCAGCTACCTTAGGAGTCTCCAGGCAGCATACATTCTCAACTTCAGTAGGCATTGTACGGTCATTTCCACATGTGCACCGATAAACAGAAGCAGTTAACACGCGCTATGCTACGGGCTACACCATAGAAACATACACAATAAATAGTTTTCCATTTACCAAGCAGAAACGTCTTGTAGAAGCCTTCGAGGTCTTTGTGTTTGCTCATGTTCTTCGAACTCAGAATCAGACTCTGGGTCGAAGATATACGGCTCATTTACTCTCAAAGCTATTGCTGAAAAAGTTATTACTACCATTTACCGTGTTTACTTCAGTCTGTTTCCAGCGTAGCTCGCGTAGCTATAGCGTGACGTCATGAGTGGGCGGGGCCAACACGGGAGAGCTGAGCCTTAAAGTGACAGCGCCAAATCAGACCGTTCACTTTGGACTCATGATGAGAGCTCATCCAAACCGCTTGTATAAGATAATTATTGAGTGTTTCATGTTGCAAAACGTGATATGGTAACCTAAATGTATCCAAAATACACTGTATAATGTTCAAAATAGTATAATATGGGACCTTTAAAGACACACTGTCATCTACTATTTTTAAAATCAACTCATTTTGATCGACTTTCTTTTGGGTTTGTCCAGACTGTCCCGGGACCCCGAGTCCATCCCGGAGCCCCTCACTGTCCCGGGACCCCGAGTCCATCCCGGAGCCCCTCACTGTCCCGGGACCCCGAGTCCGTCCAGCAGCAGACAGTGGACGATGCCTGTCCTCTTGGTCCCGCTCTCGGCTCTGATGCAGCACTCGTGTCGTCCCAGAGCGAACACCGTCTCTGCTCCGTCCTCCACGAACTCCCCCTGAGACACAACCGGGACAAAACCAGGACAAACCGGGACAAAACCGGGACAAAACCAGGACAAACCCGGGACAAACCGGGACAAAACCAGAGACACGGGCTTAAAAACAGTAAAAGGCTGTTTATGAAGTAAAGACGTAATAATAAAGTCGTCTCACCGTTGTTTCCATTTTCTGTCCATTGCACCAAACGTCCATCGAGTCCTTTTCTGTTGAACAACAACAAACAATAAAACATCATCATTTTAGTTTTTACTGAAATATTTGAGACAAACATAAATCTAATGTTCACTGCCTTTCATTCACCTGGTTTAGACCTGGTTTAGTCCTGGTTTAGACCTGGTTTAGACCTGGTTTAGTCCTGGTTTAGTCCTGGTTTAGACCTGGTTTAGACCTGGTTTAGTCCTGGTTTAGTCCTGGTTTAGACCTGGTTTAGTCCTGGTTTAGTCCTGGTTTAGACCTGGTTTAGTCCTGGTTTAGTCCTGGTTTAGTCCTGGTTTAGACCTGGTTTAGTCCTGGTTTAGTCCTGGTTTAGACCTGGTTTAGTCCTGGTTTAGTCCTGGTTTAGTCCTGGTTTAGTCCTGGTTTAGACCTGGTTTAGACCTGGTTTAGTCCTGGTTTAGTCCTGGTTTAGTCCTGGTTTAGACCTGGTTTAGACCTGGTTTAGTCCTGGTTTAGTCCTGGTTTAGACCTGGTTTAGTCCTGGTTTAGTCCTGGTTTAGACCTGGTTTAGACCTGGTTTAGTCCTGGTTTAGTCCTGGTTTAGACCTGGTTTAGTCCTGGTTTAGTCCTGGTTTAGACCTGGTTTAGTCCTGGTTTAGTCCTGGTTTAGTCCTGGTTTAGTCCTGGTTTAGACCTGGTTTAGTCCTGGTTTAGACCTGGTTTAGACCTGGTTTAGACCTGGTTTAGTCCTGGTTTAGTCCTGGTTTAGACCTGGTTTAGTCCTGGTTTAGACCTGGTTTAGTCCTGGTTTAGACCTGGTTTAGACCTGGTTTAGTCCTGGTTTAGACCTGGTTTAGTCCTGGTTTAGACCTGGTTTAGACCTGGTTTAGTCCTGGTTTAGACCTGGTTTAGTCCTGGTTTAGTCCTGGTTTAGACCTGGTTTAGACCTGGTTTAGACCTGGTTTAGACCTGGTTTAGACCTGGTTTAGTCCTGGTTTAGACCTGGTTTAGACCTGGTTTAGACCTGGTTTAGTCCTGGTTTAGTCCTGGTTTAGACCTGGTTTAGACCTGGTTTAGTCCTGGTTTAGACCTGGTTTAGTCCTGGTTTAGACCCTGGTTTAGTCCTGGTTTAGACCTGGTTTAGTCCTGGTTTAGACCTGGTTTAGACCTGGTTTAGACCTGGTTTAGACCTGGTTTAGACCTGGTTTAGTCCTGGTTTAGACCTGGTTTAGACCTGGTTTAGACCTGGTTTAGACCTGGTTTAGACCTGGTTTAGTCCTGGTTTAGACCTGGTTTAGTCCTGGTTTAGTCCTGGTTTAGACCTGGTTTAGACCTGGTTTAGTCCTGGTTTAGACCTGGTTTAGTCCTGGTTTAGACCTGGTTTAGACCTGGTTTAGACCTGGTTTAGACCTGGTTTAGTCCTGGTTTAGACCTGGTTTAGTCCTGGTTTAGACCTGGTTTAGACCTGGTTTAGTCCTGGTTTAGTCCTGGTTTAGACCTGGTTTAGTCCTGGTTTAGACCTGGTTTAGTCCTGGTTTAGTCCTGGTTTAGTCCTGGTTTAGACCTGGTTTAGACCTGGTTTAGACCTGGTTTAGTCCTGGTTTAGTCCTGGTTTAGACCTGGTTTAGACCTGGTTTAGTCCTGGTTTAGACCTGGTTTAGACCTGGTTTAGTCCTGGTTTAGTCCTGGTTTAGTCCTGGTTTAGTCCTGGTTTAGTCCTGGTTTAGACCTGGTTTAGTCCTGGTTTAGTCCTGGTTTAGTCCTGGTTTAGACCTGGTTTAGTCCTGGTTTAGACCTGGTTTAGTCCTGGTTTAGACCTGGTTTAGTCCTGGTTTAGTCCTGGTTTAGACCTGGTTTAGTCCTGGTTTAGACCTGGTTTAGTCCTGGTTTAGTCCTGGTTTAGTCCTGGTTTAGACCTGGTTTAGTCCTGGTTTAGTCCTGGTTTAGTCCTGGTTTAGTCCTGGTTTAGACCTGGTTTAGTCCTGGTTTTAGTCCTGGTTTTAGACCTGGTTTAGACCTGGTTTAGTCCTGGGTTTAGTCCTGGTTTAGACCTGGTTTAGTCCTGGTTTAGTCCTGGTTTAGTCCTGGTTTAGACCTGGTTTAGACCTGGTTTAGTCCTGGTTTAGTCCTGGTTTAGACCTGGTTTAGACCTGGTTTAGTCCTGGTTTAGTCCTGGTTTAGACCTGGTTTAGACCTGGTATTAGTCCTGGGTTTAGTCTTTTACTACATTCGACCGACTCGTCCCAGATTCAAACCCAGATCCTGTTCCTTGTCATTTCGTTCAGTGTCTTCTTTAATGACGCCGATGTCGCCCGAAGTGAACCATCTGTGAACCATCTCCTGTGTTTCTGCTGTGTTCTGCTGTAAACAAAGGAGGAAGTGGTCACAGGGAACACACAGTACACAAAGTACTCTATAGTGGCATAAATCTGTTGTAACAGATAGTTTCTGAGACACTTTGGTCCAGGCCTTGGGCCAGACTCACGAGAAGGGTTTAAAACATATTTTATAAAACAAAGTGGAGAGTAGGTCTCACCTTGTTCTCATTTTGGTATCAGCTTGGTCTTGATTTCATCTTGGTCTCGTCTTGGTCTCGTCTTGGTCCCGTCTTGGTCCCGTCTTGGTCTCGTCTTGGTCTTGATCTTGTTCTTGAAAAACAAATAATACGTATTTCCAACAGAATAACCCATTTCCTTGGTTTATTTCCTTGTTCCTTCGTTGTTGACATCAGTGTCGACCAATGGGAGCGCTCCTTTTTACCTGAAGTGAGCTGTGATTGGACAAAATCCTGCTGTGGACTGATCATTCTCATCTATTAAAATCAAATTAAATCAAATTAATTATATTTTTTCACAGATGATTCCTGTTACAATAAGCTTTAGGAGCTTCTGTTAAAGTGTGGTTTAGTGCCGTGTGGACATTAAAACTAATTTAAGCAGCAGCTGATCCTGGGTCTGACCCTTGTGGCCTTGAGCAGAGCAGACTGTGGAGGCGACGGCGGTTTGTGCTGAAACAGAAGCTGTAAAGTCCAGACTCAGAGGAAAATGTGATCCTCCATCAGCTTTTACTGCAGCGTTTAACTTCAAAGAGTTTACAGCAATGAGAAGCAGGTGACGCTGTCGCCATGGAAACACAATACTACACCTGAACCAGGTCTGGACCGGGACTAGAACAGGACTAGACCAGGACTAAACCAGGACTAAACCAGGACCAGATATGCACCATCCTGACACTAACTCACGCCCTGACCAACAGGAAGTCCGCCATATTGGATTGATCATGTGACCACCTGATCTGCACAACTTAAACAGTTTCAGACAGATTTAAACAGGTTTTAGTTCGACTTGAACAGGTTTTGTTGGATTTTATCATGTTTCAGACAGATTTAAATAGGTTTTAGTTGGACTTTTTGAGGGTTTAGTTGGACTTAAACAGGTTTCAGTTGAAAATGTGGATCGTCTCTCAGTGTTTAAATCCATTTTCTGTATTTTCAGCAGGTTTCGTCTGCTCTTATTCTCAGGTGGTTCTCCTTTTGTGTCGTGTAATTAAAACCTCGGAGCCTCTTTACTCTGGGAATACAAACTTCAGTGTAACACCAAAACCACAGAAGAAGAAGAGGAGGCAGTGTTTACAGCAGTGGCTTTGGCTCCGTTTCTCAGTTTTGTAACAGTTTTATAACAGCATTTGTCACCGAGCCCAGAGTGTTTTTCTGTTGTCACTCTCAGATATCTCACTGAAGACACCTGTCCGTCAGCTCCGTGTGAGTCTGAGCCAGGACTAACACTACCCTCTTCTTTACCTCAAAAACATCCCAAAATGAGCAGAGTTCTTTCAAGTTCACACCAAAATAGAACAAAAAGTGTCCATTTATCTCTGACCTCTGACAGTAGCCTCCTTTGACCTCACGTTTTCCTTTTGTGTTCACATTCTTTTATGTTTTCTCTTTGTTGACTGTCTCTGTTGTAACCAGGTCACTAGGGGGCGCTATGTCAGACGGAAGTACTGCAGGGAGGAGCTAAAACAATGCCAATAAATATAATTCTTAGTAATTAATCATATAAACCCTTACACAGGTGAAAGCTGCGCAGGCATTTTAGTGACAGAAGTACCAGACGCATTCATTTTAACAAGTTTGCAAACTCAAACTAGTAAATAAAAATGTTCTATATGACAAGCTGACTTCTTGTTTTCCATAAAGTTTGTGAGAAAAGAGCACAATGTACAATACAGTACAAAAAACAACAAAGAATTAAAGCATTATCGCTGTAACATAAGCTAATTAACACAGGACATGTCTAAGGGCCCTTAGCTCTGATTATGACACACTCAGGACCGTTCACACTTTTAAAAAATACAGATGTCTTAAAACTTGGAAGAAACAGATCCTAAAAATCTGTTCATTTAAGTGTCTTATCAGATAAAATTGCTTAATCTTTTTAAAAACATGCATGAGCCAGCTGCCTTGTGCTTAAGTATCAAATTGACACTACAGAAAATAAATCAGGGATATTTTTCAGACAGCACTAATATTGAGGTGGGCCTATCCTCTTTTGTCTTATTTCTGCCTCTCTGCTGCCCCTTACTGTTGTGTTGGTTGTGCTACACATGGGTCAACTTCACTGCTTAACAAGAAGCAAAAATACCGTGCAATTAGGAAAACCCAGTAAAATAGATCTAAATCTCACTAATATCAATTTAAAAGGTAATCTTAATGTAAAAAATACTCATAAACAACACACGTTTGTTGATATTCTGATTAAAACTAAAGAAGAAAACAGTTAAAAGAGAATCTGGCGCATCTCAGACCCATAGATATTTATGAATTCAATTTGTCTATATTATTTTAAATTAGTCCACAACTCAGATTATTTAATTTTCTTATTTTTTTAAATACGATACCATTGTTTCATTGTCTTTTTAAGAATAACTGGTTGGTAGTGATAGAGTAGGAA
>CM072149.1:11402608-11460868 GCA_036850595.1 Rhyacichthys aspro
CACTAGAGCGTCCACACTAGAGCGTTTACACTAGAGCGTTTACACTAGAGCGTCCACACTAGAGCGTCTACACTAGAGCGTCCACACTAGAGCGTCTACACTAGAGCGTCCACACTAGAGCGTCTACACTAGAGCGTCCACACTAGAGCGTCTACACTAGAGCGTCCACACTAGAGCGTTTACACTAGAGCGTCCACACTAGAGCGTCCACACTAGAGCGTTTACACTAGAGCGTCCACACTAGAGCGTCTACACTAGAGCGTCCACACTAGAGCGTCCACACTAGAGCGTTTACACTAGAGCGTCCACACTAGAGCGTCCACACTAGAGCGTTTACACTAGAGCGTCCACACTAGAGCGTCCACACTAGAGCGTCCACACTAGAGCGTTTACACTAGAGCGTCCACACTAGAGCGTTCACACTAGAGCGTCCACACTAGAGCGTCCACACTAGAGCGTCCACACTAGAGCGTCTACACTAGAGCGTCCACACTAGAGCGTCCACACTAGAGCGTCCACACTAGAGCGTTTACACTAGAGCGTCCACACTAGAGCGTCTACACTAGAGCGTCTACACTAGAGCGTTTACACTAGAGCGTCCACACTAGAGTCCACACTGTCCACACTAGAGCGTCCACACTAGAGCGTCTACACTAGAGCGTTTACACTAGAGCGTCCACACTAGAGCGTCCACACTAGAGCGTTCACACTAGAGCGTCCACACTAGAGCGTCTACACTAGAGCGTCTACACTAGAGCGTCCACACTAGAGCGTCCACACTAGAGCGTCCACACTAGAGCGTCCACACTAGAGCGTCTACACTAGAGCGTCTACACTAGAGCGTCCACACTAGAGCGTCCACACTAGAGCGTCCACACTAGAGCGTCCACACTAGAGCGTCCACACTAGAGCGTCCACACTAGAGCGTTTACACTAGAGCGTCCACACTAGCTTCGAGCGTCTACACTAGAGCGTCCACACTAGAGCGTCCACACTAGAGCGTTTACACTAGAGCGTCTACACTAGAGCGTCCACACTAGAGCGTTTACACTAGAGCGTCCACACTAGAGCGTCCACACTAGAGCGTCCACACTAGAGCGTCCACACTAGAGCGTCCACACTAGAGCGTCCACACTAGAGCGTTTATACTAGAGCGTTCACACTAGAGCGTCCACACTAGAGCGTTTACACTAGAGCGTCCACACTAGAACGTCCACACTAGAGCGTCTACACTAGAGCGTCCACACTAGAGCGTCCACACTAGAGCGTCCACACTAGAGCGTCCACACTAGAGCGTTTATACTAGAGCGTTCACACTGCGAGCGTCCACACTAGAGCGTCCACACTAGAGCGTCCACACTAGAGCGTCCACACTAGAGCGTCTACACTAGAGCGTCTACACTAGAGCGTTTACACTAGAGCGTCCACACTAGAGCGTTCACACTAGAGCGTCCACACTAGAGCGTCCACACTAGAGCGTCTACACTAGAGCGTCCACACTAGAGCGTTTACACTAGAGCGTCCACACTAGAGCGTCTACACTAGAGCGTTTACACTAGAGCGTCTACACTAGAGCGTTTACACTAGAGCGTTTACACTAGAGCGTCTACACTAGAGCGTTTACACTAGAGCGTTCACACTAGAGCGTTCACAGTAGAGCAACAGGACCATCATAGACCAGAGAGAGAAAATCAGGAAAATACAGCTTTATTAAATACTCAAACTCACACAGAATACTTAGATATTAAATACAGACACAACAGAATATGAACCAGTGCATCATGGGATTGAAGCACTGAAAACAACGAATAATCCAGATCTAATCCGCCTAAAAACTGCTCTAATCTGAATAAAACCAGAATAAAAATCCATAAAAATCTGCTCAAACCATGAATAAAAATGAGTATAAATCTCAGTAAATCCTGTTCAAATCCTATCAAAACCTGTTCAGATCCATCTAAAACCTGTTCATATCCATTTAAAACTTGTTCAAATCCATTTAAAACCTGTTCAAATCCAATTAAAACCACTCTGATCTGGCTTAGCCCAGGTTTTATCAAAAGTCCAGCCCCTAAATTAATTGTTTAATCGTTTGTCGATGGTTTAATCTAAATTGAGCCCTACTCTTTTGCCTTGTTTCTTTATAAAACACTGTAAGAAAATGATTAAATAAATATTTGTAAACTGTAAATCCTTCAACAGAGATTTTTAATAATAACCTCATTATCTCTGCCTCTCGTTACAAACACGGCTCGAGTGTCGTCTTTATTTACTCTGAGTCTCATGACCCCGCCCACCGTCACATGACCCCCGCCCACCGTCACATGACCCCCTCGTTAGCGTCTGGAGTGCTCTCTGATGAAGCGTCGTTAGAGCCTCGTTAGAGTGAGGCCCTTAACAAGGCTCTTAACGAAGGCGTGTCTCTGGAACTGAGCCAAAGTCCGGACTAACGAGGTCGGGACTGAACCCAGGACCGGACTAACGAGGTCGGGACTGAACCCAGGACCGGACTAACGAGGTCCGGACTGAACCCAGGACCGGACTAACGAGGTCGGGACTGAACCCAGGACCGGACTAACGAGGTCCGGACTGAACCCAGGACCGGACTAACGAGGTCGGGACTGAACCCAGGACCGGACTAACGAGGTCCGGACTGAACCCAGGACCGACCCCCCCCCCCCACGAGGGACTGAACCCAGGACCGGACTAACGAGGTCCGGACTGAACCCAGGACCGGACTAACGAGGTCGGGACTGAACCCAGGACCGGACTAACGAGGTCCGGACTGAACCCAGGCCACACACAGACTGGTTTTACTGTCTCTGTGAGGACGTTCTTATTAAATCCAATTAAATCAAACGAGACGTGATTTCCAGCTAGTTGTCGAATCTAAAAGGTTAATTTCCACGTTTTTTTTATTTTATTTTTAAAATTTAAACCAATAATTGATTTACCAGAAAATAATTCCCTGAAGAGTCCTGGTTCAGCCTTTCAAAATAAAAGAGTTAATGAGGAGAGTGGGCGTGACACTTTTTAATGAATAAAGACGAGGCTCATAAACGAGGCTCTGACTCAGAGACAAATGAATAAATCAATGTTTTCGGATTTTTTTAAATTATTTGTGAAGAATGACATGGTTCAGGCTTAATTCTCCAAATTATTCTCAGCTCTTTTGAGCATTTTCAAAACATTCAGGTTTTTCACAGAGCGTCAGCCTGAAACCATCAATAAAAGACATGAAAACCCCCTGTAGACCCCCTCAGACCCCCCTCAGACCCCTGTAGACCCCCTTAGACCCCCCTCAGACCCCTGTAGACCCCCTTAGACCCCCCTCAGACCCCTGTAGACCCCCTTAGACCCCCCTCAGACCCCTGTAGACCCCCTTAGACCCCCCTCAGACCCCTGTAGACCCCTGTAGACCCCCTTAGACCCCCCTCAGACCCCTGTAGACCCCCTCAGACCCTCTAATGGAGCTCATTTCTGGAGGTGACTGAGTGTGACGAAAACGAAAATGCTGCCAACCTTTTCCACTCAGGTCTTTCCCGTTTTTTCTGAGATCTATCCTGGGTCTGAGGGGGGTCTTCAGGGGGAGGCGGAGGGTCTTCAGGGGGAGGCGGGGGGTCTTCAGGGGGAGGCGGGGGGTCTTCAGGGGGGCGGCGGGGGGTCTTCAGGGGGAGGGGGCGGAGCAGCGCTCGTTAAAGCCGCTCTTTAATATTCGCGGTCTTAATTAGAGCCGTGCTTAATTTGATTAAATCCTGGAGCTGTTAAATGGAGCGGATTATGAGACATCTTTTACTGCAGAGCGTGAAATTAGAGCTGAGCCCCGAGACCGGGCAAGACCGGCTTTAGACCGGGGCTGAACCACTGCAGACCGGGCAAGACCGGCTCTAGACCGGGCTGAACCACTGCAGACCGGGCAAGACCGGCTCTAGACCGGGCTGAACCACTGCAGACCGGGCAAGACCGGCTCTAGACCGGGCTGAACCACTGCAGACCGGGCAAGGCCGGTTCAAGACCGGGACAGGGCCTGGTCTTGAGTGTTTCTAGTGAAATTGAACTGAACTTTCTAAATAAATGTGATTAATCTCAGTGAAATCGTGATTTAAGAAGGGGGCAGTTACTTTTTCACACAGGGCTAGGTTTGTTTTGTTTTTTCACTTAAAAAATAAAATAATTTAAAATCTGCATTTGTGTTTACGTGAGTTAAATTAGTTTGATCTGACACAGTTCAGTTTGACAAATGTGTAAAAAATAAGAAAATAAGTTTTTTTCTGTTTTTTGTGTGAACGCGACCGAGGCTCGTTAACGAAGACACAGATAATTTAGTTTTCAATTAATTACATTCTCTTCATCTATTCATCTCTTTACTGTCCTCCTCTGAAGACCAGCCTAGACCTGGTCTGAACCAGGTCTGGACCGGGTCTAAACCAGGTCTGAAGCAGATCTGAACCAGGTCTGAACCAGGTCTAAACCAGGTCTAAACCAGGACTAAACCAGGTCTAAACCACAAAGACCAGACTAAATCTCCAGTGAAACAGCTTTTATTTGAATTTATTTGGTTTTAGCTGGAGTTGAACAGGTTTTAGTCAGATTTAAACCTGAAAACAGTGTCTGTGGGTGTTTGTTGTGTAAATATCGTGTGATGGAGGCAGTTTCTTTGTGTCCTTCTTTAATTGTTTGGCTCTAATCTCAGTTTCGATCCTTTTCTCTTTTTTCCGGTCGGTGATGGATGAGCTGTGATTTCGATCTGAATTCTCTTTTCTCTGCGACGCCTTTGAACAAAAACCTCACACAAACATCAGGCCTTTTCACATAAACTCAGCCAGAGCCGGTTCGTTAAAGCTGAGTCCAGACTAATCCACGGTTATTTAATCTGTTAATCTGGATTAGAATTATATTAAAGCAAAACAGGATTCAGAAACAAAAAAAATGACCTGTGCTGCTTGTGTTTCTCTTATGTATCTTGTTATCTTAGTCCTTCTTTAGTCCAGCTGTTGTCCCAGATTAGTCCTGGTCTAGTCCTGATTAAGTCCGAGTTTAAACCAGGTTTTAGTCTTGGTTTTAGTCTGGGTCGAGTCCTAGATTAAGCCCAGATGTTGTTTATATCTCATTTTAGTCCTGGATTTAGACTCAGATTTTGTCCTGCTTTAGTCTTGATGTAGACCTGATTTACTCCTGGTCTAGTCCTGGTCTAGACCTGGTCCAGACCAGGTTTAGTCCTGTCTCAGTGAAAACCCTGTATGTTTAATCGTCTCTAATCTCTGATCGTTCTGGCCCTTTTCTCCTCGACACAAAGACCTCTGAGGGCGGGTCATGGAGTCCTCACAAAGACCTGACAGAGTCCTGACAGGGACCTGACAGAGACCGCTATCTCCCGACAAAACCCAGACAAGTCCAGGTAGAACCGCTCCGAGTCTTTTGTCTGATTCAGACGAGAACAGATTAGAGTCTGAGGCTCATCCATCACACGATGAGACGGTTTTAGGTGGACTTTAACAGGTTTTAGTTGGATTTGAACAAGTTTTAGATGGATTTGAACAGGACCTGCATGTTTCTCTCATTACTCTCTGATCTCTGTGATTAAGTCCTGTCAAGTCCAGGTTCAGGCCGGTCTCTGTGAAACATGGGTCTGGTCGGTCTAAAGAAGTCCGCCTCGGGTCTGAGTCTGAGAACGAATGTCTGCCTCTGGGACTCTGACCTTTTACTGAGAAATAAAACATAATCCTTCACCGAGACCAGACCCAGACCGCCAAAACCTGTCAGAGACCAGAGCCAGACCTGACAAAACCTGTCAGAGACCAGAGCCAGACCTGACAAAACCTGGTCTTAGTCTGTTTTAGTCTGGTTTTAGTCTGGTCTTAGTCTGGTTTTAGTCTGGTCTTAGTCTGGTCTTAGTCTGGTTTTAGTCTGGTCTTAGTCTGGTTTTAGTTGTTTAGTTGTTTAGTTGTTAGTCTGGTTTAGGTCTTAGTCTGGTCTTAGTCTGGTCTTAGTCTGGTTTTAGTCTGGTCTTAGTCTGGTTTTAGTCTGGTTTTAGTCTGGTCTTAGTCTGGTTTTAGTCTGGTTTTAGTCTTGTTTTAGTCTGGTCTTAGTCTGGTCTTAGTCTGGTTTTAGTCTGGTCTTAGTTTTTTTGGTTTTAGTCTGTTTTAGTCTGGTCTTAGTCTGGTTTTAGTCTGGTTTTAGTCTGGTTTAGTCTGGTCTTAGTCTGGTCTTAGTCTGGTTTTAGTCTGTTTTAGTCTGGTCTTAGTCTGGTTTTAGTCTGGTCTTAGTCTGGTCTTAGTCTGGTTTTAGTCTGGTTTTAGTCTGGTCTTAGTCTGGTTTTAGTCTGGTTTTAGTCTGGTCTTAGTCTGTTTTAGTCTGGTCTTAGTCTGGTTTTAGTCTGGTCTTAGTCTGGTTTTAGTCTGGTCTTAGTCTGGTTTTAGTCTGGTCTTAGTCTGGTTTTAGTCTGGTCTTAGTCTGGTTTTAGTCTGGTCTTAGTCTGGTTTTAGTCTGGTCTTAGTCTGGTTTTATTCAGCCAGGATTTTCTTTTTTTTTTTTTTTTCTGTGAAAGAATTTGTCATCCAGTCTTTGGTAGTTTTTGTGGGTTTAGACCTGGTTTATACCCGGTCTTTGGTGGTTTTTGTGGGTTTAGACCTGGTTTATACCCGGTCTTTGGTGTTTTTGTGGGTTTAGACCTGGTTTATACCCGGTCTTTGGTGGTTTTTGTGGTTTTAGACTGGTTTTACCGGTCTTGGTGGTTTTTGGGTTGAGATAGTTTATACCCGGTTTTGGTGGTTTTGTGGGTTTAGACCTGGTTTACCAGTTTTGTGGTTTTTGGGTTAGACCTGGTTTTACCGGTTTGGTTTGGTAGCTGGTTTTCGGTTGTGGTTTGTGGTTTTGATGGTTCGTTGTGTTTTTGTTAATGTTTTCGGTTGTGGTTTAGGGTAGATGGTTTTACTGTTTGTGGTTTTGGGTAGATGGTTTATAGGTTTTGGTGGTTTTGGGTTTGATGGTTTTACGGTTTTATTTTTGGGTAATGTTTCCGTTGGTTTGGGTTAATGGTTTTGTTGTGGGTAGATGTTACGTTTGGTTTTGTGGGTAGACCTGGTTATACGGTTTTGGTGGTTTTGTGGGTTTAGACCTGGTTTATACCCGGTCTTTAATGGTTTTTGTGGGTTTAGACCTGGTTTATACCCGGTCTTTGGTGGTTTTGTGGGTTTAGACCTGGTTTATACCCGGTCTTTGGTGTTTTTGTGGGTTTAGACCTGGTTTATACCCGGTCTTTGGTGTTTTTGTGGGTTTAGACCTGGTTTATACCCGGTCTTTGGTGGTTTTGTGGGTGTAGACCTGGTTTATACCCGGTCTTTGATGGTTTTTGTGGGTTTAGACCTGGTTTATACCCGGTCTTTGGTGGTCCCTGGGATAAATGCGGTGTTTTATCGGAGCGAGGCGTGTGATCCTTCACTCGGATCCGTCTGCGCTCAGACTCCAGCCACATTTGTCTCGGTGAAGCCGGCGTTTGTCGAGAGAACGGCCGATCGCTGTCAGCGCCGTCGGGAAAATGAATGAACCGCGTTTGAGTTTGAATAATGAGAGATATTAACCACAGACGAGCTTCAATTAATGAACGATCACCTGTCTCCAGCTGAAAGATGGATCTGAACAGGTTTTAGAGGGACTATAACAGGTTTTAGAAGGATCTGAAGGAGGTTTTATCAGGACTAGACCTTTTTAGATGTATAAGACCAGGTATTACTGGGATTTGAGCAGGTTTTAGATAGACTTGTACTGGTTTTATTATACCTGGTTGTGGTGGGATTTAGTCGGGTTTTATCAGTATTAGACCCGGTTTCATCAGGACCAGACCCGGTTTCATCAGGATTAGACCTGGTTTCATCAGTAACAGACCTGGTTTCATCAGTACTAGACCTGGTTTCATCAGGATTAGACCTGGTTTCATCAGTACTAGACCTGGTTTCATCAGGATCAGACCCGGTTTCATCAGGATTAGACCTGGTTTCATCAGGATCAGACCTGGTTTCATCAGGATCAGACCTGGTTTCATCAGGATTAGACCTGGTTTCATCAGGATTAGACCTGGTTCCAGCAGGACCAGACCCGGTCTTCTCCGGTCTCGGTGGTGATTAGTGTGTAATGAGTGAGTGATGTTCGTTCTCACAGAGGACAGTGAACGCCTCGTCGTGTCACTGCGAGGCGTTCACTGTCGTTGTGTCGGAGTTAATTATCCCCGGCGTCGTCACGGCGACGGGTCAGAGCGGTCGCCGTGGAGTCGTCTCCGTGACGATGCCTTAATGAGCCCCGGAGCCAGAGCTGTCCGTCAAACTGTCCCCGCCCACAGGAACGAGACCCGCTAAAACCAGGACGAGACCGGCTGGAACCAGAACGAGACCCGCTAAAACCAGGACGAGTCCCGCTGGAACCAGGACAAGACCGGCTGGAACCAGGACAAGACCGGCTAAAACCAAGACGAGACCGGCTGGAACCAGGACGAGACCCGCTAAAACCAGGATGAGACCAGCTGGAACCAGGACAAGACTGGCTGGAACCAGGAGAAGACCGGCTAAAACCAAGACGAGACCCCCTAAAACCAGGACGAGACCGGCTGGAACCAGGACGAGACCCGCTAAAACCAAGACGAGACTGGCTGGAACCAGGACAAGACCGGCTAAAACCAGGAAGAGACCAGCTGGAACCAGGATGAGACCGGCTAAAACCAGGACGAGACCGGCTGGAACCAGGAAGAGACCGGCTAAAACCAGGAAGAGACCAGCTGGAACTAGGACAAGACCGGCTGGAACCAGGAAGAGACCGGCTAAAACCAAGATGAGACCAGCTGGAACCGTGACAAGACCGGCTGGAACCTTGACGAGACCGGCTAAAACCAGGAAGAGACTGGTTGGAACCAGGACGAGACCGGCTGGAACCAGGTCGAGACCGGCTAAAACCAAGACGAGACCGGCTAAAACTAAGACGAGACCGGCTGGAACCAGGACGAGACCGGCTAAAACCAGGACGAGACAGGCTGGAACCAGGACGAGACCGGCTGGAACTAGGACTCACAGGACAAAGTAGACCCACTGAAACCAGCCCTAAACCAACTAAAACCAGATCAAAATAAAATAAAACCGTCTTTAATCCGACTAAAACTAAATTAAGCTGAAATCAGACCAGATCCTAGTAAAACCAATAAAACCTGTTCAAATCCTTCTCAAACCCGTTTCCTCCTGTTGTGAGCGGTGTTAATGAGAGTCCAGCGAGTCGTGAGCAGTAATTACTGACCCATTCTTTTTCCTTTGACTCGTTCTTAAAGAGACAGTCCACATTTGAATAAACTCTTAAACCCAGCGTCTCTGTTTAACTGAAGCTAATTATTTTCACGAATCCTTCCTTTCTCCCTCGTTTCCTTTCCTCTTTTCTTCCCTGTGACCTACCTTTTGTCTTTAATGAAGTGAAGTGTATTTATTTTAAACCGAGCAGAAAACGCACTCACTCATTTTTAATTCGAGCGTTTATGATCCTCGCTGTGGCCTCGTTATTTTCAGAGACATTCACCTCGACTTTGACTCAAACGAAAAAACAATTACATCCGTCACTTTATTTAGAAATTTATCAATTTTACTTATTTCACAAATTTAAACACAACCAAACAAGAAACAATTCAGAAACATAACCTCTAAAACCTGTCCAGATCCCTCTAAAACCTGTCCAGATCCCACTAAAACCTGTCCAGATCCCTCTAAAACCTGTCCAGATCCCTCTAAAACCAGTCCAGATCCCTCTAAAACCTGTCCAGATCCCTCTAAAACCTGTCCAGATCCCTCTAAAACCTGTCCAGATCCCACTAAAACCTGTTCTAGTCCTTGTTTGTGGTATTATTTTTGACTGTGTTTTCTGTTTTTAGGGGATGTTGTTGAAGAGAAGCGGGAAATCTCTGAACAAAGAATGGAAGAAGAAATACGTGACGCTGTGTGACAACGGGCTCCTCACCTACCACCCCAGTTTACACGTACGATCTACGCTCTCTACATCTATGTCAACATTTACGCTCTCTACATCTACGCTCTCTACATCTACACTCTCTATATCTACGCTCTCTACATCTACACCTACACTCTCTACATCTACGCTCTCTACATCTACGCTCTCTACATCTACATCTACGCTCTCTACATCTACACTCTCTACATCTACGCTCTCTACATCTACGCTCTCTACACTACACTCTCTACAGCTACACCTACGCTCTCTACATCTACGCTCTCTACATCTACGCTCTCTACATCTACGCTCTCTACATCTACGCTCTCTACACTACACTCTCTACAGCTACACCTACGCTCTCTACATCTACTCTCTCTACATCTACGCTCTCTACACTACACTCTCTACGCTCTCTACATCTCTCTACATCTACGCTCTCTACATCTACGCTCTCTACATCTACGCTCTCTACACTACACTCTCTACAGCTACACCTACGCTCTCTACATCTACACTCTCTACATCTACGCTCTCTACATCTACACTCTCTACATCTACGCTCTCTACATCTATGTCTACATTTACGCTCTCTACATCTACACTCTCTATATCTACGCTCTCTACATCTACACTCTCTACATCTACATCTACGCTCTCTACATCTACGCTCTCTACATCTACACTCTCTACATCTACGCGCTCTACATCTACGATCTCTACACTACACTCTCTACAGCTACACCTACGCTCTCTACATCTACGCTCTCTACATCTACGCTCTCTACACTACACTCTCTACAGCTACACCTACGCTCTCTACATCTACGCTCTCTACATCTACGCTCTCTACATCTACGCTCTCTACAGCTACACCTACACTCTCTACATTTACGCTTTCTACATCTACATCTACGCTCTCTACATCTACGCTCTCTACATCTACACTCTCTACATCTACGCTCTCTACATCTACATCTACGCTCTCTACATCTACACCTACACTCTCTACATCTACATCTACACTCTCTACATCTACACTCTCTACATCTACGCTCTCTACATCTACACTCACTACATCTACGCTCTCTACATCTACGCTCTCTACATCTACGCTCTCTACATCTACACCTACACTCTCTACATCTACGCTCTCTACATCTACATCTACGCTCTCTACATCTACGCTATCTACATCTACACTCTCTACATCTACATCTACGCTCTCTACATCTACGATCTCTACATCTACACTCTCTACATCTACATCTACTCTCTCTACATCTACATCTACACTCTCTACATCTACATCTACGCTCTCTACATCTACGCTATCTACATCTACACTCTCTACATCTACATCTACGCTCTCTACATCTACGATCTCTACATCTACTCTCTCTACATCTACATCTACGCTCTCTACATCTACATCTACATCTAAACTAACATCTTCACATTTGTCAAACTTAAATGTTTCAAATTAAACTAATTAAAATATTAGACAAAGATGAGGACGATTCAGACAAATTAGTTTGAATTCAGACGGAGCTCCTCCTCTCGCAGACGGAGCTCCTCCTCTCGCAGACGGAGCTCCGCCTCTCGCAGACGGAGCTCCGCCTCTCGCAGACGGAGCCTCTGCTCTCGCAGACGGAGCTCCGCCTCTCGCAGACGGAGCTCCTCCTCTCGCAGACGGAGCTCCGCCTCTCGCAGACGGAGCCTCTGCTCTCGCAGACGGAGCTCCGCCTCTCGCAGACGGAGCCCCTCCTCTCGCAGACGGAGCCTCTGCTCTCGCAGACGGAGCTCCGCCTCTCGCAGACGGAGCTCCGCCTCTCGCAGACAGAGCTCCTCCTCTCGCAGACGGAGCCTTTGCTCTCGCAGACAGAGCTCCGCCTCTCGCAGACGGAGCTCCTCCTCTCGCAGACGGAGCCTTTGCTCTCGCAGACAGAGCTCCGCCTCTCGCAGACGGAGCTCCGCCTCTCGCAGACGGAGCCCCTCCTCTCGCAGACGGAGCCTTTGCTCTCGCAGACGGAGCCTTTGCTCTCGCAGACAGAGCTCCGCCTCTCGCAGACGGAGCCTTTGCTCTCGCAGACAGAGCCTTTGCTCTCGCAGACGGAGCTCCGCCTCTCGCAGACGGAGCTCCGCCTCTCGCAGACGGAGCTCCGCCTCTCGCAGACGGAGCCCCTCCTCTCGCAGACAGAGCCTCTGCTCTCGCAGACGGAGCTCCTCCTCTCGCAGACGGAGCTCCTCCTCTCGCAGACGGAGCCCCTCCTCTCGCAGACAGAGCCTCTGCTCTCGCAGACGGAGCTCCTCCTCTCGCAGACGGAGCTCCTCCTCTCGCAGACGGAGCTCCTCCTCTCGCAGACGGAGCTCCGCCTCTCGCAGACGGAGCCCCTCCTCTTGCAGACGGAGCCCCTCCTCTCGCAGACGGAGCCCCTCCTCTCGCAGACGGGGCCCCTCCTCACGCAGACGGGGCCTCTCCTCTCGCAGACGGGGCCTCTCCTCTCGCAGACGGAGCCCCTCCTCTCGCAGACGGGGCCTTTCCTCTCGCAGACGGGGCCTCTCCTCTCGCAGATGCTCTCTCTCAGTCACAGTCTATAATCAGAGCGATGAAGAGGATGATGATGATTACTGCTGTAGTGGTGTCTGCAGTCGTTAGCACAAACACACTCAGATTTAATTCATTTAAACAGAGTCAGACCTGGTTTAGACCTGGTTTTGATCCAGGTTTGTCGTCTCAGGCTTTAATCCAAGTCAAACCTGTGTAAGTTCTACTAAAATAAGGTTTTATTTGGATTTGAGCAGGTTTTATTTGGATTTTAACAGGCCCTGCTCCTGATTTTCTTATATATTTTCTCCATTTTTCACGCCTGTTCCTGTCAGGAGTTCGGTTGTATTTTCTCGCCTCTCGTTGTCTTGTATATCCTCGTATCTCTGCCCGAGCAGCCGTCCGTCAGAGCGCCGGCCTCTGATGCAGTAAATTAGTGTAAAAACTCATCAGTGTAACGCGGCGCAGACGAGCCCCGGGGCCGCCTCGCCGTGCGCCTTTACCTCAATTAGACCGTGTTTGCCCAGGCTAATCGCATAAAAGTCAATCAGCGGCGCTAATTAGCACGAATCACGCTCATGTCGCTAATTAAGTGGAGGATAGGACGAGACGAGGCCGAGGTCTCTCCTGGGAACAAACAGGAAACAGCTGAGGGCTTTAAA
Organism: Rhyacichthys aspro; assembly: GCA_036850595.1. Taxonomy (NCBI): domain Eukaryota; kingdom Metazoa; phylum Chordata; class Actinopteri; order Gobiiformes; family Rhyacichthyidae; genus Rhyacichthys; species Rhyacichthys aspro. The sequence continues at coordinate 11,415,794 of CM072149.1, forward strand.
ACACAAGTGAAGGAGAGAGGAAGGAGGAGAGGAAGAAGGAGAGAGGAGACAAAAGAGAGATGTGTGTTTGGCTCAGAGCAAATCATCAGGAACAATTAGAGCAACGGATAAACAAACAGGAACAAAATTAGGATTCATTCAGTTTCCTCAGGGTTTAGAGGGATTTGAACTAGTTTTAGTTGGATTTGAGCATGTTTTAGATGGATTTGAGCAGGTTTTAGATGGATTTGAGCAGGTTTTCTCTATAGGAATTAGGTCTAAACCAGGTCTAAACCAGATCAGATATGTTTGTATTTGGTGAATTTAAAGTAAACTCATAAATCGGCGATTTTGGGAAAAATTACTTCCTTCTGTTTTACTGAACACCTCAGAGTCTCAGATAATCTCAGATAATCTCAGATAATCTCAGATAGTCTCAGATAATCTCAGATAATCTCAGATAAACTGCAGTAGACTGTGTTCTTCAGAAACAGACTCTTGTCTCTTCTTATTTAATCTTTAATCGTTGTCCATCTTTGTTCCGTGGGTTTGTTTTTATAGATCCTTCTTTTCCTTCGTCAGCGGTTTTCTTCTGCGTTAATCTCTCATTTATTCTGTTCACATTTACATTTACAGCTGCAACAGTAATATTCAGAGTAAATGTCTGTGATTTATTCTGCTGAGTCCGTCTGAGATCAATACGCCGTGTTTTGTCGTCAGAGCTGATTAATTACAGTCAATACTTGTTAATTTATTAATTTTTGAGTCGGTGTTATTCCCTGAGCTGCTCTGGTCGAGTTAATGAGCCTCTAATTGTTTCCTCTCAGTCTTTGGCTTTTGTCCACGGCTCATTTTCAGCCGTTAACAAGACTCTGGAGAAAACACACACTTGACCAGAGATAATCTGGGTTCAGACCAAGAATAATTAAGACTCAAATGTAAAGTGTTTTATCGATGAATTTGTGAAGATAAAGAAAGTGAGGTCCTGGAAAAACTGGAAAATAAACCTGGAATTTAGTTAAATCCAGCTGTTTTTAGTTTAAAAATAATACACAGCTCCATAAATAATAAACAGAGACACAAACGATGATGGGTCTGAGGCCGGAGTCACTTAAAGAGACATTTACTGCGACAGAGACGTCAGTCCGAGGTAAATGTGAAAAGAATCAACGCAGCGAGAGGAAAACCGCTGACGACAGGAAAAGGTGGATCTATAAAAACAAGCAGCTTCCATTAAACGACGATTAAAGATGAGAAATGGATCTGACACAGTTACAGATCTATTTCAGCTCATTCCTGTAGAAACTGACAAAAATCCTGCTCAAAATGTGAAAATAAACATAGCGATCAGTAATGACAGATATTCTCGATGATTCTTTAGTTTTTATTCCACAATTATCTCTGGTCAAGTGTCTGTTTTCTCCAGAGACTTATTAAAGACTGAAAATGAGCCAAAGACCGAGAGAAACAGTTCGAGGCTCTTTAACTCGACCCGAGCCGCTCAGAGAACAAACCTGGAGCTGATTAAACAGATTACAGCAGGTTTTTGTCTCGTATCTGTTTTTCTGTTTGGATAAATTCAGCATCTACAGATGAATAAACTGCTCTGTTTTAAGAAATTCATAAATTCATAACATGATATTTAATTTAATTTATTTATTTTATTTGGTAAATGTCAGGTTCATTCTCTGAGCTGCTCGGGTCAAGTTAAAGAGCCTCTAATTGTCTTTGGCTCATTTTCAGTCTTTAACAAGTCTCTGGAGAAAACACTCACTTTCAGCTCCTTTACGTCACGTTTGCTCTAATTTCTGTCACTAATATTAATTAATTCTCAAAACAAGACTGAAGTAAGTTGTCCAGTCACTTGAGTTTAATCTGACTCACGCTGAAGTCACAGTTCAAGTGTTTTTTTCGTTGTGGAATGAATGGAATCAGGATTAATTTGTGGATTTAGCGGCGCAGCTCTAATTGTTTCTCTGAGTGTTTGGCAGCGCTCCGTTCACTCAGAGCCAAGAGCTGAACAAGTCTCTGGAGAAAAGAAATCATTCACAATCATTCAATCTGAGCCAAAAATACAAGCATCATCATTCGAATCAAACATGTCAGAGTCTGTTCTCAGAGTTTTCCACTAAAACTGTTTATACAAATTCACTCATCGACAATTATTACGTTGTTTTTGTCCTTTTTCCTGTAAAATAATAAATAAATTGTTGGTTTATTTGGCAGAAAATTGGGTTTAAAGTGGTTAATGTGTCCAAATGTAGAAGATAATTAATGAGTCTGGCTCTAGAGACTCATTAGACTCACCATTACAGACCTGTTCAAATCCAACTAAAACCTGCTCAAATCCAACGAAAACCTGCTCAAATCCAACGAAAACCTGCTCAAATCCAACGAAAACCTGCTCAAATCCAACTAAAACCTGCTCAAATCCAACTAAAGCCTGCTCAAATCCAACTAAAACCTGCTCAAATCCAACTAAAACCTGTACAAATCCAACTAAAACCTGCTCAAATCCAACTAAAACCTGCTCAAATCCAACTAAAACCTGCTCAAATCCAACGAAAACCTGCTCAAATCCAACTAAAACCTGCTCAAATCCATCTAAAACCTGCTCAAATCCAACTAAAACCTGTTCAAATCCAACTAAAACCTGCTCAAATCCAACTAAAGCCTGCTCAAATCCAACTAAAACCTGTTCAAATCCAACTAAAACCTGTTCAAATCCAACTAAAACCTGCTCAAATCCAACTAAAGCCTGCTCAAATCCAACGAAAACCTACTCAAATCCAACTAAAACCTGTTCAAATCCAACTAAAACCTGTTTAAATCCATCTAAAACCTGCTCAAATCCAACTAAACCTGTTCAAATCCAACTAAAACCTGTTTAAATCCAACTAGAACCTGCTCAAATCCAACTAAAACCTGCTCAAATCCAACTAAAACCTGTTCAAATCCAACTAAAGCCTGCTCAAATCCAACGAAAACCTACTCAAATCCAACTAAAACCTGTTCAAATCCAACTAAAACCTGTTTAAATCCATCTAAAACCTGCTCAAATCCAACTAAACCTTTCAAACCAACCTTTTAAACCTAAACAACTAAACCAAATCCAACTAAAACCTGTTCAAATCCATCTAAAACCTGTTTAAATCCAACTAAAACCTGTTCTGGTCCATGTAGCACCTCTTCCTTTAGATAATCTGAGTCTAAGTCCTGTCCAGTCCCCGTTCGGAGCCTGTTCAGACCTGGTCCTGCTGCTGCTGTGGGGCAGTGGTTGAACAGAGGCAGGGACAGATGGCGGCCTCTAAATGAACGTCTCTATTACCACTTCAAAATAAAAGCCCGGCTTTGTGGATCCGCAGAGCGCCTCGTGTAGGGTTTAATTGGTCTCGGCCTTTGAGGCTTTTTCCGGGAACGACTCCGGCTCAAATAAAGAATCAAAGAGGCTTTTAATCCTCCTCGAGTGGCCCTTCAGCGAACAGACGAGCGGCGGGCTCAGGAGGCGGAAAACGAGCGGAAAACGAGCAGAAAACAAGCAGAAAACGAGCAGAAAAGGGCGGGAAAACCAGGCGCACAGGGAGAACGGCAGCGGGACGCCTCCTGAAGAGCGTCATTAAGAAGAGCGCAGGGGGTTCAGAGCAAAACCTGGAGAAAAGACCGAGAAAAGACCGAGAAAAGACAGAGAAAAGAACGAGAAAAGACCGAGAAAAGACAGAGAAAAGACAGAGAAAAGAACGAGAAAAGACCGAGAAAAGAACGAGAAAAGACAGAGAAAAGACAGAAAAGAACGAGAAAAGACCGAGAAAAGACAGAGAAAAGAACGAGAAAAGACAGAAAAGAACGAGAAAAGACAGAGAAAAGAACAGGTTTTATTTTGGAGAAATTTTTAAAAATAACATTTGACAAATGTGAGTTTTTTTCATTAGCTCACTTTGAAAGACAGGGTCAAATCCAACTAAAACCTGTTGCAATCCTAGTAAATCTTGTTTAAATCCAACTAAAACCTGTTCAAATCCGTCTAAAACCTGCTGTGGTAATTTTTCATCTTCACAAATAAATTAAATCCAATCTCTCTCTGGTTTTGTCTCAGATTTAATTATTTCTCATCTCTAGAGACTCGTTAGACCCAGACCCTGGACTAGAGCCAAAGAGGAAACCGTAAAACTCATGTCGTGTCATTAATAACGAGTTAATAACGAGTTAATAACGTCCACAGAAACCACAGAGTTCAACTGTAGCGTGTGTTTTACAGGATTTGTCCGTCTTTCTGTGTTTTTCAGGACTACATGCAGAACGTTCACGGAAAAGAGATCGACCTGCTGCGGACGACCGTTAAAGTTCCCGGGAAACGACCGCCGCGCGCCGTCAGCACCTGCGCCGTGGCCCCCAGCCCCAAAACCAACGGGCTCAGCAAAGACCTGAGCCTGCTGCAGCTGGGACCCTCAGGTGAGTCCGGGTAAAACCTGTCCAGGTCCAGCTGGGACCCTCAGGTGAGTCCGGGTAAAACCTGTCTAGGTCCAGCTGGGACCCTCAGGTGAGTCCGGGTAAAACCTGTCCAGGTCCAGCTGGGACCCTCAGGTGAGTCTGGGTAAAACCTGTCCAGGTCCAGCTGAGACAATTTCCATTTCACAGAAAATAAAGACAAAAATAAAAATAAAGAAAATAAATTATTCAGATGTTTTAACTAAAAAGGTTCTGTTTGTCAATGCACTCACTCCCATCGTGCTCCAGTGAATGGGTGATGTTTATTCTTTAACAATAAATACTTTACTTATTAAATTATTAATTGGATTGAATTAATTTTTAAGTGTGTAAACATCTTTAAAAAATGAGTAAATTCAACAAAACAGATTTCAGAGAAGAGTTGTATCGTAGAAACTCAAAATTTGTAATTAAATTTTAAGAACGTAGGCAAATCTGATTAATATTACAAAGAAAAGGGTTAAACTCGACTCAGAAATACTCGTGTTCAGCTTTTGTCTCGATGTCACAGATGAAATCCCACTAAAACCGTTCCTGATCCGGCTCCGCCTCCGACAGCGCTCGTTCTAATTACCTCATGAATATTAATGAGGTGGTTTTAATGAGGGCCACTCGTCGGAGGAGGGTCTCTCATTAGGCTCCTGTTTGGACTCGGCTCAATAATAACGCTCCAGACTCCTGTTAACGTTCATAAATCCTCTCGGAGCTGATTAGAGTTAAATAATTATGATTTACAGTTTGGATTCGGACGGTTTAGGGACTTTTAGCATCGTTTAGGCGGCTTTTGTTCAGGAATTTTCAGTCCTGAGTTATTAAAGAGCAAGTGATTTGTGAAAATTCATCCGTAGTTTCTGCATAAAGTAATAAAACATACTCTTAATTGTGTTTTTGTTTGGACCCATCTGCTGAAAACGCTCTGTAAATATCCTAAACATAAAAATAATCAGTAAAATCAGACTCGGGCTAAATCCAGTGTTGGTTTATTGTCTTTATCCACTCTGACAGAGTTATTTCTGGACAGATGTGGAGACAGTTGTTTTATGGCTCACAGATGAAGACGACGAAGACAAACTGCAGATTTAATTAAGTCCCAGTCCAAAGCTGTTCAGAACCAGAGCCGAGCGCCGTATTTCTGTGGATTTAAAAACTCAGCTCCTCCCACAATCTGCTCCGAACATCACTCACTCGACTCATTATCACCGACGGAACCCACACCACAGCAGCATTTACACAGTCTACCTTTAGCTCTGGTCTAGACCCGGTTTAGTCCAGGTTTAGTCAAAGCATAAATATGAAAGAGGAATGAGTCTAATATAGCGTCCCATTAAACCTGTTGTAATTCAACTAAAACCTGGTCAAATCCATCTTAAACCTGTTGAAGTCCAACTAAAAGTCCAAAACAGAACTGAAAACAAAAGGGATGTTCTAAAGAATGCTTTAAATTTATCATTTCAATTGTAAATCCTTAATAATGTTCTTTTATTAAAAGTCTGAATCTGGGAGTTTGTAGAAAAGGACGAGAAAAAACTACCACAAGAAAAGAACAGAAGCAACTGAAGGATTTAGTCTGACGAAAAATACAGAGTTCATCTTTCATCTTTTTACACAAAAGAAATTATTGAAGCAGAAATAAACTAAAAACATGTCTGTCCCTAACTATGTGACGAAAATGCTGTTGATCACATGACTCACCTGTTCCCGTTTAAACCCCTCCCCCTCGTCCCGCTGCAGGTTCAGTGTCCAGCAGCTCCTCCGTCGTGTCCCAGATCGGCTCCGGGGGCCGGGCTTTGGACGGGATGCACCAGCGCTCCTTCTCCGTGTCCAGCGCCGACCAGTGGACGGACGCCACGGTCATCGCCAACTCAGGTGTTAGCACAGGTAACGATCCAGCACAGGTAACGTTTAGCACACGGAACGGTTTAGCACAGGTAACGTTTAGCACACGGAACGTTTAGCACACGGAACGGTTTAGCACAGGTAACGTTTAGCACAGGTAACGTTTAGCACAGGTAACGTTTAGAACATGGAACGGTTTAGAACAGGTAACGTTTAGCACAGGTAACGTTTAGCCCAGGTAACGTTTAACGCAGGTAACATTTAGCACAGGTAACATTTAGAACACGGAACGGTTTAGAACAGGTAACTGTTAGCACAAGTAATGTTTTTTAGGACAACACTAAAATGCGTCTGAGCCGTTTTTGTAGCATTTGTTGTTGATCGTACTGTTTTTTGCAATGTTTTGTTTGTTGTTTGCAGCATTTGGCCACATTTTTGCAGCGTTTCATTTATGCAGCATTTTGTTGCATTTTCGCCTGCGTTTCCTGATAAATCCCTGATTCTCGTCATTCCTGCCTCTCTCTGAGACTCTCTCTGAGACTCTCTCTGAGACTTTGTGGATCTGAGCACGAGGCCTGTTTTATTCTCGTTATAGTCTTGTGTTTGTCGGCTGTGACTGATACAGACCGACAGCTCCAGACTCAGGTCACACTGAGGCGACAGAGTCTGATCGACAGCTAAGGTTCGGCCTGAAGCTGAATCAAACGGAGCTTTTAGACTCGACAAACGCCGCAGTTAGAGCCTGTCGTCGCTCTGTCAGGAACGAGATTTATATTCAACGATGAACGACTGAAGCTGCCACGTCTGAGTCTCACTGATGCGTTTCAGAAAGACATTTCATCAGGCTTTTGTGGCGTTTTGTCATCTCAGAGTTAGACCTGGTTAAGTCTAGATGGTCCTGGTTAAGACCTGCCCTTGGTCCTAGTTAAGACCTGGTTTAGTCCCATCTTTAGATCTGATTTAGTTTTAGTTTCAGTCCAGCTCGTTGTCCTCTTTAAGTCCTTAATGAGTCTTTAACGACAGAGACTCGGGGCTTGTTCACAGCTGTCGGTTCAGTCCGGACCTCAGGACTTCTCTGGTCCAGGACTCGGGGGGGTCTCTCTGGTCTTTAACGGTTTAGGTCTAATTATGGTCTGGACTCTGGAGTTTATGGTGACGGCTCAGACTCGAGGGAAAAATTACTGTCAGCTTTAATCAGAGCTGACACTGAAACACAAATAGGAACCAACCAGATTAAAAAATAAACTGAAAAGTGAATGTGCATTTGATTGATTTGATTTTGTGTCAAATGTATAAAAAACATAAACAGTTGAAACTGTTTTTAACCAGATCAAAATCAAATTCAGTTAATGTCACTTTCTGTTTTCTTGAGCTTCTCTAACATCTGGTTCTGGTCTCTCTTCAGATCCCGGTCTCGGGGACTCGGTCTGCTCGAGTCCAAAGATGGACCCTCCTCCGTCGCCGCACGCAAACCGTAAAAAACACCGGCGCAAGAAGAGCACGAGTAACTTCAAAGCAGACGGACTCTCAGGAAACAACGACGGTAAGAACAGGTTTAAATGGGTTTTAGTTGGATCTGAACAGGTTTAGATGGATTTGAACGGTTTTAGAATAGAACAGAACCTTCACTTCCTGTTTCTCCTCCTTCACTTCCTGTTTCTCCTCCTTCACTTCCTGTTTCTCCTCCTTCACTTCCTGTTTCTCCTCCTTCACTTCCTGTTCTTCTGGTTTAGGTTGTAGGACAGTCTCATAAACTGCTCCAAGAGCTGAATTATTGGAGTTTAGTCCCTTCTAATTTAGTCTTAAGTTTAAGTCCTGTTTAGTCCTTGGTTTAGTCTTGGTCTGAACCGGTTTAAGTCCAGGTCAAATCCATAATTGGTCTCAGAGAATTGGTCTTTTCTTTTGATCTGGGGTCAATCAGAGAAGGTCAGGGGTCAAAGCCGGGGTCGAACAGGTGCAGACAGACACAGGGGCCGCTCACAGGTGAGCTGAAACTTTAAATCCAGACTAAATCCTGACAAAACTAAGTCTCAAAGTCTAAAACCAAACAAAAACCAAGGACCAAATCCTGTCTGAACCAGGTGTAAACCGTGTCCTTCTCAGGTTTTAAACAGTTTTCTTGTATTTCCTGTAAACCCCAGTCTCTTAAATGCCCCTTGTCTCTCTGTAAATGTTATTTTCCATAAACGCTGTTATTAAACCCAACATTTGTGTGTTTTTTCCGTTTTTCTCCGAACGCTGACCTTTGGAAACCGACTGAAAATGGAATAATTACGCGTCGCTTTTGTAAACGGTACACGCTCCGTAACATTTAAAAAACCCGACTCGGGGCTCCGGGCGATGAATATTACATCCACACATTCATTTATTTACAGCGGCGAGGGTCAGAGGTCAGGGGTCAGAGGGCACGGAGCGGCAGAGGTGGGAAACGGAGGGAATCGGAGGGAAATTATAAACAAAACAGATGAGATTTGGACAAAAAATAAAGGGTTTAGAGATTTATTTGGACTAAATATAAAGATGGAGCAAGGACTAGACCAAGTCTAAACAAGGACTAGACCAGGTCTAAACCAGGACTAAACCTGGGCCAAGCATAGTCTAAGCCTGGTCCTAGTTTAGACCTGTTTCTGAAGCTGACAGTGTAAACATTTATGTTGATCACAGAAAGACTTGGTCGTTGGTGCTTGAAAATCCTTGTGTTCTTGCAGTTCCTCCAGGTCTTAGTCCAGGTCTTAGTCCAGGTCTTAGTCCAGGTCTTAGTCCAGGTATTAGTCCAGGTATTAGTCCAGGTATTAGTCCAGGTCTTAGTCCAGGTCTTAGTCCAGGTCTTAGTCCAGGTCTTAGTCCAGGTCTTAGTCCAGGTCTTAGTCCAGGTCTTAGTCCAGGTTTAGTCCAGGTCTTAGTCCAGGTTTAGTCCAGGTCTTAGTCCAGGTTTAGTCCAGGTCTTGCTCAGAGTTAATGGTGTGTATTGGAGCTGATCCTGTGAGCGCTGACATTCAGGCTTTAATCTGCGTGGCCCCGGGCCCCTGCTGCAGCGGGCGGGAGGCCCCGGGCCCCTGCTGCAGCGGGCGGGAGGCCCCTCACACTGACACAGACGCATAAAGGTCACAGGGGTCAGAGGTCACTAATTGGATCTGATCAAAATCATCGCCTGAAGCAACAACAGCAATTACTACAATAAACACAGACCTGGTTTAGTCCTGGTTTAGACCTGGTTTAGACCTGGTCTAGTCCTGGTTTAGTCCTGGTTTAGTCCTGGTTTAGACCCGGTTTAGTCCCGGTTTAGACCCGGTTTAGACCCAGTTCAGACCTGGTTTAGTCCTGGTTTAGACCTGGTTTAGACCAGGTTTAGACCTGGTTTAGACCTGGTTTGGACCTGGTTTAGACCTGCTTCCAGCCCGGTTCAGACCTGGTCTAGTCCTTGACTTGGTTCAGACCTCATGAAGACTCTGAGACATGTGTCTTCTGTCCCAGACGCTGAGGAGAGTTTCGAGTTCCAGATCGTGTCTCTGACGGGACAGACCTGGCACTTCGAGGCCACGTCGTACGAAGAACGAGACGCTTGGGTCCAGGTCGTCGAGGGTCAGATCCTCGCCTCGCTCCAGAACTGTGAGACCAGCAAGAACAAGGTGAGCACTAGGACCAGGTGAGACCAGCAAGAACAAGGTGAGCTCCTGTCCTAGTCCTGGTCTCGGTCTCGGTCCCAGTCCTGGTCCCAGTCCTGGTCTCGGCCCCGGTCCTGGTCTCGGCCCCAGTCCTGGTCTCGGCCCCGGTCCTGGTCCTGGTCCCAGTCCTGGTCCCAGTCCTGGTCTCGGCCCCGGTCCTGGTCTCGGCCCCGGTCCTGGTCTCGGCCCCGGTCCTGGTCCGTTCCGTCTCAGTTCTTGTGATTATCGTGCGGTGGAGGGTCGTGTTGACGCCTGAGGCTCTCTTCAGTTCCTTCATTTTTTGTTCTGTTTTGTGTTTGTCTCAGACACAGACTCTGGTTTTTCTCTTGATTATTGATTGATTATTGATTATTTCTTGACAATGGTTTTATTTGTGTTTGGTCCAAAAGACTGGAACATGCAGACGTCTGATGCTTTTATTACCTGTACATTATGAGAGTATTGATCCGGTTCTGGTTCTGGTTCCAGTCCCGTTTGCCGAGTCAGACCGAGGCCATGGCTCTTCAGTCGATCAGAAACATCCGAGGAAACAGCCGCTGCGCCGACTGCGACGCTCACAGTGAGTCCACATTTACACAGGGTTTAGATGGATTTGAACTGGTTTTAACTGGATCTAAATAGGTTATAGTTAGATTTGAAAGGGTTTTAGTTGCATTTGAACAGTTTTTGCTCTGGTCTAACCCGGTCTAACCCGGTCTTCCTCCTCAGATCCGGACTGGGCCAGCCTGAACCTGGGCGCTCTCATCTGCATCGAGTGCTCTGGGATCCACAGGAACCTGGGGACACACCTGTCCCGGGTCCGGTCCCTGGACCTGGACGAGTGGCCCCTGGAGCTCATCAAGGTCCTGTCGAGCATCGGGAACGAGCTGGCCAACAGCGTTTGGGAGGGGTCCGCCCAGGGCCGGGCCAAACCGGGCCCCGAGGCCTCCAGGTACGAGTCTAGACTAGGACAGTTCTCCTCCAGGACTCCAGGGGGCAGTGTCTGTGTGGGTCATTAATGTGAGGTTAAATATCGACAGAGACAAACAACTGAAATAACCAAGTCTAGACCAGGTCTAGTCCCGGTCTAGTCCAGCTCTAGTCCCAGTCTAGTCCCGGTCTAGTCCCGGTCTAGTCCAGGTCTAGTCCCGGTCTAGTCCAGCTCTAGTCCAGCTCTAGTCCAGGTCTAGTCCAGCTCTAGTCCAGGTCTAGTCCAGTCTCAGTGACCCTCAGATCCATTAAACTCATTAAATCCTGATTAAACCCTGGTCTTGTTATCGACACAAACTGAAGACGCTCTTCATTTGTTTCTGAATCGACTCGTTTTGATTCATGTTCAGAGAATAATTATAACAAGAGGGTCTGAGGGGGGTCTGAGGGGGCTCCAGAGGGTCTGAGGTGGCTCCAGAGGGTCTGAGGGGGCTCCAGAGGGTCTGAGGGGGCTCCAGAGGGTCTGAGGGGGCTCCAGAGGGTCTGAGGGGGCTCCAGAGGGTCTGAGGGGGTCTGAGGGGGCTCCAGAGGGTCTGAGGGGGTCTGAGGGGGCTCCAGAGGGTCTGAGGGGGCCCCAGACCAGGTTTAGACCTGGTTTAGTCCCTGTATTGACTGTGTTTTTCTCTGATGTGTTGCTGGTGTCTGTTTATCGCTGATGTGTTTCCTGTGAACGCCTCAGAGCCTCGTCAATATTATCTCAATTAACGGCCCCCCGACCCCCGGCCCCGGCCCCCACACAGAGGACCCCCGTCTGTCGATAACACTTAACCCATCGTTTCTTAAGTGGCCTTTGTTGCAGCCGAGGCTCATTCGTCTTGTTCTCGTTACAGAGTCGTTTGTCTCTTGAACGCAGCTCCAGAGTCTTCGCAACAGTTTCATTTATTTAAACGGATGGAAATAAAACGATTTACTGAAGGCGTCTAACTCTGCCTCACATGCTTCTGATTTTAAAAGAAACAGGATCGTAACAAGGACTAAAGAAGGGTTTAGTTAGATTTGAACATGTTTTAGTTGGATTTGAACATGTTTTAGTTGGATTTGAACATGTTTGAGGTGTACTTGAACTCGGTCCGGGCAGGTCCAGACCGGGTTTTCCTCGGTCTGGGCTGGTCCAGACCGGTTTTTCCTCGGTCCGGGCTGGTCCAGACCGGTTTTTCCTCGGTCCGGGCTGGTCCAGACCGGGTTTTCCCCGGTGCGGGCTGGCTACAGACAGGGTTTTCCTCGGTCCGGGCCGATCCAGACCGGGTTTTCCTCGGTCCGGGCCGGTCAAGACCGGGTTTTCCTCGGTCCGGCCCGATCAAGACCGGGTTTTCCTCGGTCCGGGCCGGTCCAGACCGGGTTTTCCTCGGTCCGGGCCGGTCCAGACCGGGTTTTCCTCGGTCCGGGCCGGTCCAGACAGGGTTCTCGGTCCGGGCCGGTCCAGACCGGGTTTCCCCGGTCGGGCCGGGTCCAGACCGGGTTTCCTCGGTCGGGCCGGTCAAGACCGGTTTTCTCGGTCCGGGCCGGTCGCAGACCGGGTTTTCCTCTCGGGGATAGACCGGGTTTTCCTCGGTCCGGGCCGGTCCAGACCGGGTTTTCCTCGGTCCGGGCCGGTCCAGACCGGGTTTTCCTCGGTCCGGGCCGGTCCAGACCGGGTTTTCCTCGGTCCGGGCCGGTCCAGACCGGGTTTTCCTCGGTCCGGGCCGGTGGAGTGAAAAATGCGGCGCAGGTTCATTTTGCGAGCGGCTGATTTAACGATCCTCAGGTTTAATTAACGACACGATCATTTTAATGTTAAAGATGGCCCCCAGCCTTTTCCCTGACCCCACGGCATCATGGGTAATTACAGACGGGGGCGGGGGTCCGGACCGGGGCATGATGGGTAATTACAGAGAGGGGGGTCCGCACCGGGGCATGATGGGTAATTACCAGGAAACGGAGAAAAGGGCAAGTGCTTGATTCAATTTAGTCGGAGCTAATTATAAAGAGACTGTTTCAGAAGAATGGGTCTGTTCTGCTCCAAGACCCCCCAGACCGGTCTACAGGGACCGGAACGGGATTTACAGGGACTGGAACGGGATTTACAGGGACCGGAACGGGATTTACAGGGACCGGAACGGGATTTAGAGGGACTGGAATAGGATTTACAGGGACTGGAACAGGATTTACAGGGACTGGAACGGGATTTACAGGGACTGGAACAGGATTTACAGGGACTGGAACAGGATTTTAGAGGGACTGGAACAGGTTTTAGTTGGATCAGAACAGGTTTTAGTCTGGGCTGTGACAGTTCCTTTGGGCTGGAGCTGGTGTGAACGTCTCTGATCCTCGTTAATCCGGTCTAAACCGGGCTGAGAGCCAGAGTCCGGCCTCGAGCGAGGACCAGCTGTGGTCTGAGCTGACGAAGTCCTAATGAGACCGTTTAGTCCAGACTTAAGTCAGATCAGAGCTGACAGTAACACTCAACAACTCCACAGCCGGTTTTAGATGGATTTAAACAGGTTTTAGATGGATTTGAACAGGTTCTAGTTGGATTTGGACAGGTTCTAGTTGGATTTAAACAGGTTCTAGTTGGATTTGAACAGGTTCTAGTTGGATTTGAACAGGTTCTAGTTGGATTTGAACAGGTTCTAGTTGGATTTGAACAGGTTCTAGTTGGATTTGAACAGGTTCTAGATGGATTTGAACAGGTTCTAGTTGGATTTGAACAGGTTCTAGTTGGATTTGAACAGGTTCTAGTTGGATTTGAACAGGTTCTAGTTGGATTTGGACAGGTTCTAGTTGGATTTAAACAGGTTCTAGTTGGATTTAAACAGGTTCTTGTTGGATTTGAACAGGTTCTAGTTGGATTTGGACAGGTTCTAGTTGGATTTGAACAGGTTCTAGTTGGATTTGAACAGGTTCTAGTTGGATTTGAACAGGTTCTATTGGATTTGAACAGGTTCTAGTTGGATTTGAACAGGTTCTAGTTGGATTTGAACAGGTTCTAGTTGGATTATAACAGGTTCTAGATGGATTTGAACAGGTTCTAGTTGGATTTGAACAGGTTCTAGTTGGATTTAAACAGGTTCTAGATGGATTTAAACAGGTTCTAGATGGATTTGAACAGGTTCTAGATGGATTTGAACAGGTTCTAGGTGTTATTTTAGATCCAAAGTGAACCAGAGCAGTTTTGAGAGAGTATTTCAGGTTTGAGTATTTTAGCTCCGTTTGACGTCGACAAACGAGCGAAAAAAAATAAAAAGACGCGGCGTGGCCTCACTTCAGAAGACGAATGTACGGCTCGTAATAATTCAGAGAGAAATCGGGCGGAAAACGTCCTGAATCGAGCTCTTTATGAAACAGATCCGTCTCCCGTCGCCAACGGAAAAGGTCGGAGTAAAATTAGAGACAGATGTGAGACGGAGGCGAGAGGAGAACCCGAGTAAAGGAGAAATACATTTACATTAAGACTGAAATGAAAATAAAAATGACACTGAACTAGAAACAGAACTGAGGAGAGGACTCTGAATTTAAAATAATGCAGAGAGTATTTAGTGTTTGTCTCAGGATCAGTTCAAATCCAAATAAAGCGAGAAACAGAGAAGTCTGAGCAGTATTTCAACACATTTACTTTTTCTGATTTAAATTTCAACATTAATTTCAGCTTAATAAAAAGAATGAATAAGAATAAAATAAGACTGACTTTACTCTGAAGAGACTATATTAGACAGGATTATATCTACCTTTAAATGTAATTAATTCAGTTTTATTTCTACAGTATCACAACAACAATGACAAAAGACAGTAAGGATATAAATACTTTACAAATATATTAATTTAATATTTAGTCAAATTATTTAAAAAGTTATTAAGAAGAAATGTAATTTGATCATGAATGATTAATTAACATTCAATAAAAAATAAAAATAAAAAAAGACCCTTACAGAACAGAAGAAAATATATTTGACTAAAAACAGCACAAAAAGAAATACTTAAAATGAATAACAATGCTAACTGTTTATAAAATATTAAATTAAAGATTTGGTGGAAACATTAAAAATAGAATTAAGTGAAAAAAGAAATATATTTAAAATAGGCTGACTGATTTAGATTTTATTAATATATAATTACATTTATTTATGTTTACATTGATTAAAAACAAAAGGTTTATAGTATTCAATAAATTAATAATTAAATCTAAAACCTAAACTTAATCCAAACTAAAGCCTTGGGTTAAAATAAAATAAAACCTGTTTATGTTGATTCTGAGGAAGGTCCAGCCAAAACCAGGTCCAGACCAGGACCTGGATGTTTCCGTGTCTTTAACGAGGACTAAACCTGGAGCGAGATAAAAATATAAACATATATTTCATAATTTTTCTGATGAGTCTAATTTAATCCTGAGATGAATCGACTCTGAGACGGAGCAGATAATTAGCTCTGATTCCATTTAAAAAAAGGTCTGACCCTGATTAAACCTGGACTAATGGGTTCCGTGTCACTAACAGGCCCTCGGAGACCCCCCTGAGACCCCCTGAGACCCCCGTCCACTCACATTAACGTCTGGATTAATGTGGACGAGACCGGCCTGAACCCGAGGCTCGGGTTTAAACAACACAATCGTTTTTTAAATACATCAGTCGCCCGTCCACACTTTACTGAACCGGACCAGAACTCTGTTTAACAGGTTTTAGATGGATTTGAGCAGGTTTTAGTTGGATTTAAACAGGTTTTAGTTGGATTTAAACAGGTTTTAGTTGGATTTAAACAGGTTTTAGTTGGATTTGAACAGGTTTTAGTTGGATTTGAACAGGTTTTAGTTGGATTTGAACAGGTTTTAGTTGGATTTGAACAGGTTTTAGTTGGATTTAAACAGGTTTTAGTTGGATTTGAACAGGTTTTAGATGGATTTGAACAGGTTTTAGTTGGATTTGAACAGGTTTTAGTTGGATTTGAACAGGTTTTAGTTGGATTTGAACAGGTTTTAGTTGGATTTGAACAGGTTTTAGTTGGATTTGAACAGGTTTTAGTTGGATTTGAACAGGTTTTAGTTGGATTTGAACAGGTTTTAGTTGGATTTGAACAGGTTTTAGTTGGATTTGAACAGGTTTTAGTTGGATTTGAACAGGTTTTAGTTGGATTTGAACAGGTTTAAGATGGATTTAAACAGGTTTTAGTTGGATTTGAGCAGGTTTTAGTTGGATTTGAACAGGTTTTAGTTGGATTTGAACAGGTTTTAGTTGGATTTGAACAGGTTTTAGTTGGATTTGAACAGGTTTTAGTTGGATTTGAACAGGTTTTAGTTGGATTTGAACAGGTTTTAGTTGGATTTGAACAGTCTTTCTGCTCCTGTTGCTGCAGGCCTGGTTCTGACTCATGTCTCTTTATGAGGTTAATACATGGATCATATTCAGCCTCGAGGCTCTCCTCAGACTCTCTTTATTTACTCACAACAATTACTAATGAATGCTGAGGTTTACATGGATTTGATTCAAACCTTTTCAAATCCAACTGAAACCTGCTCAAATCCAACTAAAACCAGCTCAAATCCAACTGAAACCAGCTCAAATCCAACTGAAACCAGCTCAAATCCAACTGAAACCAGCTCAAATCCAACTGAAACCAGCTCAAATCCAACCTGAAACCAGCTCAAAGAGTAAGAGGATTAAACAAACAGGATTTACATTAGCCCTGTTGTAAAGACCAGGTCTAAACCAGGTCTAAACCAGGTCTAAACCAGGTCTAAACCAGGACTAAACCAGGTCTAAACCAGGTCTAAACCAGGACTAAACCAGGACTAAACCAGGACTAAACCAGGTCTAAACCAGGACTAAACCAGGACTAAACCAGGACTAAACCAGGACTAAACCAGGACTAAACCAGGTCTAAACCAGGACTAAACCAGGTCTAAACCAGGACTAAACCAGGACTAAACCAGGACTAAACCAGGACTAAACCAGGACTAAACCAGGACTAAACCAGGTCTTTCCTCTCGTCTCTAATCCATGTTTCTCAGGTCTATCTCTCAGTCCCTGGTTTCTCTCGGTTTCTCTTCACATTAACGTTAACTGAACGTGATCTTTAATAAATACGACGTGTCACTTCAGTCGAGGCTGAACCCTCGGCCCTCGACCCGCGGCGCTCGTTAATAAACCGTTTAATAAACTCATGAATAATACTCTTAAAGACGTGACTCCTGCAGCCGTCGCCTCCAGCTCCACATTTATACGTCCACAGAAACAGAACGAGTTTATCATGATTCAACCAGAGAGAGCAGGGTTTTACATGGATTTAAACTGGTTTTAGATGGATCTGAACAGGTTTTACATGGATTTAAACTGGTTTTAGATGGATCTGAACAGGTTTTACATGGATTTAAACTGGTTTTAGATGGATCTGAACAGGTTTTAGCTGGATCTGAACAGGTTTTACATGGGTTTAAACTGGTTTTAGATGGATTTAAACTGGTTTTAGCTGGATTTAAACTGGTTATAGGTGGATTTAAACTGGTTTTAGGTGGATTTGAACAGGTTTTAGCTGGGTTTGAACAGGTTTTAGCTGGGTTTGAACAGGTTTTACATGGGTTTAAACTGGTTTTAGATGGATCTGAACAGGTTTTAGATGGATTTAAACTGGTTTTAGATGGATCTGAACAGGTTTTAGATGGATTTAAACTGGTTTTAGATGGATCTGAACAGGTTTTACATGGATTTAAACTGGTTTTAGATGGATCTGAACAGGTTTTACATGGATTTAAACTGGTTTTAGATGGATCTGAACAGGTTTTACATGGATTTAAACAGGTTTTAGCTGGATCTGAACAGGTTTTAGGTGGATTTAAACAGGTTTTAGCTGGATTTGAACAGGTTTTAGGTGGATTTAAACTGGTTTTAGCTGGATTTGAACAGGTTTTAGGTGGATTTATAAACCTATTCAAATGGACGTCTGAATATTAATTTCCTTCTAAAAGCTTGAGTGAATTGACCTGAATCTAAACCATTTATTATAATAATGCATTATATTTGTCCTGTTGTTGATTTAAGTTTGTGGAGAAATGTCGTTAGTGAAGGGAACATTTGACTGATTTAAACAATAACAAGCTCTGCTCTGAGTCGTTCCTTTAATAAAGTGACAGATCTGTTTCTGAGTTTATTCAGAGACAAAAGCGTTTCTGAAATAAAAGCAGTTAAATGAGTTCAGTCCAGAAGCAGTGATTAAAGAGAAACGTCTCTAAAATGATCCGTCAGATTAAAATCACAAAGAACAGAAGCATTTAGACGGAAATTATTTATTCTGTCGTCATTAAAACAGGGACTTTGTGTTTTTATCGAGTGTTGTTTATTAGATTTGGAATATTGTTTAAAATCAAGACTAAAAGCAGGTCTAGTCCTTTTTATGAATCAAAGACAAACTGTCCTCGGGATTTTATTTGTAACGTCTTTATTTCTCGTTAAGGTCGGCGTCGAGTGTGATCTGAATATGGCTGTGTTCAGAGTGATTCCTGAGGTTAATGCAGCGCTGTTTTCTGATGGAGTTCAGCCGAGAGCGACCGAACATAATGAGCCGGAATCAATTAGAGTCGCTCTGGACTCCGCTCCGTCTTTAACCCTTTCAGCGCCGTCCCACAGTCGCTCCAGTTTCAATAAATTAAATATTATTTCCGTCTAAATACTTTTAAACAAATGCTTCAAAGTGAATCAAACTGAATGTGATGAAACTCTAATGTGTTTGCAGTTTTAATGTGGACAGTCTGAGTAGGTTTGATTTGTCCCTCTGCTCCTGCCGTAGTGTCTCATTAGTCTCTAACGAGGCTCTGTCATTAATTAGAGTCTGAGTGAGTCCGGGTCTAGACCTGGTCTTTGGCCTCATTAGTCTCTTAATGAAGATCTAATGAAGGGGAACAGAGACACACAGCCCAACACCATTTATCACTGTCACAGCACCGAGGCATCATGGGAAACGGAGTCCCAACCAGGCCGCGCAGGAACACAGGATTAAACAGGGCTAAACCGGGTCTGAACCAGGACTGAACCGGGTCTCAACCAGGACTAAAATCATAATGTTGCAGGTACAGTTCCAGGTCCTGGTTCAGTCAGGTCCTGGTTCAGTCAGGTCCTGGTTCAGTCAGGTCCTGGTTCAGTCCGGTCTTGATTGACAGTCCGGTCTGGACCCATGGGGAGGTCATATCCTGGTCTTTCTGGGTCTGAGTCCTGGTTTTTAGTGAGGAGGCTGGACTCAGACACGGTCCATGGCCTCGGGACAAAGACCAGACCGCTCCCCCGGGACTCCTCAGGTCTACACAGGTCCCACAGAGTCCACCCCAGTCCCACAGAGTCCCAGAGAGTCCACCCCAGTCCCAGAGAGTCCGCCCAGTCCCACACAGTCCCAGAGAGTCCACCCCAGTCCCACACAGTCCCAGAGAGTCCACCCCAGTCCCACACAGTCCCAGAGAGTCCGCCCCAGTCCCACACAGTCCCAGAGAGTCCGCCCCAGTCCCACAGAGTCCGCCCCAGTCCCACACAGTCCCAGAGAGTCCACCCCAGTCCCACACAGTCCCAGAGAGTCCGCCCCAGTCCCACAGAGTCCCAGAGAGTCCACCCCAGTCCCACAGAGTCCGCCCCAGTCCCAGAGAGTCCACCCCAGTCCCACAGAGTCCACTCAGGCGTGGACCTCAAACGCATGCCTGACTCTGTTACTATGGACCAGTGTCTGAGGAACAAGACTAAATCCAACTAAAACCTGTTCAAATCCAACTAAAACCCTACATTGTTCTGCTCTGTGTCGGCACGGGTCACATGACACGGCGTGTGGCGTTGAATCTGGTGAGATCAGTTTTAGACGAGAGCGAGTCGGACACATGTTCGCCGCGCGCCGCAGTTAATTAGAGCAATTATTATCCGGCGCCATCAGGACTCGTTAGGCTCAGGACTCGTTAGGCTCAGGACTCGTTAGGCTCAGGACTCGTTAGGCTCAGGACTCGTTAGGCTCAGGACTTAAACAAAAGGATAAAGACTGAGTAAATCCAGAGGAAATGTGGCTCTGATGTGAAAATCCACTGCATAAGAGTGAGATTTGTTTCAGACTAAAACTGGACTAAACTCGAGGCTAAACATCACGCGCCGGAGTTAATTAGAACAATTACCTGACACTGTCCACACCTTCATCAGGACTCGTTAGCTCAGAGGCTCGTTAGTGGAGACGGCTTTAAACTAATCACACAATGCACAAGGTCAAAGGCAGAGAGACTTTCGACCACGACGCCAGGGTTTAACAGAAAATATAACATAAGTATATTTCTGTGGACATTAATAAAGCTTGGGTCAAAAATGTGAGTCTTCTGGTGTTTTTGGCTGAAAACAGGAGGAGGTTTAGTTTAAATCCAGGACAAAGAGTTCACTGAAGAAGAACAGGACACGACGGGGTTCAGGAAGAGACCCTCCCTCAGACCAGACCCCAGGGTTTAGTCCTGGTTTAGTCCTGGTTTAGACCTGGTTTAAACCTTCAGCTCCAGTTGGTTTGGTCATATTTAAGTGATTTACTCTTGTTTGAGACCTAATTTAGTCCTGTTTTTGTGGTAGATTATATTTACATCACCTTTAAATAAAAAGTGTAAGTTTAAAATTGGCCCATGTTTTTAAATTTAAATCTCATGTTTATTTTTTTACTCCAAAGTGATCTGACGGTGAAATAAGACACAGGCCAGAGTCCATTGTGTCTCTGAGTGTCAGTGACTGTTAAGAGCAGGATTAGTGGGATTAGAGCAATAATCCCAGATAATCCTGCTCTGATCCCAGTGTAAACAGAGGCTCAGCGGGACACAGGGCAGTCTCTGAGCTGTGGACCCCCTCCACCTACGAGGTTTAGGTCAGAATCAGCTCCTTCTTGAGTTAGACCCAGACTGGAGGGTTTAGACGGGTTTGAACAGGGTTTAGAGGGGTTTTAACAGGGTTTAGAGGGGTTTAAACAGGTTTTAGAGGGATTTTAACAGGTTTTAGAGGGATTTTAACGGGTTTTAGGAGATCTTTAACCAAAGTCAGAAGTAATTTCCCAGAGAAAAGACGCTGGAGTATCTAACTGTTATAAATGAATTTTTGGGGCAATAATTTGAGAATAATCCTGGCTAAACCGATCATTAAGACTCAAACCAATAGCAGGTCTTTAGTTTTGGAGGCGCTGTCCCGATCCCCATGAGACCATCCTGTCCCGGGTCCTTCAGACGATCATTGAGACCAATAGCAGGTCTTTAGTTTTGGAGGCGCTGTCCCGATCCCCATGAGACCATCCTGTCCCGGGTCCTTCAGACGATCATTGAGACCAATAGCAGGTCTTTAGTTTTGGAGGCGCTGTCCCGATCCCCATGAGACCATCCTGTCCCGGGTCCTTCAGACGATCATTGAGACCAATAGCAGGTCTTTAGTTTTGGAGGCGCTGTCCCGATCCCCATGAGACCATCCTGTCCCGGGTCCTTCAGACGATCATTGAGACCAATAGCAGGTCTTTAGTTTTGGAGGCGCTGTCCCGATCCCCATGAGACCATCCTGTCCCGGGTCCTTCAGACGATCATTGAGACCAATAGCAGGTCTTTAGTTTTGGAGGCGCTGTCCCGATCCCCATGAGACCATCCTGTCCCGGGTCTTCAGACGATATTGAGAAATAGCAGGTCTTTAGTTTGGAGCGCTGTCCCGATCCCATGAGACCATCTGTCCGGGTCCTTCAGACTAATGCAGACCCAGTAAAACCTGACTGTGTTTGTTCCAGAGAGGAGCGTGAGCGCTGGATCAGGGCCAAGTACGAGCAGCGCCTGTTCCTGGCCTCCGTCCCGGGCTCCGACCTGACTCTGGGTCAGCAGCTGCTCCGGGCCGTGTCCGAGGATAACGTCCCGGCCGTGGTCCTGCTCCTGGCTCACGGGTCGAGGTCGGAGGTCAACGAGACCTGCGGAGAAACCGACGGGAGAACGGCTCTGCACCTGGCCTCGAGGAAGGGCAACGTGGTCCTGACACAGCTGCTCATCTGGGTCTGTACCGGGTCTGGGTTAGACCGGGTTTAGACCGGGGTTAGACCGGGGTTAGACCGGGTTTAGACCGGGGTTAGACCGAAGGGTTAGACCGGGGCTAGACCGGGGTTAGACCGGGGTTAGACCGGGTTTAGACCGGGGATACCGGTTTAGACCGGGTAGACCGGGAACCACCACTCTTAAATTATAGAAGAAGTTGACCAATTAGCCGAGTTAGACCAGAGTAACATTGAATAAATTACTATTAACCTTAACCATTACTAATTACAAGTTAGACAGAGTTAGACCAGATTTAGACCAGAGTTAGACCAGAGTTGGACCAGAGTTAGACCAGAGTTAGACCAGGTTAGACCAGAGTTAGACCAGAGTTAGACCAGGGTTAGACCAGGGTTAGACCAGGGTTAGACCAGGGTTAGACCAGAGTTAGACCAGGGTTAGACCAGGGTTAGACCAGGGTTAGACCAGGGTTAGACCAGAGTTAGACCAGGGTTAGACCAGAGTTAGACCAGACCAGGGTTGGACCAGGGTTAGACCAGAGTTGGACCAGAGTTAGACCAGAGTTAGACCAGAGTTAGACCAGAGTTAGACCAGAGTTGGACCAGGGTTAGACCAGAGTTAGACCAGGGTAAGACCAGAGTTAGACCAGAGTTAGACCGGGGTTAGACCGGGGTTAGACCGGGGTTAGACCGGGGTTAGACCAGAGTTAGACCAGGGTTACCAAACCATCAACAGCAAATAAACTAATTCTCTGGGGCCTGGAGTCTGCTGACTTTTCTGGTTACAAAGAAAAAAGAAAAGAAGGTACAGGTTTAGTCCAACTTTTTAAGTCCAGATTTTGTCCTCAAATTAGACCAGATTAGATTATATTTGAATCTGGTTCTACATAAATGTGGTCTGGTGCGTCTCTGACAATATTAAAGAAGTTATTTTAAAAGCACTAATCCTCAGTTTGTCGGTTTTAACCTGTATTTTGTGTGGTTGCAGTACGGCGTGGACCTGTCGGCGCGGGACGTCCACGGGAACAGCGCCGTGGCCTACGCTCGACAGGCCCAGAGCCAGGACTGCGTGGACGTCCTGCTCCAGTACGGATGTCCCGACGAGCGCTTCCCGTTAGCGGCGACGCCAAACCTGTCGCGACGAAACATGAACCGCAACAACAGCTGCAGCAGCGCCGGCTCCGCAGCGCTAATATGAACACACGGACCCTGAACACAACTCACCAACGGAACAGGGCAACGGTCCACTACAGATGAGACAAATGAGAACAACCTGGAATAGAACAAACACTAGACAGACATGAAGTGATTGGATTTGAGACGGCCCATAATATATTAGACGTGCACTACAGATGCTAACAGGCGCTAATCAAGGATGAGAATGGAAATTGCACCGGAAATCCAGTCTAGAAATGTAATGCACTCAGTACGAGCTAATGATGGTCTTTAACCCAAAATTCTGGATTAGACATGGACTACAAACGGTCTACAACTTCATTAAACGGGCTAAAGATGGTCTACAGCAAGAAAGACTGGGCTAAACACAATAAAAACAGCAAAAGATGGTCCAAAATACAACACAATTAAAAAAAAGGGTTTATTCAAGATCATAAAGTGCAATAAAGGAGCCGTGGTAGAAGAATAAAGACGGCTTTTAACTGGATAACACTGAAAAAAGATGGTAGCTTGTCACAAATATGCAACTACAAGCAAAATATGGCCCAAAATGAAGATTGAGATTTTTATCGCTACAGATTAAAAACTGTTGATAAAGTCTGGAAAGAAGTCACTAAAAATTAAAAAAACTGAAAGAAAAGCTTTGCCACTACAGACTGAGAACAGATAAAAAAAAAGTCGTCATTTTTAAAATACAATAAAATTCAATAAAATAAATGATAAGAGATGACTTTGGAATGACTCTGACGACAGACAAGCTTTGTTTTGGGAGAATTGCTTTTGTTTTGACGAGCACTTCCTGGTTAAACTCTAAGCCCCGCCCACTACGACTGAAATATTTTTACAAAAACATGAATGGATCAGTGCTGAAGCTGTAATGTCTCAATCTGAATTTAGACCAGGTTTAAAAATGGATAAAGTGGGAACAATAAAATTAAAGCTTATTTAAAGATTTGTCCCTTGATATGATACAGGTTTATTGCCCCGTTTATGGGCTCCAGGTTTAACAAAGAATTATGACATAATAATTATTTGACTTTAGTTTTAGTAAATGAACTCATAAGGCTCAAGGGTTTAGTGCTGGTTTAGTCCCAGATTTGGGTCTAGTTTTATTCTGGTACCTAACTATCTGCATAAATGTTTTCAAATACTTTGATCAGAGGTTTTCTATGTCTCTGGTGGATATTTAGGGTATAGCAGCCAAAATGCTTTTTTTCAGATAAATATCAAGAATAACATTTAGGCTTTAGATATATTACATTTAGTTTGAAATATTTTCCATTTTATCCATCTTTAAAAACAGTCTTCATGTTGAATAATCAAAAGAATATTACAGTCACAAAGGACGCTGGGAAACGCGGTCCACAATCCTCTACAATAACAGACATTTTGTTGAAGAAAATCAAACCAGAACATTTTTTTTTTACGGATTTTTGTACCTCTTCAAACGCGGCCAGTTTCTATGACATCATCGCTCGACAGCCAATCAGAGTCCAGCTTCAAATCTACAAAAACTTTATTAAAAACTGTGACGACGAAGGAACTTCTCACTTTTTTGGACACTTTTTTAATGTGAACATATCTGAAATGTAGAAAACTTAGCAGTGAAACGTGTGATAGAAGCATGTCCTAGACTTTTTTATGGTTTTAATTTAAATATTTTTGGTTGAATTGTGTATATTCAATGTTCATTGCTGGACCAATGTTGAGTAAATTTCACGGTGAAAAGGAGGGACTTAATCTTTTTTTCGATGTAAAAAGTTTTAACGTGTACAGACTCGGCTCAGGGACCGAAGACTTCTTATGTTTTTGAAATGTTTAATTTTGCCCCAAAACAAACAGGATTCTGATTGAATTTTAAAAATCTTATAAATCACTTCTTTGATTTTTGAGCTGGATGGAGAAAAGTGTGTCAGCATTTTTAGTCCTGGTTTAGTAGTTATGCCACACAAGTGTTTACTTTTGCCCAATGGAAATCTTACGTCAAGACTTTATACATTACCATCCAGCTCTATTTTTTTTTTAAACACAATATGGAAATTTGCAAATTTGACACTAACAAATTGGTATAAGCTAAGTTAACAACAAGTTTAGTTGAGATTTCAGTTTTGTTTTTTGTTTTTTTAAATTGAATTAAGATTTTTTTTTTTTTTTTAAGCTGAATCCTGTTAAAACCTGGTCAAATGTTTTATTTTAACTCTCTGGACAAATAGAGGAAAAAAAAAAAAAAGGATGAAAAAGGGAATTTTTATTATAAATCTGTGGAATAAAGTAGTTTCGGTTTAAAACTGTCCAAAAAGCTTTATATTCAAATGGTGAACGGTAAAATTAAATAATTTCTCTCAATTCTCAGCAAATCACGACAAAGGGCTTCTCTCTGCTTTAAATTATTTTAGTTTTGAAGGGTAACGGAAATGTGAGGTAAATGGAAAAATGGATGTGGTTTAAATTTTTATTGTTTTTTTTTTAGTTGGACTGACCCAGCTTTTGAGAGATTTAAATTGAAATGAAATTTAAATTTGTTGAGTTGAAATGCTTTTGAATGTTTTTATAAAAAAAAAGGAACCAAGTTGTTTAAAACTAAAACTAAAATCACAAATTAGTCTAGAAGTCTTTACCTGTGGTTGCTCAGTTAAAAAAATCTATTTTAGTTATGTCAGTATTTTCTGGAATCAAATTATAACATTACTTTAATTTTTTTTTTTTTAATTAGAAACAGAAACAAGACTTGAGTGACAATAGAAGCCACTGGTTAAGACCACTGTGTGAATGTTGCAGGTGAAGTTTGAGCAGGTTTTAACTTCGATTGATCGTGTTTTTGGGAAAGTGTGTACTTTATATTTATGAGTACCTTCGACACTAAACCTCTGTTCGTGTCCGTCCTGTTTCCTTTTGAAAAATCTTGCTGCAAAATTTTAAAAAGCAATATCCATTGATGAATCACAAATTGATGATTTACTGCTGCAATATCAATGAATCAAAGAACATTTTTGGAAAAGATATGTTTTAGTTACAGTTGCTTTAAGGAATTAGACCTGGTTTAGTCCAAGTTCAAGCCCTTGTTTAGTCACAAAAATCTAATTTGTTTTTTTGTTTTTGTCCTTTTGTTGCTTTGAGAAATAATAGGGAATGTCTAGGACTAAACCAGATCTGAAACAGGACTAAACCAGATCCAAACCAGGACTAAACCCGGTCAAAACCAGGTCTAGACCAGGTCTAAACTTCTATAACAATATTAGTCCATGTTTGACTGATTTTTGTTTAATTTAACACTAGCTCCTGTTTATTTTGCCTTGTTCTACTTGTTTTGTGCCATTTCCCTGTTTTCTGTTAAATCTTGACAAATTATTACGACCTAGAAATGTTTTTTTTATGTTTTATTAATACACCAGTCAATATATTGTCTATTTAAAACCATAAGACAAGATTTATTCATGACGATAATGCACTAAAATCTGTTTTTACTTTAAACCGAGATTTCCATTTTGACAAAAACTGACCTAATTATGTTTTTTTTTCTCCTCACAAACCAGATAAATATAAAACTAGAATCAAGTAAAACTTTATAGATGTCCACAATTAAACCACCTTTATATAAAACACTAAAAGGTCAAAAGTATTCGATATAAGGATTTTTTAAATGTTTATCGATGGAGATATAATTTGCAAAAAATGTTACTGCCCATTTTCTACAAATCTTGCTGTAAAAGTTTTTCAGTGAAAACATAAATAGCATGTTTTAAGCCACAGCTAGTAACTAAAAATGCTAATTATGAATAAACCTAATCTTTCACGTCATAATAATGAGATATATATATATATTTAAGTTTTGTCTTAATTTCACTAAAACTGATTTCTAACTTATTTTTCTTTTCCAAGGGGAATTATTTTTCAAAGTGATTGTAAAGTCACATTTGGTGCTAAATCAAGCCGTTAGCAAATATTATTTATTTTCTTTTTGGGTCAATTTAACAAAATCTATTCTTACTGAATCATGGCATCACCTCTTCATCAGGTACAAAATCCATATCTTTATTAAAAACTCTGAAATATCATGTTTTCATTCTATTTTTTAACTTTTACTGCTCTCCAAAGCTGCCATTTTGTTTTTTGGGTAAATATTTGTTAACACATCTAAGAAAACACCATTGAATTCTTTTGTTTTTGTAAATAAACCAGCAAAACCTATGTGTATATTACCATGTATTTACCTCAGATACTTGTCAAGACCCGCCCACTTTATGTCCAGGTGTTCAAGCTCCGCCCACTTCCAGTCCGTGTTTATTTTAAAGACATTATTATTGTCGATATTGTCCTGTTTATTCTATTGATGATATTGTTATTCTGTACAGCATCGTTGTTTAAAGTTAATAAAGACACAATAAGAATTCTTACAGAAGCTGACTCAGTGCTTTTTCTATTTGTTCTAAAAGATTTTTCACACTGTTTAGTTTTCAAAGGACATAACAATTAACTTCACATTAGTCACAAATCAAAATAAAATGCACTTCTATTATGCATTATTTTGCATCTATTTGAGTATTTATATTTTTAATCATCAAAAGTGGCCTGTGCTGCTTGAAATATAAAAACAAGGAAGAACTGTTATTTCTGTTGGTCTACAGCTGGAATACATTTACTTACTAAAGCCTGTAAATCTGATATCTACACCTTTTTTCTCTCCACTAAAAACCTCTCCATTCACATTTGAAACTATTTTTTCTGACCTTTTTCTATGCCACTTATAGCACAGTTATTGCACACAATCTTCACCGTTCAGTCCGGCAAGATGGCGGCCGCTAATTGTGGACGAAGGTTACTCACCAAAAGCAGATCTTCTACAGTCAGTGAAAGGAAGGTGAAAATGTTGCTCTGGGATAAACAGCCCTCTGTGAAGAAGCTGTGCTGGCCATTCTCCGGACTCCAGGTGAGATTTTTGGTTTCCTCTGACCTCAAAATTGGGCTTAAATGAAGGCTAAGCTAAGGGCTAACACTAGGAATTAACTAATCAAGGCGGCGCTAGCTTAGCATTAGCAGGTATCACGGCGTCACCTAAAACAATAAAACACTTTACAAGTTTGGAAACGAGGTCAAATCAACTTATTGGAGGAAAACAACATTAAAGAGCGCTATATCTCACCATTTTGGTCGCTTCTGAAGAAAAAAATAATGTTTAAGAGGCAGTTCTTCTTGAAATTGGAGCTAAAGCTAACGAACTTTATTCCCGCCCACAGACCGTGAGAGCCAATCAGAATCTTAGAACCCTAAAATGGAACTTGATTGACATAAATGCAGCTATTTTTCTAAATAATCATGATTAATTTAAGCTGGCCTTTACTTGAAGACTAACTTGAAAACATCATAAACAAAAAATATCAGCCAAAATAATATCTGTTGTGTAATGTTCACTTATAGGGAAAGAAATAGACTAGGCCTAAACCAGATCTTACTGAAAACATCAAACACTCCACAGTTTTCACTTTTACTTTAATTATTTCACATTTGTTTATTTCCAAGAAACGCACATTTGTTTTTATTATAAATAAATTAGCAGCGTCCAATAAAAACAAAACAAAACAGGAAGTAGAATCCAGTTCATCATCACAGACAGGAAGTACTTTATCTACAACATTTTCTTGTTATTTACACCAGCGCCATCAAGAGTCCGACACAAAATAGCCCCCATCTCTTCGTCATTGTTGCAAAGTCTTTAAAGTTCAGTTCAGAGACGACAAAACCACGTTAGTCTTTTTAAACAGTTAACAAAATGGCCGCCTCTTCTTCTCGTCTTCACTGTCATCGTAAATGTTTACAATCCAGTTAAAAGACAAAGAGACAAAGAGGTCCGTGTTTGGCGTTTAATCAGGTTTTCAGCACAAAATGGCCAGCGTTTGATAAAAGTCTTTTATAGTCCATAGCTGCAATGAGTTTAAAAGATTAAAAGCAAAAAATATAGACAAAAACATTTTTAATTGTTGTCAGACACAAAATGGTCGCCGTTTGTTTGCCTCGGTCAGAAAGTCAATAAAGTCCAGTCAAGAAATAGAGTGGAGAATAGAGTGAGAGAGTCTGATTAATTCAAATGAGGTTTCAAAATGGATGGTGGTCTGGGTCTGGTCTGGGCAGGTCTAGGGCCGGGCCTGCTCCAGCTGCTGGTGCCGGCTCCTCTGTGGTTCTGGGTGGTCTGGGTCTGGGCAGGTCTAGGGCCGGTCCTGCTCCAGCTGCTGGTGCCGGCTCCTCTGTGGTTCTGGGTGGTCTGGGTCTGGGCAGGTCTAGGGCCGGTCCTGCTCCAGCTGCTGGTGCCGGCTCCTCTGTGGTTCTGGGTGGTCTGGGTCTGGTCTGGGCAGGTCTAGGGCCGGGCCTGCTCCAGCTGCTGGTGCCGGCTCCTCTGTGGTTCTGGGTGGTCTGGGTCTGGGCAGGTCTAGGGCCGGTCCTGCTCCAGCTGCTGGTGCCGGCTCCTCTGTGGTTCTGGGTGGTCTGGGTCTGGTCTGGGCAGGTCTAGGGCCGGGCCTGCTCCAGCTGCTGGTGCCGGCTCCTCTGTGGTTCTGGGTGGTCTGGGTCTGGTCTGGGCAGGTCTAGGGCCGGGCCTGCTCCAGCTGCTGGTGCTGGCTGCGGATGGCGAAGCGGCTGACGTGGACGGGGATGGGGACCACGATCTTGGGGTTGCGGGCGGGCTCTCCAGACTTGTTGTTGGCGTTGCCGGCCTTGACCCGTTTCCACTTGGCGCGGCGGTTCTGGAACCAGATCTTGACCTGGACTTCGCTGAGCTTCAGAGCGTGAGCGATCTGGGAGCGTTCCGTCAGAGACAGGTACTTCTTACAGTGGAACTCCTTCTCCAGCTCCAGCAGCTGCTCGCTGGTGAACGCCGTGCGCCGCCGCCGGTTCTTCCCGCCGCCCGAGGCCGGCCCGGTCCGGTCCTGGTTCCCCGAGGCCGAGTCCGGACTCCGGTCTTTGGGGCAGACGGACGCCAGGTTCTCGTCGGAGCTGTAGTCCAGGTCGCTGTCCATCGAGAAGCTCTCGTCTTTCCTCGCGCTGTCCTCGTCGTCTTTGGACAAAACCCGGACTGTAACAGAGACAAGACCGGTTAGAACCAGGACTGGCCAAGACTGGACCAGGACTAAGCATGAACTGGATTTTTGGTGGACAGGTTTTAGATGGACTTTAAAAGGTTTTAGATGGATTGTGGCAGGTTTTAGATGGATCTTAGCAGGTTTTAGTCAGATGTGAACAGGTCTTAGTTGGACTTGAACAGGTTCTAGTTGGATTTGAACACATTTTAAATGGATTTGAACACGTTTTAAATGAATTTGAACAGGTTTTAGATGGATTTTAAAAGGTTTTAGATGGATTTTAAAAGGTTTTAGATGGATCTTAGCAGGTTTTAGTCAGATGTGAACAGGTCTTAGTTGGACTTGAACAGGTTCTAGTTGGATTTGAACACATTTTAAATGGATTTGAACAGGTTTTAGATGGATTTTAAAAGGTTTTAAATGGATTTTTAGCAGGTTTTAGATAGATTTGAGCAGGTTTTAGTCAGATTTGAATAGGTTTTAGATAGATTTGAACAGGTTTTAGTTGGATTTGAGGCCTTTCATAATAAAAGCCTGTTGTCTGAGGTCATGTTATAAATCGATGTAAAACCTCCCCCAGGTCTTAATGAGGTCTTGGTCTCGATGAAGTCCGGTCTCTGGGGACTAGTCCGGTTCACTGAGACCAGATTAGTCCAGATCAGAGCCGGGTCTCGAGGGATTTGTTTTTCATAAATATTCATCTGAGTTTGTCACGGACCAACGAGAACAAGACCGCTTAGTGTCCGTCTTTATTTAGAGGGATCTGAACAGGTTTTAGATGGACTTAAACAGGTTCACGGTGGATCTGAACAGGTTTTAGATGGACTTAAACAGGTTCACGGTGGATCTGAACAGGTTTTAGATGGACTTAAACAGGTTCACGGTGGATATGAACAGGTTTTAGATGGACTTAAACAGGTTCACGGTGGATATGAACAGGTTTTAGATGGACTTAAACAGGCTCACGGTGGATCTGAACAGGTTTTAGATGGACTTAAACAGGTTCACGGTGGATATGAACAGGTTTTAGATGGACTTAAACAGGTTCATGGTGGATATGAACTGGTTTTAGATGGACTTAAACAGGTTCACGGTGGATATGAACTGGTTTTAGATGGATCTGAACAGGTTTTAGATGGATTTTTATTTGAATGAACTGTTATTGAGAATTCTTTGAACACAGATTTTAAAATTGAATTTTGTGTTTGACCAAATATTTAAGACTTTGTCAAAACTACAAAAAAGTGTGAGTTTTAACCAAACCTGAAGCCAAAACTACATTTATCTCCATTTTTCTCTTCACTCTTAAAATATGAAGAATTTTGTTATTGTTCTCTGGAGATTTAACGTCCTCTGTTTTCACAAAACGATGAAGAATATTGTATTTTTTTATGAACATCGTAGGTTTAAGGCAAAAAAAATGATTTAAACCAATTCATGCTCAGATCTTTTTACAATAAAAAGTGAAAAACCAAAAGAATCAAAGCCAAGCCATTTTTGGACAAAGTTTAAAGCAAAACAGTGAAAATGTCTCACTGGATTCACCATAAACTGCGTCTTCTTCAAAAAATATTCAGTGTCAGTAAGATTTTCTGATAAAATATGAATAAATAAATAAATAAATAATAAATACCGCTTAAATTCAGGTGATAAAAACGGAAAAGATGGATTGCCTTTTCCTTCGTCTTTAAATTGAATTAAAACAAGGCCAAGACAAAGGAAATATTGATTTAAACGACATAAAAGCGCACATAAATCAATATTAAATCTATAAGCTTTGAGTAAAAACGTAAAAACTGCTTGTGTTTTATTAAAATGATGAGTTATTTGGAAAAGCCTTGACGCGTAATGACGATTAATGCGAGAGCGAGTGCACTTTTACGCGCGGCATTTTCGACACAAATGATGAGTTATTCCACACTGGGAACATGTTAAACTAATGAATCCGGGTGGGAGTTATTTATTATTATCGATTGAGCGGTTATTATCGGTTTTAAATCGATGTGACGTTGATTGACAGCGCGTAAAAGTCAGAGTTAATGAGGAACTAACGAAGAGGAGCGAGCGGCGCACGGTTCGCTGCTGATGGAAACCCGGGCTGCAGCGGCGGAGGGAGAGGCGTGTGGAGCCGGGTCAGAGCCGAGGGGAGACTCAGGGGTTTGTCACAAATGTTTAAAGAGGAATTTGTGAGAAAAATTAGAGTTTGAAACGTGAAAATGTGAAGAAAGAGCGAGAAGGAAAAAGGCGGTAGAGGCTTTATTACTTGTTTAATTTCTTCTTTCTTTGGTCCTAAATCACTGACATTCAAGGCGTCAAGAAAAGAATTAGGCTGAAAATAATGAAAAATAATGTAAATAGTTAAATAAACTGTATTAGTTAAATGAAAAATGTGAAGTCAAAGCCTCTAAATGCGGTTTATTAGAGCGTAACGTCATTGAGGAAAAAGTCGCTGCTAAGATTTTATTTAACGTCACGTTTAAAGTCTTTTCCGCTTGATTTCGGCTTTTTTAGTTTGAATGAAAGCCGTTTACAAATACATTTTCATAAATGTGTATTCAGGAGAATCTGTGTTTACGTGAGGAGAGGAGAAATGTCACAAATCAAAGTCTAAATGCGGATTATTTCAGCGGAACTTCGCGGAAAAGCTCGTTTTTGAAACACGTCTTTGGATCCAAATCATGTATTTTTCTTTTCTTTCATACATTTTAATGCGTCTAACAAAAACATAGTGAATAAAATACCTTTTATAAAAGCTGATTTAACAAAAGCAGAGGGTAAATATTTAACTCTGAAGGTGAAAGAGTAAAATGCGAGAAAAGAGCCACACACTCTTTGGTCTTTCCGGATGGTTTCCGCTTGTTATGTTTAAATGAACGACTCAAAGTGAGACTTTTTTCAAAAAATACATTCAGTAGAAGCAGTGTTTATATCTTTGTGGAATGTAAATATTAAAATGAAAAGTTAAAATGTGAGAGATTTCATTGTTATTCTTTGGGAAAGGGTTGTTTTTATCGTGCGTCAAAGTCAAGCCTCGTTTGCTTTTGATTTCATTTTGTTTCGTAAAAGATAAAGATTATAATGAAAATATTATTAGACAAATACATGAAAGAGAAGAAGTGTTAGCTTCTGAAGTGTGTAAATATTAAGAGACAAAGGTCAAAATGTGGATTATTTCAGTTTAACTTTGGGAAAGAAGGTCGTTTCTGTGATACGTCTCCGTCAAAGTCATCGATCATTTCCCGTAATTTTCGCGTTGTTCCTTAAAATATAAAGCTTATTACAAAGTGATTATTAATACTATACATTAAATATATGAAGAGGAAGTAGTATTAGTCATGGAGGAGTGTAAATATTACGAATCAAAGGCCAAAGTGTGGAATATTTCTGCGCAACGTCGT
Organism: Rhyacichthys aspro; assembly: GCA_036850595.1. NCBI lineage: Eukaryota > Metazoa > Chordata > Actinopteri > Gobiiformes > Rhyacichthyidae > Rhyacichthys > Rhyacichthys aspro. Next base: position 11,449,343 of record CM072149.1, read on the forward strand.
GAGAAAAGCTGTCACACACACGTCTTTTTCCGTCAGATTTAAAACCATTTAAAACGAGTCACGGTAAAACGAATAAAAAGCACTGTATAAAATAAGTCTCAAATAAATCTCAATTGTAAAGGATAAACTATGAAAAACAAAGGCTTAAATGCGCTTTCTGTGTTTTAAATCCGTGGGAAAAAGGCCTGAGTCAGAGTCACACACTTCGGCTTTTTCCGGAAAACCTCGTCACTTTCCGTAAAAACTGTCATTTCTGTCTCTGCTTTTAATTCACGACCGTGGACTGTTATTAGGATTATTCTGTGGAGAAAAGAAGCAAGTTTAACTCAGTTTCACGCTTCGTTTTTTTCCGTAAATGTTCGGCTTTTTCCGGAAAAACGCCCAAAACACGCATTAATCTTGACAAATTTTAGCTCGTTTTTGTTATTTTAAAATAAAGTCAGCAGCAGGTTTTGTGTCATTTTGTTCAGAAAAGCTTCTTTTTTTAAACCAGACTCTTATTTTGTCACTACCATCTTCCACTTTTATAAACCACGGCTTCAGAAACAGTAAATATTAAAAGAAAAACATACTCTTAATATGAAATTATTATTATTGATAAATTATTCAATTTGGTTCAAATTCAAACGGTTTTTCTGTGAAATTTCTGTGAATTGTGAGAAATTCTGCAGAAATTTCTGAATAAAGCAGAAGAACTGATTTAAATCCAGTAAACAATTGTGGATAAAACTGTTTGAAAAGAGCTTGTTTTTGACATTTAATTAGAATATGTTGAGGTTTGCAAATCAAATCCAAATTTCGCTGGTGCTCAGTTAAATTCTTTCCGTGAGTGTGTTTCTCCAGATCTGAAACAAGGCCCGCTGTGTCTTAAATCTGCAGTATATGTCTTTGTTTCTTTAAAGACGCACACAATGAGCTTTTAACGCTTCAACCTTTTGTACGATTACAGTGAAAACCAGGCTTCGTTTCATCATTACTCTGCGCTCTGACACAAACAGGTATAAAGCTATAAATAAAAGTGACATTAAATTAAAATGAAATCACAAAAACTAAATCTGGCTAAAAATTGAACAATACTTTTTTGAAAAACAAAGTGTTGAAAAGGGCTGAAATGAGATATACTTGACTTGAACTTTGTGGGACATGGTTATATTTTTTTAAATTTTGAAGTTATCTATGTTTTTCTGGTTTATTTTGGAGCTTCTTTTACTCAAATATCAAGTTTAATCTGAGAGAAGAAAAACTAAAAAGACGCTGTAACTGAACGTTGTCTTTGGTTAGTAAAGCGGAATGATGCACTTTTCAGATGTGTTGGGTTTTTGCAGCATTTTGTAGTATTTTTGCAGTGTTTTGTGGTGAGTTTGTGCTGTTTCATTGCTCTGTCTCTGACTTCAGACCAGTTTTTGTCCATGTAAAAGGAGAATATCAGCTTTAAACAGGCTTTTGTTTTACATTTTTGGATTTGAGAAGAAGCTGGACAAATGTAAGAAAAGTAAAAGTTTAAGTTTTGTTTATGGATTGTTTTCTGAGTTTCTTCGATGAATGTATCAATGACGTCTCACTTTTCTTTCTATTTTCTCATTTTGCAAATCTATTTTAAAATGTATTTCGATCCACGCTTCACGTTTTGTCAGACTTTTATCGTTTACTGAGACGGTTTAAGCTTTGATTTCCTTCTTCCTTCAGCCACAAAGAAGACGCCTAATAAAATACGAAAACAGATTCACATTTACAAATGTCTGCTGACTTTTTGTAAGATTATACATTTATTTATTTAGTTTTGGTCTGAGGATTTAGTCCTTTGGGTCTTGTCCTGGTTTAGTCTCACGTTTTAGTCCTTGTTTCATAACTGGTCTTGTTCAAGGTTAGACCGGGTTTAGACCAGGTTTAGACTGGATTTAGACCAGGTTTTACCCAAAACTCTTTTGTTTTGTGTCTAGGTTTTGTCTTCACTTTTGTGGCTCTTCTCTCAAGGTTTTGTTTACACTTTTCAAATTTTTGTAAAAGGCTGAAATTTCAATTCCAATTTTTCTGTATTATGTTGATTTTTGTCTCGTAACATGTTATAGCATTTTACATCTTTTCTGACACTTTTAAGTTTACTTTTGCGTCACTCCGTCTACACTTAATAAATCTTTATAAAATGCTGAATTTCTGCATTTTGTTGTTTTTGTAAACTTAAATTCGTCAAAGTTGCGTAAAACGTTATCATTGCATTTACCGTCCTTTGTCGTCATGTCTTGTCTTATTATTTTATTCGTATACACATTTTTCCGCAAAGTTGGTAAAGGTGGGTGCTCTTTCCTCCTGACCCCTGACCCCTGACCCCTGGTCTTTAACCCGTTTGTACCTGAGCTGAGGCTGTTGTTGTGCAGCAGCGGCGTTTCTTCGTTAAACGGCGTCTCTTTCGGCGGCGTCTGGAGGAACCCTTTGGGCTCCGGCTCCGGGTCCTGGTACTTCCTGTTGGCTCCGGCGCTCGCCTCGTGGTGAGGTCCGGGCGGGAACACGGCGGACGTCAGCGTCATGCCGTAACCGTGCGGCGGCGGCGGAGGCAGCGGCGGCGGCAGCAGCACCGAGCGATACGGCACGAACATCGGGTAACTGTAAACGAACGGACTCGGACTCGGCCCGGGACCGGGACCCGAGATCAGGGACTCGATACTGAAGGCCGTCGTACAGACCGGCCGCTGCATCGCCATCGTCTGGACCGGGTCTGGACTATATCTGGACCGGGCCTGACTGGGTCTGGACTGGGCTAGTCCACAGAAAGACTCCTCGTTTAGTCCACAGAAAAAATGATGTAGTCCTTCCAAAGACCAGTTTTTGGTCGTTAGATAAACCGGGTGTAGTTCTTTAATCGACTGAGGTTCAAGTCTTTACTTTGGGACCAGATTTAGTCCTTGACTGGTCCTAGGTTTGACCTCCTTTAGTTGTTGGACATAAGACCTTGGAAGTTCAAGTCCTCGTTTCGTCCTTGAATAAATTTGAATTTGGTCCTTAAAAAGAACCACTTTAGTCCAGGTTTAGTCCTTGAAAAGTCCAGGTTCAGACCCAAGTCCAAATCCTCATTTTGGACTCCTGGTTTTAGTAGGATTTCACCAGCTTTAGTCCTGGTTTTTAGTCTAGGTTTAGACCAGGTTTTACTCTTGGATTTCACTGGGTTTGGTCCAGGATTAGACCTGGTTTAGTCTGATATAGTCCTGTTATAGTCTTTTCAGTCCTGATGCAGACCTGGATTTTCGGGTCTAGTCCTGGTCTAGTCCTGGTTTTGTCTAGTCCTAGGTTAGACCAGATTTAGTCCTGGGTTTAGTCCAGATTTAGTTTTACCATAGTCCTAGTGTTTGTCCCTTTTAAATCCAAGTTAGTCCTTGTTCAGTCCTGGTTTTATCTCAGGTCTTGCCCAGATTTAGTCCAAAGAGTTAGTCCTAAAGTAGTCCTAGGTTAGTCCTCGGTTAGAACTGATTTAGTCCTAGTCTTAGTCCAGGTCTGATCATGGTCTTAGTCCTGGTTTAGTCCAAGTTTAGGTCCATGTCTGATCTGGTAAAAACCAGATGAATCTACTCAAACTCTCTCTGTGCGTCTTTAATCCAATCCATGTCTCCTTGTCTCCGTTCCTCGCGTGTCCTCGGCTCCTGTCCCGTGTCCTCGCGTGTCTCTGTATGTCCCCTGCGTGTGCTCGGTGCGTGACGGTGCTCGCAGCCTCGGTCTTTGGTGCGTAATGATCCTAATCCTCGCTGCGCTTTTGCTTTTTGCTCTTGTCTCTGTTCTGCTGCTCCACTTTAGCCCCGCCCCATGGCCCCGCCCCCTTTAGCTGCTCACCCTCTGATTGGTCCAATGCTGCGCTGACATCACACAGGCCTCATATATAAAGAGCTGCTGCTTCCAAATGAACGGAAGGCCGTTTGTAAAACAATTTGTGTCTGAATGCGATAATTATCGTAATAATCTCAGTTTTATTAGTCTCTAAGAGATTATATTATAATATTTAAAGCATAAAAATAAATAAATAGAAGGTGAAATGTCATTTAATGTGTAATTATTTAGATACGATACAGGAAATGTATGGAAACTGTGTGCATAATGTGGCTGGACTGGACCAGGTCTAAATCAGGTCTAAACTAGGACTAAATCCAGGATAGAACCAAAGCTAGACCAAAACTAGATCAGTTCAGACTAAACCAGATCTGAACCAGGACCAGAGGTAAAATGAATCCAGGATTTACTGGAAAAAGCCACTAAACCGTGTCTGACTTTGGACCAAGACCAGGACCTAACCAGGTCTAACCGAGTCTTAAACCTGGTCTTGACCTGGACTAAAGACCTTGGACTGACCTAAGACTAAACCAGGTGAAGTTCAGGACTAAAACCAGGTCCAAGATGGTACAAGACCAGTCCCAAACCTTAAATGAATGTCTTTAGGACTAAACCAGAACTTAACCAGGATTTAAGCAGGTAGGCTGTGTGTTTAGTTCAGACCTGGTCCAGTCCTGGTTTTGTTCCTACTCCGAGGTGATTAAAGTGTTATTAATCTGTGTTTAATTATGATCCTCATTAATCTCAGACCGACTCGGCTCTAAATCAGACCTGGACCTGCCTCGGTCTGGGTGTAGTCCTGGTCTAGTCCTGGACTAGTCCTGGTCTCGGTCTGGTCTAGTCTTGGTCTCGGTTTGGTCTAGTCCTGTCTTAGTCCAACCTCTTCTTATTCATTAATAAAGGAATAATTACTAAATCAATACAGTTTTCATCGATTAGACTCATCTTCACAGGCTTTAATGGAACAGAAAACTGGTTAAGACCTGGTTTAGGCCTGGTTTACTCCAGTTTTAGTCCTGGTTCAGTCCAGTTCTAGTCCAGTCTTAGTCCCGGTCTAGACCCTGACACGGCTCCATCCCATAATACTCGGGTCATAATCATAATAATAATCGATGGCTGAGCGCGCGGTCTGTCGGAAAGCTTTAATTAAATCCCGCTCCAATCAGGCGCCGCGCGGTTAATTAAAGGCAGGATTTATGAGCGCGCGGGCTTTACGCCGTGCGTCACGGAGCGCGCTGATGGATCACGGCCCGGGCGCGCGCAGGTTTGTCTAATGGCCGCGCGATTAACGCCGCTGTAAATGAGCCATGCCTCATTGGAGCCGCTCGATGGCGCTTTGATTGAATTTGTCAGAACTAATTGAAAAATACTGCGGAATAATGCGGCGCGAGGAATGAGAGGAAGAGGAGGAGGAGGGGGTAATGAGACGGTGTCCGCAGAACCACGACCTGAGGCAGAGACAGAGGGAGGAGGTTTACATGGATCTGAACGGGGTTTAGATGGATTTGAACAGGTTTTAGATGGACTTGAACAGGTTTTAGTCGGATCAGTGGAAGTTAATGAGACGTCAGTTAAAGCCAGGTTTGATCTGGAGCCGATCAGTCACTGATCAATAATTCTTGGTCACGGCTGGATCTGATCAATCTGTGAGTGATCAGGCAGGACTGGTCTTTATTGGACTGTGGAGGGGTATTGATTGACAAGACCATAAAATGGGACTTAAACCAGGACTAAACCAAGATTAGGAGCTCGGTTTAGTCCAGGTTTACGTGCAGTCATGTTTACACTGTTGTCATTTTTTACAGTGCAGTCATGTTTTTACAGTGCGGTCATGTTTTTACAGTGCGGTCATGTCTTTTACAGTGCGGTCATGTTTTTACAGTCCGGTCATGTCTTTACAGTGCGGTCATGTTTTTACAGTGCGGTCATGTTTTTACAGTGCTGTCATGTTTTTACAGTGCTGTCATGTTTTTACAGTGCAGTCATGTCTTTTACAGTGCAGTCATGTTTTTACAGTGCGGTCATGTTTTTACAGTGCTGTCATGTCTTTACAGTGCAGTCATGTTTTTACAGTGCAGTCATGTCTTTTACAGTGCGGTCATGTTTTTACAGTGCAGTCATGTTTTTACAGTGCAGTCATGTTTTTACAGTGCTGTCATGTTTTTACAGTGCGGTCATGTTTTTACAGTGCGGTCATGTCTTTACAGTGCAGTCATGTTTTTACAGTGCTGTCATGTTTTTACAGTGCGGTCATGTTTTTACAGTGCGGTCATGTATTTACAGTGCAGTCATGTCTTTTACAGTGCGGTCATGTTTTTACAGTGCGGTCATGTTTTTACAGTGCGGTCATGTCTTTTACAGTGCGGTCATGTCTTTTACAGTGCTGTCATGTTTTTACAGTGCGGTCATGTCTTTACAGTGCGGTCATGTTTTTACAGTCCGGTCATGTTTTTACAGTCCGGTCATGTTTTTACAGTGCGGTCATGTTTTTACAGTGCTATCATGTTTTTACAGTGCTGTCATGTTTTTACAGTGCTGTCATGTTTTTACAGTGCGGTCATGTTTTTACAGTGCTGTCATGTTTTTACAGTGCGGTCATGTTTTTACAGTGCGGTCATGTTTTTACAGTGCGGTCATGTTTTTACAGTGCTGTCATGTTTTTTACAGTGCGGTCATGTTTTTTACAGTGCGGTCATGTTTTTTACAGTGCGGTCATGTTTTTTACAGTGCGGTCATGTTTTTACAGTGCGGTCATGTCTTTACAGTGCGGTCATGTCTTTACAGTCCGGTCATGTTTTTACAGTCCGGTCATGTTTTGTACAGTGCGGTCATGTTTTTACAGTGCGGTCATGTATTTACAGTGCGGTCATGTCTTTTACAGTGCGGTCATGTTTTTACAGTGCGGTCATGTTTTTACAGTGCGGTCATGCGTAGATAGAGTTTGAACTCTGGATGTATAATAAGAACTGGATAAGGCCCCGCCCCCTTTCCTCTGCCGCCATTTTGATTAGTGGCCACTCGAGGTATTGCAATGAATAAAACCTCTACGTCTCAAAAAGGAGACCACAGTAAAAACAAACCTGGTTTTCAGCTACAGGATTCCTACAATCACCAAAATGATCAGATTGTGAAGTGTTTATGTCTGTTTTCATTTCCTGGACTTTTTCTTTGTTAAAAATCCTTAAATTTGCGAAAAAATAACTTTTATTGTTTATGACGTCACCGCTCTAGTGCCTTCAGCTCATTGGTCAGAACAGATCACATGACGAGAAAACACAGACACATGAGCCAGTGCCGTAGAGACCTGCTCTATGGGCCGCAGAACACGGAAATAACACGGAAATAACACGGAAATAACACGGAAATAACACGGAAGCAACGGGAAACGCCTAAAACTTTTCTGTCGTGCTGCACCAATGAATGCACCGTCCGTTGAAAATAATGGGCGGCCATGTTTTTTTACTCATTCAGTTTCCTTTTCTAATAATACAGCCATGAGTCTGAACCGTTGTCCACCGCAGACGCCATTTTTTACCCATAATGCTTTAACAGAAGAAGATGAATACTAATGAAAACAAGGGAAAATCTGGACTAAACCAGGTCTAAACCAGGACTAAACCAGGACTAAACCAGGACTAAACCAGGTCTAAACCATAAACATAAATAACACTCTTCTTTAAATGAAGAAGAATAAGATGCAGTAAAATCTACAAAAACTGTTAAAATTCCATAAGTTTTTGTGTCACTAACTCAATCACCCTTTAATAGAACCTTAACGAGGTCTTAACGAGGTCTTTGACTGGTTTTGGTGAGAACAGACTTGGGTCTGGGTCCTGAACAGAGAGTCCTTTTATCCGGACTTAGACCTGGTCTGGTCCCTGTCTCAGAGCGGTTTTTCTCAGACTCAGAAACTTCCTGAAGTCTCAGAGCTCAGAGGCCTGGTCCTGGTCTTAGTCCTGGTCTCAGTCCTGGTCTCAGTCTTAGTCCTGGTCTTAGTCCTGGTCTCAGTCCTGGTCCTGGTCTCAGTCCTGGTCCTGGTCTTAGTCCTGGTCTCAGTCCTGGTCCTGGCCTCAGTCCCAGTCCTGATCTGAGTCCCGGTCTTGTCTGGTCCTAATTAAGTGTCTGGGTCAGATCCGTTGAGTCTGATCTGATTAAGTCCGGTTTGTCTCGTGTTAAACTCAGTCTGTGTCTGATTTTTATCAATTTTATTAAATTCTGAAATTTGTACAATTTCAATAAAATGTATTAATAATTGAATGTTTTATTTATGAATCCAGAGTCAGGGCCGTGAGCTGAAGGAGACGACAGCTGTAGCTCTGAGTCCGACCTGTGTTTAACTGTGTGTTTAGCTCCAGAGGTCAGGGGTCAGAGGTCAAAGGTCAGGGTTAGGGTCGGGCTCAAACAGAGCTGCTTCTGGAAAATAATAACAGACTCAAAACCAGCTGTTCTGGGATCAGTCCAAGACCGAGAGGAAGGCCAGGTCTGAACCAGGTCTGAACCAGATCTGAACCAGGTATGAACCAGGTATGAACCAGGACTAAACCAGGTCTGAACCAGGTCTGAACCAGGTCTGAACCAGTCTCAGTTGATTCTAATGTGAAGGATCTCTTTGTGAAGGACATAAGGAGGTAGGAGATGAAACGAGGAGGATAAATAGTGAAGGAGGGAACGGGGGAGGGTCCTTTAGGCTTTAATCGAGGTCGGGGTCAGAGGTCAAAGCCACAGAGAGGGGCATTATGGGAAACAGCCTTCAACATCACAATTCATTTACTGTACGTCCAGTAACATTAGACCTGGTTTAGACCTGGTTTAGACCTGGTTTAGACCTGGTTTAGTCCTGGTTTAGTCCTGGTTTAGACCTGGTTTAGTCCTGGTTTAGTCCTGGTTTAGTCCTGGTTTAGTCCTGGTTTAGACCTGGTTTAGACCTGGTTTAGACCTGGTTTAGTCCTGGTTTAGTCCTGGTTTAGACCTGGTTTAGTCCTGGTTTAGTCACAGTTTAGACCCGGTTTAGACCTGGTTTAGTCCTGGTTTAGTTCCAGTTTAGACCCGGTTTAGTCCTGGTTTAGATCTGGTTTAGACCTGGTTTAGTCCTGGTTTAGTCCTGGTTTAGTCCCAGTTTAGACCTGGTTTAGTCCTGGTTTAGATCTGGTTTAGTCCTGGTTTAGACCTGGTTTAGTCCTGGTTTAGTCCTTGGTTTAGTCCTGGTTTAGTCCCAGTTTAGACCTGGTTTAGTCCTGGTTTAGTCCTGGTTCTGGTGAGATATGTGTCTCTCTTGTTTCTGATGGTAATGGCTCTTGTTGAAATCGTGCCACTGAGGTCTAGTCCTGGTCCTGTTCTTGGTCTGGGTCTAGCTCTGGTCTGGTCTGGGTCTAATTCTGGTCCTGGTCTGGGTCTAATTCTGGTCCTGGTCTGGTCCTGGTCTGGTCCTGGTCTGGGTCTAATTCTGGTCCTGGTCTGGGTCTAATTCTGGTCCTGGTCTGGGTCTAGCCCTGGTCTGGTCTGGTCCTGGTCTGGGTCTAATTCTGGTCCTGGACTGGGTCTAATCCTGGTCCTGGTCCTGGTCCTGGTCCTGGTCCTGGTCTGGGCCTGGGTCTGGTCCTGGTCTGGGTCTAACCCTGGTCTGGGTCTAATTCTGGTCCTGGACTGGGTCTAATCCTGGTCCTGGTCTGGGCCTGGGTCTGGTCCTGGTCTGGGTCTAACCCTGGTCTGGGTCTAATCCTGGTCCTGGTCTGGTCTGCTTTGATCTAAAGTTGACCCTGGTCGTTTCAGTTCGAGGCGTCTGATTGGTTCAGGGGCGTGTCTGAGTGTGTGATTGACAGGTGGGCGGGGACATGTCAGAGAGGTTTGATACAAGGTCAGGAAGCTGATTGGTCGAACAGGGGCCGGGGGCGGGGTCAAGGTCAGAGCAGAGGAAGAGGAGATTAGAGGCACTACAGAGACTGGGTTAGACCTGGTTTAGACCTGGGTTAAACCTGGTTTAGTCCTGTGTTAGACCTGGTTTAGTCCTGGGTTAGACCTGGTTTAGTCCTGGGTTAGACCTGGTTTAGTCCTGGTTTAGTCCTGGGTTAGACCTGGTTTAGTCCTGGTTTAGACCTGGGTTAGACCTGGTTTAGTCCTGGTTTAGACCTGGGTTAGACCTGGTTTAGTCCTGGTTTAGTCCTGGGTTAGACCTGGTTTAGTCCTGGTTTAGACCTGGTTTAGACCTGGTTTAGACCTGGGTTAGACCTGGTTTAGTCCTGGTTTAGTCCTGGGTTAGACCTGGTTTAGTCCTGGGTTAGACCTGGTTTAGTCCTGGTTTAGTCCTGGGTTAGACCTGGTTTAGTCCTGGTTTAGACCTGGTTTAGTCCTGGTTTAGACCTGGGTTAGACCTGGTTTAGTCCTGGTTTAGACCTGGGTTAGACCTGGTTTAGTCCTGGTTTAGTCCTGGGTTAGACCTGGTTTAGTCCTGGGTTAGACCTGGTTTAGTCCTGGTTTAGTCCTGGGTTAGACCTGGTTTAGTCCTGGTTTAGACCTGGGTTAGACCTGGTTTAGTCCTGGTTTAGACCTGGGTTAGACCTGGTTTAGTCCTGGTTTAGTCCTGGGTTAGACCTGGTTTAGTCCTGGTTTAGACCTGGGTTAGACGTGGTTTAGACCTGGGTTAGACCTGGTTTATCTGGTTCTAAAACAGGTCTAAACTGGACTGTATTATTCTGGATATATTTGTCATATTTTTAAGAGAAAATAGATTATATATTTTTGGTATTTTTGAAATGTATTTTTCAGAAACAGCGCTGACATCGGGTCTTTATTAAATTATATATTTAATATTTCTGTGAGGTTTACTCTGATTCAATGTTTATTCATTTCATTTTTTCATAAATGTCTTTGGGTCAAATCTCTCTTTAATAATCTGCCTCTAGTCTCTGACTAAGCCTCATATTAATAAAATACATCATTATTTCTGTCACAATATGAACCGTTCCTTTGACGTAAACATAAAAGGTGGCTCGACCCGAGGGATTAGAACCAACGACCCGGGGTCTCAGGGGCTTAGTCAGGTCTACAGAGGGTCTACAGAGGGTCTGGGGGTTTAGTCAGGTCTACAGAGGGTCTACAGAGGGTCTGGGGGTTTAGTCAGGTCTACAGAGGGTCTACAGAGGGTCTCAGGGGCTTAGTCCAGGGTCTACAGAGGGTCTACAGAGGGGTCGGGGGGTTTAGTCAGGTCTACAGAGGGTCTACAGAGGGTCTGGGGGTTTAGTCAGGTCTACAGAGGGTCTACAGGGGGGTCTGGGGGGGGTTTAGTCAGGTCTACAGAGGGTCTACAGAGGGTCTCAGGGGCTTAGTCAGGTCTACAGAGAGGGTCTACAGAGGGTCTGGGGGTTTAGTCAGGTCTACAGAGGGTCTACAGAGGGTCTGGGGGTTTAGTCAGGTCTACAGAGGGTCTACAGAGGTCACTGGGGGGTTTAGTCAGGTCTACAGAGGGTCTACAGAGGGGGGGCTGGGGGGTTTAGTCAGGTCTACAGAGGGTCTACAGAGGGTCTGGGGTGTTTAGTCAGGTCTACAGAGGGTCTACAGAGGGTCTGGGGGTTTAGTCAGGTCTAAAGAGGGTCTGGAGGGGTTTAGTCAGGTCTAAAGAGGGTCTACAGAGGGTCTGGAGGGTTTAGTCAGGTCTAAAGAGGGTCTGGGGGTTTAGTCAGGTCTAAAGAGGGTCTGGAGGGTTTAGTCAGGTCTAAA
>CM072149.1:11460968-11505315 GCA_036850595.1 Rhyacichthys aspro
GACCGGGCCTGACTGGGTCTGGACTGGGCTAGTCCACAGAAAGACTCCTCACTTTAGTCCACAGAAAAAATGATGTAGTCCTTCCAAAGACCAGTTTTTGGTCGTTAGATAAACCGGGTGTAGTTCTTTAATCGACTGAGGTTCAAGTCTTTACTTTGGGACCAGATTTAGTCCTTGACTGGTCCTAGGTTTGACCTCCTTTAGTTGTTGGACATAAGACTTTGGAAGTTCAAGTCCTCGTTTCGTCCTTGAATAAATTTGAATTTGGTCCTTAAAAAGAACCACTTTAGTCCAGGTTTAGTCCTTGAAAAGTCCAGGTTCAGACCCAAGTCCAAATCCTCATTTTGGACTCCTGGTTTTAGTAGGATTTCACCAGCTTTAGTCCTGGTTTTTAGTCTAGGTTTAGACCAGGTTTTACTCTTGGATTTCACTGGGTTTGGTCCAGGATTAGACCTGGTTTAGTCTGATAAAGTCCTGTTATAGTCTTTTCAGTCCTGATGCAGACCTGGATTTCGGGGTCTAGTCCTGGTCTAGTCCTGGTTTTGTCTAGTCCTAGGTTAGACCAGATTTAGTCCTGGGTTTAGTCCAGATTTAGTTTTACCATAGTCCTAGTGTTTGTCCCTTTTAAATCCAAGTTAGTCCTTTGATTCAGTCCTGGTTTTATCTCAGGTCTTGCCCAGATTTAGTCCAAAGAGTTAGTCCTAAAGTAGTCCTAGGTTAGTCCTCGGTTAGAGAACTGATTTAGTCCTAGTCTTAGTCCAGGTCTGATCATGGTCTTAGTCCTGGTTTAGTCCAAGTTTAGGTCCATGTCTGATCTGGTAAAAACCAGATGAATCTACTCAAACTCTCTCTGTGCGTCTTTAATCCAATCCATGTCTCCTTGTCTCCGTTCCTCGCGTGTCCTCGGCTCCTGTCCCGTGTCCTCGCGTGTCTCTGTATGTCCCCTGCGTGTGCTCGGTGCGTGACGGTGCTCGCAGCCTCGGTCTTTGGTGCGTAATGATCCTAATCTCGCTGCGCTTTTGCTTTTGCTCTTGTCTCTGTTCTGCTGCTCCACTTTAGCCCCGCCCCATGGCCCCGCCCCCTTTAGCTGCTCACCCTCTGATTGGTCCAATGCTGCGCTGACATCACACAGGCCTCATATATAAAGAGCTGCTGCTTCCAAATGAACGGAAGGCCGTTTGTAAAACAATTTGTGTCTGAATGCGATAATTATCGTAATAATCTCAGTTTTATTAGTCTCTAAGAGATTATATTATAATATTTAAAGCATAAAAATAAATAAATAGAAGGTGAAATGTCATTTAATGTGTAATTATTTAGATACGATACAGGAAATGTATGGAAACTGTGTGCATAATGTGGCTGGACTGGACCAGGTCTAAATCAGGTCTAAACTAGGACTAAATCCAGGATAGAACCAAAGCTAGACCAAAACTAGATCAGTTCAGACTAAACCAGATCTGAACCAGGACCAGAGGCAAAATGAATCCAGGATTTACTGGAAAAAGCCACTAAACCGTGTCTGACTTTGGACCAAGACCAGGACCTAACCAGGTCTAACTGAGTCTTAAACCTGGTCTTGACCTGGACTAAAGACCTAAGACTAAACCAGGTGAAGTTCAGGACTAAAACCAGGTCCAAGATGGTACAAGACCAGTCCCGAACCTTAAATGAATGTCTTTAGGACTAAACCAGAACTTAACCAGGATTTAAGCAGGTAGGCTGTGTGTTTAGTTCAGACCTGGTCCAGTCCTGGTTTTGTTCCTACTCCGAGGTGATTAAAGTGTTATTAATCTGTGTTTAATTATGATCCTCATTAATCTCAGACCGACTCGGCTCTAAATCAGACCTGGACCTGCCTCGGTCTGGGTGTAGTCCTGGTCTAGACCTGGACTAGTCCTGGTCTCGGTCTGGTCTAGTCTTGGTCTCGGTTTGGTCTAGTCCTGTCTTAGTCCAACCTCTTCTTATTCATTAATAAAGGAATAATTACTAAATCAATACAGTTTTCATCGATTAGACTCATCTTCACAGGCTTTAATGGAACAGAAAACTGGTTAAGACCTGGTTTAGGCCTGGTTTACTCCAGTTTTAGTCCTGGTTCAGTCCAGTTCTAGTCCAGTCCTAGTCCCGGTCTAGACCCTGACACGGCTCCATCCCATAATACTCGGGTCATAATCATAATAATAATCGATGGCTGAGCGCGCGGTCTGTCGGAAAGCTTTAATTAAATCCCGCTCCAATCAGGCGCCGCGCGGTTAATTAAAGGCAGGATTTATGAGCGCGCGGGCTTTACGCCGTGCGTCACGGAGCGCGCTGATGGATCACGGCCCGGGCGCGCGCAGGTTTGTCTAATGGCCGCGCGACCACGCCGCTGTAAATGAGCCATGCCTCATTGGAGCCGCTCGATGGCGCTTTGATTGAATTTGTCAGAACTAATTGAAAAATACTGCGGAATAATGCGGCGCGAGGAATGAGAGGAAGAGGAGGAGGAGGGGGTAATGAGACGGTGTCCGCAGAACCACGACCTGAGGCAGAGACAGAGGGAGGAGGTTTACATGGATCTGAACGGGGTTTAGATGGATTTGAACAGGTTTTAGATGGACTTGAACAGGTTTTAGTCGGATCAGTGGAAGTTAATGAGACGTCAGTTAAAGCCAGGTTTGATCTGGAGCCGATCAGTCACTGATCAATAATTCTTGGTCACGGCTGGATCTGATCAATCTGTGAGTGATCAGGCAGGACTGGTCTTTATTGGACTGTGGAGGGGTATTGATTGACAAGACCATAAAATGGGACTTGAACCAGGACTAAACCAGGACTAAACCAAGATTAGGAGCTCAGTTTAGTCCAGGTTTACGTGCAGTCATGTTTACACTGTTGTCATTTTTTACAGTGCAGTCATTTTTTTTTTTTTTTTTTTTGCAGTGTCATGATGTTTTTACAGTGCAGTCATTTTTTGCAGTGAAGTCATGTTTTTACAGTGCAGTCATGTTTTTACAGTGCTGTCATGTTTTTACAGTGCAGTCATGTTTTTACAGTGCTGTCATGTTTTTACACTGTAGCCATGTTTTTACAGTGCTGTCATATTTTTACAGTGCTGTCATGTTTTTACAGTGCAGTCATGTCTTTTACAGTGCGGTCATGTTTTTACAGTGCGGTCATGTTTTTACAGTGCGGTCATGTTTTTACAATGCGGTCATGTTTTTACAATGCGGTCATGTTTTTACAGTACGGTCATGTTTTTACAGTGCTGTCATGTCTTTACAGTGCTGTCATGTTTTTACAGTGCGGTCATGTTTTTACAGTGCGGTCATGTTTTTACAGTGCGGTCATGTTTTTACAGTGCTGTCATGTTTTTTTACAATGCGGTCATGTTTTTACAGTGCTGTCATGTTTTTACAATGCGGTCATGTTTTTACAGTGCTGTCATGTTTTTACAATGCGGTCATGTTTTTACAGTGCTGTCATGTTTTTACAATGCGGTCATGTTTTTACAGTGCGGTCATGTTTTTACAGTGCGGTCATGTTTTTACAGTGCGGTCATGTTTTTACAGTGCGGTCATGTTTTTACAGTGCTGTCATGTTTTTACAGTGCGGTCATGTTTTTACAGTGCGGTCATGTTTTTACAGTGCGGTCATGTTTTTTACAATGCGGTCATGTTTTTTACAATGCGGTCATGTTTTTACAGTGCGGTCATGTTTTTACAGTGCGGTCATGTTTTTACAGTGCGGTTATGTTTTTACAGTGCGGTCATGTTTTTACAGTGCGGTCATGTTTTTACAGTGCGGTTATGTTTTTACAGTGCAGTCATGTCTTTACAGTGCTGTCATGTTTTTTACAGTGCGGTCATGTTTTTTACAGTCCGGTCATGTTTTTACAGTGCGGTCATGTTTTTACAGTGCGGTCTTGTCTTTACAGTGCGGTCATGTTTTTACAGTGCTGTCATGTCTTTACAGTGCGGTCATGTTTTTACAGTGCTATCATGTTTTTACAGTGCTGTCATGTTTTTACAGTGCTGTCATGTCTTTACAGTGCGGTCATGTTTTTACAGTCCGGTCATGTTTATACAGTGCGGTCATGTTTTTTACAGTGCGGTCATGTTTTTTACAGTGCGGTCATGTTTTTACAGTGCGGTCATGTCTTTACAGTGCGGTCATGTTTTTACAGTCCGGTCATGTTTTTACAGTCCGGTCATGTTTTGTACAGTGCGGTCATGTTTTTACAGTGCTGTCATGTTTATACAGTCCGGTCATGTTTTTACAGTGCTGTCATGTTTTTACAGTGCGGTCATGTTTTTTACAGTGCGGTCATGCGTAGATAGAGTTTGAACTCTGGATGTATAATAAGAACTGGATAAGGCCCCGCCCCCTTTCCTCTGCCGCCATTTTGATTAGTGGCCACTCGAGGTATTGCAATGAATAAAACCTCTACGTCTCAAAAAGGATTTTCCCAGAGACCACAGTAAAAACAAACCTGGTTTTCAGCTACAGGATTCCTACAATCACCAAAACGATCAGATTGTGTAGTGTTTATGTCTGTTTTCATTTCCAGGACTTTTTCTCTGTTAAAAATCCTTAAATTTGCGAAAAAATAACTTTTATTGTTTATGACGTCATCGCTCTAGTGCCTTCAGCTCATTGGTCAGAACAGATCACATGACGAGAAAACACAGACACATGAGCCAGTGCCGTAGAGACCTGCTCTATGGGAACACGGAAATAACACGGAAATATCATGGAAATAACACGGAAATGACACGGAAATAACACGGAAATGACACGGAAATAACACGGAAATAACACGGAAATAACACGGAAATAACACGGAAGCAACGGGAAACGCCTAAAACTTTTCTGTCGTGCTGCACCAATGAATGCACCGTCCGTTGAAAATAATGGGCGGCCATGTTTTTTTTACTCATTCAGTTTCCTTTTCTAATAATACAGCCATGAGTCTGAACCGTTGTCCACCGCAGACGCCATTTTTTACCCATAATGCTTTAACAGAAGAAGATGAATACTAATGAAAACAAGGGAAAATCTGGACTAAACCAGGTCTAAACCAGGACTAAACCAGGACTAAACCAGGACTAAACCAGGTCTAAACCATAAACATAAATAACACTCTTCTTTAAATGAAGAAGAATAAGATGCAGTAAAATCTACAAAAACTGTTAAAATTCCATAAGTTTTTGTGTCACTAACTCAATCACCCTTTAATAGAACCTTAACGTGGTCTTAACGAGGTCTTTGACTGGTTTTGGTGAGAACAGACTTGGGTCTGGGTCCTGAACAGAGAGTCCTTTTATCCGGACTTAGACCTGGTCTGGTCCCTGTCTCAGAGCGGTTTTTCTCAGACTCAGAAACTTCCTGAAGTCTCAGAGCTCAGAGGCCTGGTCCTGGTCTTAGTCCTGGTCTCAGTCCTGGTCTCAGTCTTAGTCCTGGTCTTAGTCCTGGTCTCAGTCCTGGTCCTGGTCTCAGTCCTGGTCCTGGTCTCAGTCCTGGTCCTGGCCTCAGTCCCAGTCCTGATCTGAGTCCCGGTCTTGTCTGGTCCTAATTAAGTGTCTGGGTCAGATCCGTTGAGTCTGATCTGATTAAGTCCGGTTTGTCTCGTGTTAAACTCAGTCTGTGTCTGATTTTTATCAATTTTATTAAATTCTGAAATTTGTACAATTTCAATAAAATGTATTAATAATTGAATGTTTTATTTATGAATCCAGAGTCAGGGCCGTGAGCTGAAGGAGACGACAGCTGTAGCTCTGAGTCCGACCTGTGTTTAACTGTGTTCTTAGCTCCAGAGGTCAGGGGTCAGAGGTCAAAGGTCAGGGTTAGGGTCGGGCTCAAACAGAGCTGCTTCTGGAAAATAATAACAGACTCAAAACCAGCTGTTCTGGGATCAGTCCAAGACCGAGAGGAAGGCCAGGTCTGAACCAGGTCTGAACCAGATCTGAACCAGGTATGAACCAGGTATGAACCAGGACTAAACCAGGTCTGAACCAGGTCTGAACCAGGTCTGAACCAGTCTCAGTTGATTCTAATGTGAAGGATCTCTTTGTGAAGGACATAAGGAGGTAGGAGATGAAACGAGGAGGATAAATAGTGAAGGAGGGAACGGGGGAGGGTCCTTTAGGCTTTAATCGAGGTCGGGGTCAGAGGTCAAAGCCACAGAGAGGGGCATTATGGGAAACAGCCTTCAACATCACAATTCATTTACTGTACGTCCAGTAACATTAGACCTGGTTTAGACCTGGTTTAGACCTGGTTTAGACCTGGTTTAGTCCTGGTTTAGTCCTGGTTTAGACCTGGTTTAGTCCTGGTTTAGTCACAGTTTAGACCCGGTTTAGACCTGGTTTAGTCCTGGTTTAGTTCCAGTTTAGACCCGGTTTAGTCCTGGTTTAGACCTGGTTTAGACCTGGTTTAGTCCTGGTTTAGTCCTGGTTTAGTCCCAGTTTAGACCTGGTTTAGTCCTGGTTTAGATCTGGTTTAGACCTGGTTTAGTCCTGGTTTAGACCTGGTTTAGTCCTGGTTTAGTCCTTGGTTTAGTCCTGGTTTAGTCCCAGTTTAGACCCGGTTTAGTCCTGGTTTAGTCCTGGTTTAGTCCTGGTTTAGTCCTGGTTTAGTCCTGGTTTAGTCCTGGTTCTGGTGAGATATGTGTCTCTCTTGTTTCTGATGGTAATGGCTCTTGTTGAAATCGTGCCACTGAGGTCTAGTCCTGGTCCTGTTCTTGGTCTGGGTCTAGCTCTGGTCTGGTCTGGGTCTAATTCTGGTCCTGGTCTGGGTCTAATTCTGGTCCTGGTCTGGTCCTGGTCTGGTCCTGGTCTGGGTCTAATTCTGGTCCTGGTCTGGGGTCCTAATTCTGGTCCTGGTCTGGGTCTAGCCCTGGTCTGGTCTGGTCCTGGTCTGGGTCTAATTCTGGTCCTGGACTGGGTCTAATCCTGGTCCTGGTCCTGGTCCTGGTCCTGGTCCTGGTCCTGGTCCTGGTCCTGGTCCTGGTCTGGGCCTGGTCCTGGTCTGGGTCTAACCCTGGTCTGGGTCTAATTCTGGTCCTGGACTGGGTCTAATCCTGGTCCTGGTCCTGGTCCTGGTCCTGGTCCTGGTCCTGGTCCTGGTCTGGGCCTGGGTCTGGTCCTGGTCTGGGTCTAACCCTGGTCTGGGTCTAATTCTGGTCCTGGACTGGGTCTAATCCTGGTCCTGGACTGGGTCTAATCCTGGTCTGGGCCTGGGTCTCGTCCTGGTCTGGGTCTAACCCTGGTCTGGGTCTAATCCTGGTCCTGGTCTGGTCTGCTTTGATCTAAAGTTGACCCCGGTTGTTTCAGTTCGAGGCGTCTGATTGGTTCAGGGGCGTGTCTGAGTGTGTGATTGACAGGTGGGCGGGGACATGTCAGAGAGGTTTGATACAAGGTCAGGAAGCTGATTGGTCGAACAGGGGCCGGGGGCGGGGTCAAGGTCAGAGCAGAGGAAGAGGAGATTAGAGGCACTACAGAGACTGGGTTAGACCTGGTTTAGTCCTGGTTTAGACCTGGGTTAGTCCTGGTTTAGTCCTGGGTTAGACCTGGGTTAAACCTGGTTTAGTCCTGTGTTAGACCTGGTTTAGTCCTGGGTTAGACCTGGTTTAGTCCTGGGTTAGACCTGGTTTAGTCCTGGTTTAGTCCTGGGTTAGACCTGGTTTAGTCCTGGTTTAGACCTGGGTTAGACCTGGTTTAGTCCTGGGTTAGACCTGGGTTAGACCTGGTTTAGTCCTGGTTTAGTCCTGGGTTAGACCTGGTTTAGTCCTGGTTTAGACCTGGGTTAGACGTGGTTTAGACCTGGGTTAGACCTGGTTTATCTGGTTCTAAAACAGGTCTAAACTGGACTGTATTATTCTGGATATATTTGTCATATTTTTAAGAGAAAATAGATTATATATTTTTGGTATTTTTGAAATGTATTTTTCAGAAACAGCGCTGACATCGGGTCTTTATTAAATTATATATTTAATATTTCTGTGAGGTTTACTCTGATTCAATGTTTATTCATTTCATTTTTTCATAAATGTCTTTGGGTCAAATCTCTCTTTAATAATCTGCCTCTAGTCTCTGACTAAGCCTCATATTAATAAAATACATCATTATTTCTGTCACAATATGAACCGTTCCTTTGACGTAAACATAAAGAGCGGCTCGACCCCGAGGGATTAGAACCAACGACCCGGGGTCTCAGGGGCTTAGTCAGGTCTACAGAGGGTCTACAGAGGGTCTGGGGGGTTTAGTCAGGTCTACAGAGGGTCTACAGAGGGTCTGGGGGGTTTAGTCAGGTCTACAGAGGGTCTACAGAGGGTCTCAGGGGCTTAGTCAGGTCTACAGAGGGTCTACAGAGGGTCTACAGAGGGTCTCAGGGGCTTAGTCAGGTCTACAGAGGGTCTACAGAGGGTCTGGGGGGTTTAGTCAGGTCTACAGAGGGTCTACAGAGGGTCTGGGGGGTTTAGTCAGGTCTACAGAGGGTCTACAGAGGGTCTGGGGGGTTTAGTCAGGTCTACAGAGGGTCTACAGAGGGTCTGGGGGGTTTAGTCAGGTCTACAGAGGGTCTACAGAGGGTCTGGGGGGTTTAGTCAGGTCTACAGAGGGTCTACAGAGGGTCTGGGGTGTTTAGTCAGGTCTACAGAGGGTCTACAGAGGGTCTGGGGGGTTTAGTCAGGTCTAAAGAGGGTCTGGAGGGTTTAGTCAGGTCTAAAGAGGGTCTACAGAGGGTCTGGAGGGTTTAGTCAGGTCTAAAGAGGGTCTGGGGGGTTTAGTCAGGTCTAAAGAGGGTCTGGAGGGTTTAGTCAGGTCTAAAGAGGGTCTACAGAGGGTCTGGGGGCTTTAGTCAGGTCTAAAGAGGGTCTGGAGGGTTTAGTCAGGTCTAAAGAGGGTCTGGAGGGTTTAGTCAGGTCTAAAGAGGGTCTACAGAGGGTCTGGAGGGTTTAGTCAGGTCTAAAGAGGGTCTGGAGGGTTTAGTCAGGTCTAAAGAGGGTCTACAGAGGGTCTGGAGGGTTTAGTCAGGTCTAAAGAGGGTCTGGGGGGTTTAGTCAGGTCTAAAGAGGGTCTGGGGGGTTTAGTCAGGTCTACAGAGGGTCTACAGAGGGTCTGGGGGGTTTAGTCAGGTCTACAGAGGGTCTGGGGGGTTTAGTCAGGTCTAAAGAGGGTCTGGGGGGTTCTACAGGGGTCCACGGGGTAAAAATGTTTAAAGAGGCTCAGATCTGAACTAAATCCAACTAAAACTTGTTCAAATCCAACTAAAACCTGCCCAAATAAATCTAAAATGTATTAATTAATTTTAATGTATTAATTCAACATCATTCAAACGTCTGTTCACAGAATCTGGATTTGAGCAGGATTTAGTGAGAACCTGGTCTAGTTTCAGTCCAGAGCGGGTCTAAACCAGGTCTAAACCAGGTCTAAACCAGGTCTAAACCAGGTGTGTGTCGTTAAAAGCAGGTGTGTGCTCTGGGTCAAACACAGACTTTAGTTTATGGTCTTTCAGCAGGTTTTAGAAGCGTTTATTTTCAGCCACTGACTTTATTTTCAGTATTTATTTAAAGATTTGACTTCACAGATGTTAAGGTTCAGTCCGGGTTTAGTCCAGTTTTAGTCTGGTTTTATCTGGTTTTAGTCCGGTTTTCCTCAGTTTTGTACAGATTTGTGTTGATGGATTGTGTGATAAACGGTGCCTTCAGGGACCATGGGACGTTTGTCGATCAGAAGCGTTGAGGGACGTGTTAAAGACCTTCTGGAACCAGTCTGAGATAATGAGCTCCAGACCCGGTTCAGACCCGGTTCAGACCCGGTTTAGACCCATTAAAACCATGTTCTGGGACCGTCCGTTACATAAACCCGTACAGATCCCTGTAGATCGGTAAAGTCCTCGTAAGTCCCTGGGGTCTGGTCCTGGGGAGGGGTTTAGGACCAGGTCAGGTCCAGGTTTTCCTTTGGGACTTATTTTTGGTTTAAATTAAGTTTAATTGAATCAGATCCAGATTAAACTCTGCAGCTGAGACTCACAGAGTAACAGCGCCCTCTGCTGGACTCTCTCTCACACAACGCTTCACTCTCAATGGAAAATACACTGCATTAGAATACAACACATCTGGTTCAGACCTGGTTCAGACCTGGTTTAGACCTGGTTCAGACCTGGTTCAGACCTGGTTTAGACCTGGATTAGACCTGGTTTAGACCTGGTTCAGACCTGGTTCAGACCTGGTTCAGACCTGGATTAGACCTGGTTTAGACCTGGTTTAGACCTGGATTAGACCTGGTTTAGACCTGGTTTAGACCTGGTTTAGACCTGGATTAGACCTGGTTTAGACCTGGATTAGACCTGGTTTAGACCTGGTTTAGTCCTGGTTCAGACCTGGTTTAGACCTGGTTTAGACCTGGTGCAGACCTGGTTTAGACCTGGTTCAGACCTGGTTTAGACCTGTTTTAGTCCTGGTTTAGACCTGGTTTAGACCTGGTTTAGACCTGGTTTAGTCCTGGTTTAGACCTGGTTTAGACCTGGTTTAGTCCTGGGTTAGTCCTGGTTTAGACCTGGTTTAGTCCTGGTTTAGACCTGGTTTAGTCCTGGTTTAGTCCTGGTTTAGACCTGGTTTAGTCCTGGTTTAGACCTGGTTTAGACCTGGTTTAGTCCTGGTTTAGTCCTGGTTTAGACCTGGTTTAGTCCTGGTTTAGACCTGGTTTAGTCCTGGTTTAGACCTGGTTTAGTCCTGGTTTAGACCTGGTTTAGTCCTGGTTTAGACCTGGTTTAGTCCTGGTTTAGACCTGGTTTAGTCCTGGTTTAGTCCTGGTTTAGACCTGGTTTAGTCCTGGTTTAGACCTGATTTAGTCCTGGTTTAGACCTGGTTTAGTCCTGGTTTAGACCTGGTTTAGTCCTGGTTTAGACCTGGTTTAGTCCTGGTTTAGGTCCTGGTTTAGACCTGGTTCAGACCTGGTTTAGTCCTGGGTTAGTCCTGGTTTAGACCTGATTTAGTCCTGGTTTAGTCCTGGTTTAGTCCTGGTTTAGACCTGATTTAGTCCTGGTTTAGACCTGGTTTAGACCTGATTTAAGCCTGGTTTAGACCTGGTTAGACCAGATTTAGCCCTGGTTTCCCTGTTGCTTTGAGACAGTTGCAGTAAAACTTGGCAGAGACAGACAGAGCTTCAGGCGAAACACAGAGAGCCAGGCCAAAACCAACAGAGCTACACTTCTCCAAGTCCTGGAAAAGTCCTGGAAAAGTCCTGGAAAATCAAATGTCAATGTTAAATGTCCTGAAATTCTGTTCTGTTTTTGGAAATACTGCACTGTTAAAGTCCTGAAAAACTTACCTGAGCTCTCACCTGTGACACCTGTCCATCCCATAATAATCTAACAATCCCATGATGATCCTGTTTCCACGGCGACGGCGGCACTGATTAAAGACAGACGTTTGACGAGTCGATGATGAGTCTGAGAGTTTGGCTCAAAGCCTGTCACTGTTTAATTAGAAACAAGAACAGGTCGGACCAGATCCAGACCAGGTCTAGACCAAGTCTGGGTCAAGTCCAGGTCTGGTTCAGAGCCTCAAGAGGAGAAATTAACAATATTCAAATTAAAAATATGAAAAAGGAGAGAGTGGAAGAGTTCAGTTCAAGTGTAGTCCCACTGATGGCCACTAGAGTCCGCTCTTCACAGGGAGCTCTCTCAAAGTCCAGAAGTGGTTTAGTCCGGTTTTAGTCCTACATTTAGAACTGCTTTAGTCCTGGTTTAGTCCTGGTTTAGTCCTGGTTTAACCCTGGTTTAGACCTGGTTTAGACCTGGTTTAGACCTGGTTTAGTCCTGGTTTAGTGTTTGTTCTGTTCCAGTTCAGTGTAAACAGACCTTTTTTTTCATTGATGGTAAAAGAACGTTGTATAAAACCAGTTAGAACCAAATTTAAAACCGTTTAAAACAAAATTTAAGACCATTTAAAATGATTTAAATCCCATAAAGCTGTAAAAAGGTAATTGTAAATTCTTATAACAGTATAATTATAGTTATGTAAAAACAGGTTGTGACTAACGTCGGAGGAATCCGTCTGAACCAGAGCCAGACTCAGACCGAGCTCCGTCTCAAACAAACACAGTTACACATGCAGACCTGAGGCGGGACCGGGTCCAGACCTGAGGCGGGACCGGGACCAGACCTGAGGCGGGACCGGGACCAGACCTGAGGCGGGACCGGGTCCAGACCTGAGGCGGGACCGGGACCAGACCTGAGGCGGGACCGGGACCGGGTCCAGACCTGAGGCGGGACCGGGTCCAGACCTGAGGCGGGACCGGGTCCAGACCTGAGGCGGGACCGGGACCGGGTCCAGACCTGAGGCGGGACCGGTACCAGACCTGAGGCGGGACCGGGACCGGGTCCAGACCTGAGGCGGGACCGGGTCCAGACCTGAGGCGGGACCGGGACCAGACCTGAGGCGGGACCGGGACCGGGTCCAGACCTGAGGCGGGACCGGGACCAGACCTGAGGCGGGACCGGGACCGGGTCCAGACCTGAGGCGGGACCAGGACCGGGTCCAGACCTGGCGGCTCCAAACGTCTGCAGGAAGAAGTCTCTCATGAATGAAAATGTGAAGTGATAAATCTGTGAATAAAGTTCCAAATCCAATCAGATCTTTTCCTCGTTTACAGAGGTCACGTGACTTCTTTCTCAGTTTGTGATTGGATAAAACAGGCTTTAACATTAATAAAATCTGCTAAATTCTTATTAAATTGTTGATAATCCGTTCCATGTTCTGAATAATTCCTGGACAAACGAGTGTCAAAATAAAAACAGAGCCTCAAACACGTGGTCTTCCTGGATCTTAGTCCTGGTCCTGGTTCTGGTCCTGGTCTTGGTCCTGGTCCTGGTCCCGACACAGACTTGACAAGGTCCAGAACAAGTCCAAGTGTGAGGTTTGGACCTGGCTTTTCTCAAAACAAGTCCAACCTGAGACAGATAATATTTAACATACTTTACATTTCTCACATTTCACACTGAAGACCTACTATCAACACTGAACCAGGACTAAATGAACCAAATGTTGCTCAAATTATATGAAAACATGTTTATTATTTACATATTGCACAGTTAAACGTAGCTTTCTTCAACAGATCATAAATAAATCTCTTTTATTTCATCAGATACGTCTTTAATATCAGTCTCTGAGTCCATTTGTAAAATCCTGCAGAAACGAACAGGTCCAAAAACAGAAATATCAGAAATCTTTTTCCACAAAGTCTTGAAAATTTTAGTGAAATTGTCCAGAAACAGTGGTCCTTTAGTTTGAGTCAAATCATAATCAAGGTTTGACTAAAAAATCCAAAACCAAAGCCGTCTTGGTTTAAAAACAAAAGTAGTAAACTCCAACTTCGTCCATTTATTTTCAGAAGAAAAGAATTTTGTGGAACAGGTGAAGAGTTAAAGCAGTAGACTTTTATTTTGAAATGACCAGGACTAAATGGATTTGTGTTTCCAGTTTCAGACGAAAAGAGTCTTTGAGAAGAGTTAGTACATGTCAGACGGATTTTACAATTCTGGTTTAGGACTTCAGGCTGAAACACAAGAGAAACACAAAGGTTAAACCAGTCTAAACCAGGACTAAACCAGGACTAAACCAGGACTAACCTCAGTCAAGGTTCGATGCAGCGAGGACTGTTGGCGAGTCGAGTGAGCAGCCGAGCACAGCGTCTGTAATCTGAGAAAAATACAGATTATAAACCAACAGAAATTATGCCTAAGAACTTAACCAGGTCTAAACCAGGACTACACCAGGTTTAAATCTGGTCTAAACCAGGTCTAAACCTGGTCTAAATCAGGTCTAAACCAGGACTACACCAGGTTTAAAGCTGGTCTAAACCAGGTCTAAACCTGGACTAAACCAGGTCTAAACCTGGTCTAAATCAGGTCTAAACCAGGACTACACCAGGTTTAAAGCTGGTCTAAACCAG
This sequence comes from Rhyacichthys aspro, assembly GCA_036850595.1. Lineage (NCBI taxonomy): Eukaryota > Metazoa > Chordata > Actinopteri > Gobiiformes > Rhyacichthyidae > Rhyacichthys > Rhyacichthys aspro. The sequence continues at coordinate 11,474,909 of CM072149.1, forward strand.
GTCTAAACCTGGACTAAACCAGGTCTAATCCGAGATACTGTCAGAGAGACTGGAGCAGGATTAAACTTGAGTCTGTGTTGAGTCCAAAATAAACAGGAGACTCCAGACTCAGAAGGTCGTGGGTTCGATCCCCGTGTTACCGAGGGTTCTCCCCAGACTCCTCCATCCGTCCAGACACAGGCAGGTTCAGGTGGTGCCCCTAGTGGAGGAGTGTGAGTGTCTGTCAGTGTCTGTGTGTGTTAACCCTGCGACTGACTATCCATTGTCCAGAGTGAACCCCGCCTCAGGCCCAGAGCTGCTGGGATAGTCTCCAGTCACATGACCCCAATCACATGACCTCTAACAGTAGAAGAAGAATGAATTAAATCAGAACCATGGGACGACACCAGAGTCCAGCCCAGAGAATACTCTTCTGTCCGAGTACCAGCCCAGAGAATACTCTTCTGTCCTAGTACCGGCCCAGAGAATACTCTTCTGTCCGAGTACCGGCCCAGAGAATACTCTTCTGTCCTAGTACCGGCCCAGAGAATACTCTTCTGTCCTAGTACCGGCCCAGAGAATACTCTTCTGTCCGAGTACCGGCCCAGAGAATACTCTTCTGTCCGAGTACCAGCCCAGAGAATACTCTTCTGTCCGAGTACCAGCCCAGAGAATACTCTTCTGTCCTAGTACCAGCCCAGAGAATACTCTTCTGTCCGAGTACCAGCCCAGAGAATACTCTTCTGTCCTAGTACCAGCCCAGAGAATACTCTTCTGTCCGAGTACCAGCCCAGAGAATACTCTTCTGTCCGAGTACCAGCCCAGAGAATACTCTTCTGTCCGAGTACCAGCCCAGAGAATACTCTTCTGTCCGAGTACCAGCCCAGAGAATACTCTTCTGTCCTAGTACCAGCCCAGAGAATACTCTTCTGTCCTAGTACCAGCCCAGAGAATACTCTTCTGTCCTAGTACCAGCCCAGAGAATACTCTTCTGTCCTAGTACCAGCCCAGAGAATACTCTTCTGTCCTAGTACCAGCCCAGAGAATACTCTTCTGTCCTAGTACCAGCCCAGAGAATACTCTTCTGTCCTAGTACCAGCCCAGAGAATACTCTTCTGTCCTAGTACCAGCCCAGAGAATACTCTTCTGTCCTAGTACCAGCCCAGAGAATACTCTTCTGTCCTAGTACCAGCCCAGAGAATACTCTTCTGTCCAGCCCAGAGAATACTCTTCTGTCCTAGTACCAGCCCAGAGAATACTCTTCTGTCCTAATACCAGCCCAGAGAATACTCTTCTGTCCTAGTACCAGTAGTCTGATCCAGTCCGGTCTGGTCTGGTCCGGTCTGGTCCGGTCCGGTCTGGTCCGGTCTGGTCCGTTCTGGTCTGGTCCGGTCCGGTCAGGTCTGGTCCGGTCCGGTCCGGTCAGGTCTGGTCTGGTCCGGTCTGGTCTGGTCTGGTCCGTTCTGGTCCGGTCTGGTCCGGTCCGGTCTGGTCCGGTCTGGTCTGGTCTGGTCCGGTCTGGTCCGGTCTGGTCCGTTCTGGTCTGGTCCGGTCCGGTCAGGTCTGGTCCGGTCAGGTCTGGTCTGGTCCGGTCTGGTCCAGTACTCACAGTGGGGGGTGGTGCAGTCCCTGCTGTTGTGGTAAAGTCTGTAGAAGTGTCTCCTACATTTGGGACTGAAGTAGAGTGGACCTGAGACAGAGACACCGAGTTTATCAGAGTTTACTGTGAACTGCCCCGGATCCTGCAGCAACATCACACACACCTGTCTCTGTCTCTCACCTGTCTCACCTGTGTCTCACCTGTCTCTGTCTCTCACCTGTCTCACCTGTGTCTCACCTGTCTTTGTCTCTCACCTGTGTCTCACCTGTCTCTGTCTCTCACCTGTCTCTCCTGTCTCACCTGTCTCTCACCTGTATCACCTGTCTCTCCTGTATCACCTGTCTCTCACCTGTCTCTCACCTGTATCACCTGTCTCACTCACCTGTCTCACTCACCTGTATCACCTGTCTCTCACCTGTCTCACCTGTATCACCTGTCTCTCACCTGTCTCTCTCTTGTCTCACCTGTCTCACTCACCTGTATCACGTGTCTCACTCACCTGTCTCACTCACCTGTATCACCTGTCTCTCACCTGTCTCACCTGTATCACCTGTCTCTCACCTGTCTCTCTCCTGTCTCACCTGTCTCACTCACCTGTATCACCTGTCTCTCACCTGTCTCTCACCTGTAACACCTGTCTCACTCACCTGTCTCACTCACCTGTATCACCTGTCTCTCTCCTGTCTCACCTGTATCACCTGTCTCTCTCCTGTCTCACCTGTATCACCTGTCTCTCTCCTGTCTCACCTGTATCACCTGTCTCTCTCCTGTCTCTCACCTGTAACACCTGTCTCACTCACCTGTCTCACTCACCTGTATCACCTGTCTCTCACCTGTCTCTCACCTGTAACACCTGTCTCACTCACCTGTATCACCTGTCTCTCACCTGTCTCACCTGTATCACCTGTCTCTCACCTGTCTCTCTCCTGTCTCACCTGTCTCACTCACCTGTATCACCTGTCTCACTCACCTGTCTCACTCACCTGTCAGGTGTCTGATGAACCTGTCCTTCAGTCGTCGATCTCTGAGACTCACTGAAATCAGAGGAAAAAGAGTCTAGTTTAATAATTACTCCATAAACAAACGAGTCTAAACCTCAGTTTTAGTTTTAGTTGGATTTGAGCAGGTTTGTGTTGGATTTGAGCAGGTTTTAGATGGACTGGAACTGGTTTTACCTGGATTTGGCGAAGACTCTCGTTCCGTCTGCATCCTGGACCGAGGAAACCGACCAATCAGCTGCGAGACGCCGTGGTGTTCATCCAATCGGCTTCGAGCTCCGGAGCAGAGCAGCACCAGCACCAGGAACCAGAGCCGCACCAGCATCGCCCTGAGACCAGGTTAGACCAGGGTTAGACCAGGGTTAGACCGGGTTAAACCAGGTTAGACCAGGGTTAGGCCAGGGTTAGACCGAGTTAAACCAGGTTAGACCAGGGTTAGGCCAGGGTTAGACCGAGTTAAACCAGGTTAGACCAGGGTTAGACCGAGTTAAACCAGGGTTAGACCGGGTTAAACCAGGGTTAGACCGGGTTAAACCAGGGTTAGACCGGGGTTAGACCAGGGTTAGACCGAGTTAAACCAGGTTAGACCAGGTTAGACCAGGGTTAGACCAGGGTTAGACCGGGTTAAACCAGGGTTAGACCAGGGTTAGACCAGGGTTAGAGGTTAAACCAGGGTTAGACCGGGTTAGACCAGGGTTAGACCGGGAGGGTTAGACCGGGTTAGACCAGGGTTAGACCAGGGTTAGACCAGGGTTAGACCAGGGTTAGACCGGGTTAGACCAGGGTTAGACCAGGGTTAGACCGGGTTAGACCAGGGTTAGACCAGGGTTAGACCGGGTTAGACCAGGGTTAGACCAGGGTTAGACCGGGTTAAACCAGGTTAGACCAGGGTTAGACCGGGTTAAACCAGGGTTAGACCAGGGTTAGACCGGGTTAAACCAGGTTAGACCAGGGTTAGACCGAGTTAAACCAGGGTTAGACCGGGTTAAACCAGGGTTAGACCGGGTTAAACCAGGGTTAGACCGGGGTTAGACCAGGGTTAGACCGAGTTAAACCAGGTTAGACCAGGTTAGACCAGGGTAAACCAGGAGACCAGAACGGAAACAGGGTTAGACCGAGTTAAACCAGGGTTAGACCGGGTTAAACCAGGTTAGACCAGAGTTAGACCGGGTTAAACCAGGGTTAGACCGGGTTAAACCAGGGTTAGACCGGGGTTAGACCAGGGTTAGACCGAGTTAAACCAGGGTTAGACCGGGTTAAACCAGGGTTAGACCAGGGTTAGACCAGGTTAGACCAGGGTTAGACCGGGGTAAAAACCAGGTTAGACCAGGGTTAGACCGGGTTAAACCAGGGTTAGACCAGGGTTAGACCGGGTTAAACCAGGGTTAGACCGGGGTTAGACCAGGGTTAGACCAGGGTTAGACCAGAGTTAGACCAGGACCAAGGCTAGACCGGACTATTATGTCCAAACTTAAACCAACCAACCAAGCCAAGTTTAATCCTGATATAAACCATTTCTAAACCAGGACTAAAACTGGACTGAACCAGGTCTAAATTAGGACCAAATATGACAAGTCAACAATTGGGAAGTTTAGAACTGGTTCAGTCCTGGTCTGTACCTGGTTTAAGCCGGAGGTCGGTTCATGGTCCCTGATGGTCCTGAGCTGAGTTTGGTCTTGGATTAGGTCCTGGTTTTGGAGCCGGTTGTTCTTCTTTTCTTCTGTTGGAGCATGTTCTTCTTCTGTGGCGTTAATCCGTGCAGCTCGGAGTCTGACTGAGCTCTGAGCTCGAACAGGAAATACAGCAGCAGAACAAGAACGGGGCGGGGCTAAAGGCACAGGATCAGACCAGGTTTAGACCAGGACTGAACCAAGTCTAAACCTGGACTGAACCAGGACTAAGACTGTTTTTCCATCATTCACTTGTGAATTTGTGATGTTTTTATTTGGAATTTGTTCCTTAAAAAAGTTGAGATTGAACAAAATGCCCACCTTTCCTGGACTCCTGGAAAAATGTGATAATAACAGTTTTGAATGTAAACTGCAGTTATCATCCTTCTTGTTTTTCTTCTTCTTCTTCTTCTTCTGACCCGGGGCGCGATGTGGAGGAGCAGTGGCTCTACTCTGAGCTCCTCTAAATCCTTTTCACACGTTTAGCCCAAACGTTATCAGGGTTATTTCACTCAGACTCTGCTCTGACGGTGGTTTTACTGAGAAGACCGAGTTAACACAGAGCTAACACGCAGCTAACATGGAGCTAACACAGAGCTAACACGCAGCTAACATGGAGCTAACACAGAGCTAACATGGAGCTAACACGGAGCTAACATGGAGTTAACACGGAGCTAACATGGAGCTAACACGGAGCTAACATGGAGCTAACACAGAGCTAACATGGAGCTAACACGGAGCTAACATGGAGTTAACACAAAGCTAACATGGAGCTAAGATGAAGTTAACACCAAGCTAACATGGAGCTAACATGGAGCTAATGATCTTAATGTGATTGGACCAGGAACCATCAGAACCAGAGACAGCTCCGACAGACACAGAATAAACTGCCTCTGGACCAAACATACGACTAGTGTGTCCATTGTGGAGAAGCTTTATCGACGAGCGCTAATCTCACTTTAACGATATTTGTTTCTTTATTCAGAGTATTTTTTAGAGTCTTTACCTTTTCTGTTTAACTTCCACAGAACAGTTTTTACCTGAACTACAGACGTTAAAGCGTTTCCAGACTGAAGTATCGGTTTGATTTACTGATGTTTGTGTAAATCAGGTTAAACTGCTCTTTATTCCTGAACCGTTATTGTCCGAACAGCCTCTGTGACTGTTCTCTGAGATAAACCCGTTTAACGAAGATAAAGTGACTGAACGAGCGCTGGAGGCTGGTCCCGGATCAGTTCAGTGAAGGAAGTGCAGCTGGAACACAAATAAGGGCCGGGCTTTAACCTCACGCTCTGTGTTTTCTTTGGACTTGAACACAACGGGCTCTGAGAGATGACACTGATAAAGCCAGACGTAAAAACACAAAATCACATTCATTATGTAAAACAGAACAGAAGGAAACAGGGCGGACTCAAGGAATTAAAAAGACTGAGGTCTGAAAAACAAACTTTGTGTCAGAGATAAAAGCTGTAAATCTGAAATAAACTAATGAATGTTGCTGTTGGAAATCTATTTTTATTAACATTGAGCGCTGTATTTTGTCTGAGAAAATGTCCTTAATGTTGTGTTGAGTGGATTTTATCTGCTTTCTGTGTATTTGTCTTTGTGTTTGAAGTTATGAAAATAAAACTCCTGCAGAAACACGGGACAAAAGACACTGTGTGTTTATCTAATCAGTGAAGGCTTTTATCTGTACTTGAGGTTAATCTGTTTGACAAACACTGCTGCATTTCTCTCAGTTTCTTCAGAGATACAGAAGCATTCAATTATGGAGCCATTTTCCCACTTCGCCCACTTAATTCATTAGATTTTATATTTTAAATAGACTGGTATTGGCTTAATGCTGTTGTAAACACTGCATTATGCTTGTTCATATCATTATTAATGTCCTTTTATTGAATTAATTATATGTGTATGTGTGTATTTGTCTTCTGTGTTTAACCTTTAAGTAAAATCCAGTCAATTATCTTGTTTAAATTGAAATATACTGTTGAATCTTGAATATTTTTGAGCCGAAAGCTTAAATAGTAGTAATAGAGTCTTTTGGGTTTTCTCCCTCCATTTGAGCCGTAAAACTTTGTCACGTGTCAAAGCCTTTTCTAAATCTGTTACATCAAGGAAACTATGCATTTTTAAATATATTTAGTGTTATATTTGTATTAGATTTTCTCTTGTTCTAAACGGTGTCTGTTTGGATGGTGTGAGGTCACAGGTTCCAGGACGTGTCGCTGGGAACGTTCTCTGTGTTTTTGTTTGTGTTTGGCTCACGTCCAGAGTTCAGAGCTGTGTCTGTGCAGATCCAGACCTGACGATCGGCCGCTCGATAAACTCCACTGAGAAGTTCTGTTCAACGCTTCAAACCCGACACTAACCACAGACGAGTGAGGCCCACAAACCACAATAAACACAACAAACAAGAGTCGAGACCGAAGTGTGAACAGAACAGTTCAGAAAAACACTGTAACCTCAGGACACGCGCCGCCATCTTGAAAATATTCAAGGGTCTCCTCATCCTGGAGGACGGGTCTTCAGGGGGGCTCCTCATCCTCGAGGAGGGGTCTTCAGGGGGGCTCCTCATCCTGGAGGAGGGGTCTTCAGGGGGTCTCCTCATCCTGGAGGACGGGTCTTCAGGGGGGCTCCTCATCCTGGAGGACGGGTCTTCAGGGGGGCTCCTCATCCTGGAGGACGGGTCTTCAGGGGGGCTCCTCATCCTGGAGGACGGGTCTTCAGGGGGCCTCATCCTGGAGGAGGGGTCTTCAGGGGGTCTCCTCATCCTGGAGGAGGGGTCTTCAGGGGGGCTCCTCATCCTGGAGGACGGGTCTTCAGGGGGGCTCCTCATCCTGGAGGACGGGTCTTCAGGGGGCTCCTCATCCTGGAGGAGGGGTCTTCAGGGGGCTCCTCATCCTGGAGGACGGGTCTTCAGGGGGGCTCCTCATCCTGGAGGAGGGGTCTTCAGGGGGGCTCCTCATCCTGGAGGAGGGGTCTTCAGGGGGGCTCCTCATCCTGGAGGACGGGTCTTCAGGGGGCTCCTCATCCTGGAGGAGGGGTCTTCAGGGGGCTCTGGTTGGGTCTCTGTAACTGACACAACCCCGGGCCCCTCCCCAGAGCCTGGCCTGGGACTGAGGTCAGCCTGAAGGAGCGACGTGGGCCAGACCCCCCTCATGTGGACCACCACCTGCAGGAGCTGCCTGTGGTTAGAGCTGGGCTCTGGGAGGGTCTCTGAGAGGGGGCTCTGGGAGGGTCTCTGAGAGGGGGCTTTGGGAGGGTCTCTGAGAGGGGGCTCTGGGATGGTCTCTGAGAGAGTCTCTGGGAGGGTCTCTGAGAGAGGTCTCTGAGAGGGTCTCTGAGAGAGTCGCTGAGAGGGGTCTCTGAGAGAGTCTTTGAGAGAGAGTCTCTGAGAGGGTCTCTGAGAGAGTCTCTGGGAGGGTCTCTGAGAGAGTCTTTGAGAGAGAGTCTCTGGGAGGGTCTCTGAGAGAGTCTCTGGGAGGGTCTCTGAGAGAGTCTCTGAGAGGGGGCTCTGGGAGGGTCTCTGAGAGGGGGCTCTGGGAGGGTCTCTGAGAGAGTCTCTGGGAGGGTCTCTGGGAGGGTCTCTGAGAGAGTCTCTGAGAGGGTCTCTGAGCTGATCTGAGAACTGTTAAAACCTACAGCAGTTCCACTCGACTCCAGCGATGACTGACGTCTGTAAACCAACTTCAGAAGCTACTTTTTAAATACGTTTGCTCCTTTTTCCTTGAGTTTCTCGACAGAATAAACAAAGGTAGGACTCTTGGCTCAGGTCTTTCATTCTTTCACAAAGTTATTTCAGATCCATCAGAAGAGAAGCCGTCCAGACACGACCCAACGTTCACTTAAATATTTTCATTGTTGATATTTGCAGAAACAACGACGCAGATGTGGACCTGGATTTAAAACCAACGATTTGATTAAAAACTCGACAGATCAAGCTTGTTCCTGGTTGGAGGTGGTTTTACCCCTGCACCGGTGTAAACGGTAAAGTCTGACTCAGATCTCACTTAGACACGGTTTTAGTTCAGGTTTCATTTGTTTTATGAGAAAGCTGAGTGTCTGTGTAATTCCTCAGATAATCAGAGGCTAATGAAACATTTTTCTCAGAGACTTTTGCCCAAAGCCTGTTTTATTTCAGTAACGTGACTCGAACATAGTGGTCCCATGTCTCGGCAAAACTCAAATCCTCCAGAAACAGGACCAAGAAGGTTCTGTGGGAGAAACACAGCGATAAAAGGACGTCTTTTATTCCCACAGCTTCAGGCCTTTCACCAAAAACAAAGCATAATGTCTCTGTTAAAACCAAAATAAGACTTAACCAGAAACTAAAATCAACAGCGTAAGACAGCAACAAAACAAGAAAAAATGGAAAAAAGACAATTCAATCGATTAAAACAAATGTGGCGTTATGATTTAGGGGTTTAGCTATGGCCATTTTGGGTCATCTCTAATCTTGGTCCAAAAGTGGTTAAAATGACCTGGGCATAAATAAATGCCCCTAGGGGTATTTTAATGTACTTTCAAGTATGGGAGGGACATAAGGCCAAATGCCAATATGACAAAAAAACAATTTCAACCCAATAGTTGTTGAGCATTTGTTTATTAATAAATGTAACTTTGAGTATATCATGTATATCACAAACCTAACAGTGACTAAAACATGTTAAATCTGGAGTAACCACAAACCAAAAATTACAACCTTTTTATTTCATTTCAGAATGAGAACAAACACAACAATAATTTTCTGACAAAGAAATGTAAAAATGTAAAAAATCCTATTCTTTACACTGAGGTCACACAGTCATAAGTCAGTTTATAACAGCAGTAATAACCTGTTTAACTCTGGCTCTACTTGACATTGTTTTCTACAGTAAACATCTTATTGTAAATAATTATTTACCTTTGTTTGTTATTGCACTTATTTATACATTATTACTGTCATATCTATATTTGGGTCACAGTACAATCTATATAGTTTCAAAATTGAAGAGTTCAGCAAAAAAATTTAAAAAACAAAAAACACAGATGTCTTTTTAAAAGTCCTTGTGCCTAAAACGCAGCAGCCCTTTTGTTTGTCCTCAGTCGAAGGTTTAACCATCAAAGACAATCTGATACAGTCGTGTTTTAAAGAAACACTCAGAGAAAAGCTTCTTGGAATCTTGCTTTGTTTTTAATTAAATAATTTCTCCAGAAACACTGCCTGGAATGTAAAGAGATGTTTACGCTGATTTCAGAAATATTAAATATTTAACCTCATAGTCTCGTCTAGACCATCATTTATATTGTATTTATTTTAGTTAAATCTAAATACTTCCACTTAATGTAATAAAAGGGGCTGATTTGCCCAATATTTACACAGATTTAATATATAATACAACGGCTAGGGCCAGCATCAATTCCTCTTACTGTTTTTTGAAAAATTATTTAAAAAAAAAAAACTAAGTCAGGCATAAACCAAAACTTTAATCAAATACAAAAACTTCATCGTCTTCTTCTTCCTCCTCTTCTTCCTCTTCGTTTTCTAAGATGGAGGCCATCGGTGTCACACAAAATGAACTTCGCGCTGCAAACCGACGACTTACTGAACTCAGAGGGGTCAGAGGTCTTTGTTTCAAACAGGAAGTGGACACAAACACACAGGAAGTAGAAACCCATCTGAACGATAATTCCTCAGGCTCTGTTTTCTGAAGATGGGGTCGGACTCCGCAAAGTCTCTCAACGGCCGAGAGTCGAGACGTGGAGGTCAATTGTCCGCCTTTCTTTAAAAGCAAGGCCTTGAAGCTGTCACTCTTCGATGAACTTTGACCTTTAAGCTGAGGTTGAAAATCAGTGGGGGTCAAAGGAGGAGAGGAAGAAGAGGAAGAAGATGAACTGCGATAGTTTTCAGAATCTTTTCTCCCAAACATCTTCCGCTTTGACCTACATGGACAAAGCACATAATCAGATTACATTTTTTTATAATTAACAAGTGGTTTCATCAGATCTTTTTGAAGCTGATTAATTCTTTGTTCTAAGTTCCTGTGATAAAAAAGGGGACTGACAGGGTTCTAAAAGTAGGGCTTTGTGAAGGAAGCAACAGCAACTAATTTAAAGAGGGAAAAGGAAACATTTTTGCTTTTTTCACATCTAGTAAGTGTTTACCTTGGGTTTAATTTACGCTGTGCCTTCCCAAACAGCACTGATCCAGAAACAGAGTGAAATGAGGCGTGAGAAAAAGGATTATAGATGAGTTTAGGACGAACATAGAATAGTTCTGTTTTTACCTGTGGATGATGGCGAACAGGTCGTCTGTTGTCCGAGTTTGACCGGGGACCGTCACCTGATCCGCGGAAACACTCACAAACATATCTGGAAAACATAAACGAAAACTTACACAAGAAGCCTAAAATGAATGGATTTTATAACCTGACTCCTACAAACCCACCTTTTTCTTCAGTCTTTTCCACTTCTCCTCGTCTGCCCCGCTCGTCTTGCTCGTCTGGTTCTTGTATGAGTAAATCTGGCAGAGACAGCTCCCCCTTCAGGCTGTCTGTGGAGAGTTCACTGCTGAAAGAAAACCTGCTTTGCCCAATCCCATCACAGGATCCATCCGAATTGGTGCTATCCCCGGATCCTACTCTCATCAAACCCAGCCTTTGACTCAAGGACTTTTCAAACTCATTTTCAGAAGAAGACGTTGATGATGAAGACGAAGAATGCTCCATTTTTTTCATCAAATGTTGTTTGTTTGCTCGACGTTTTCTCCGTTTTCTAGTTTTTTTATTTGGCATCACGATCACAGTTGTGCCCATTTTTTCCACGTTTTCCGTTACACATTCCTCTTCATCTTCAGCTAATGAAGACCGCATCACTCTTCTTTCAGTGGAATTCATACCAGAATGTGATTGTTGAACTTGCATACTTTCTATTTGGCTGGGGATTATTGCAGTTTGTTGGCTGTAGTTTCTCAAACCATTTTCCACAGTGTTTACCTTTATTGTTGGAGCAGCTGTCATATTACCACAGTTTTCTCTGGTAATATTGCTAAAAACTCTTGAAGCGATACAGTTTTTCATCGAATAACTCAGGTTATCCATGTTTCTTGGACACCAAATGTTATCACTTGAATTTTCAATGTTTTTTGAACCAAAATTCTCTAAATTATCAATCCAGTTTGCAGAATCATCAGCATCATCTTTGGCTCTTGTGTTACTGTTTTTGTTGATGGCACTATTGCTGCACATTCTTGAAGGAACACTGCCTTCCTTAACGTTGGTTTCCCGAAATAATGAATGCCCCTGTCTTTCCATTGTACTCGGGACAGACACGGCCAACTTTTCAGGATTTATGCATGTACCAGGACTCCAGATTTGTCCACAGTTTTCTGAGTTACATGTTCTAGTAGCATTATGTCCTAATGTACTCCATAATCTTGACTCATTTCCTGAACAGCCGTGACCCCTCACTGCTGAAGTCACACTATTTCCACAGTTTTCCTGTGTCTTATTGCTGTATTTGCCTAAATCTGTGTTGGTTTGCATAGTAGAGCTGCTCCAGATTCTCACATTATCATAATAATCAAATGCACTTGTTCCCAACTCCGTAGAAGCATCAAGGTTTTCATTGTCTCCATGGTCCATTGAACCGATTGTTGGTGCACCACTTTTTAGCATTGTACTTGTTTTCTCACAGTTTTCCATTAAATTGTTGCTTAAAATAGTTGATGTTGCACAGATTTTCATTGTAGTTGAGCCTTGGATTGTTGAAGTGAATGAATTGTCATTTTCAGAGTTTCTTGTGGTCCAAATCCGTGATGCACCACAATCCTCCACAGTTCTTGTGCTCCAAACCTGCTCAGCGTCATTCGAGGGGAAACGGGACGGGCTACTTTTAGGGGAGGATAAAATTGACAAATCGGGTTTCTTGTGCAAAATTGGTGGCTTTTGTCTTCGAGGAGAATTAGAAGGAGTTGTCGGAGCTATTTGTGCTTTATCTGGGGTTGTTTTCTCAACAGATGCCGTTCTTTTCGGTGACTTAAGTAAACCGAGAATGCCCAGATCAGGCTTCTTTGGCAGCACTGGTTTCACCGGAGAGCGGGGTTTTCTTGAGCTATACTGCTCATGCTCACTTGGGGCCTCTTTTAAATTACCAGGACTTGAATCTGGGTCTTGAACATTTGCCATTACCACTATGTCTTCTTTTTGCGACTCAGTTTTGTAATTTTCTCCAGAGAGGGTCCAGTATTGTGACTCCTCAGCTTTGGTAACTTGTTGATGTTGTACGGCTAAATTATTGTCATCATTATTGTGTGATATTTTAACCCAGGGACTCTCAGGACTGGTGACTCTGCTCTTTTCATACACATTTAAACCTTTCTGGGTTTTTTCTTTATCTTCAGGAGATTGCCCTAAACCTCCTTGTTTTTTGGGTTGAACAAATACATGTTGACTCTTGCTGTCTCTGAACTCACTAATATCTTGACCCATCATGTCGTAGTGAGAATAATTTACTTTGCTTTGTGTTTTCTTGCTTCTCACATGAGTACTTAACTTTTGTGGACCAGAATTTGAATTTTCCATCAATACTGAGTTGAGTTTTCCTACTTCTGTTGCCTGATTTAACACTGTACTATCTGCCAACATGGCGTACATGTCTAAATATGCCTTATGTCTTTTGCCAAAGTTTTCCAGTGGATTTGGAATATTGTCACAAGTTTGGAAGTAGGTCTGACTTGTTTTGAGCTCATATTGGTCCACTTTAGAAATTAGAGCATTTTGTATGTTAAAATCATTGCTTCTTACTTCAGCTACTGCTAACTTTTTGTCTATTTCAACTTGATCATTCTCATTCAGGAGCAGTTCTTTTCTGGAGATTTGAGCGTTTCTTGTTGAAGCATGAGTTTCCAAATCTTCCTGGTAACTTCCTTGTCGACTCCAGAGATTGGCACAAGGTAAATAGTTGCTTGGTTTGGGCATTTTTGCAGACTTTTGCAGGTCATATTTGTCATTATTTGATTCGACTCTGGCTTCATTGTCACAAACTTCTTCTGAATTTAATCTACCTTTGTCCAGATCAGTTTCTTTGCTTGATTGATAAGAATCTTCACTCTTTAGCTCTCCACACAGCTCTGAATCTTCTTGGACGTTTATAGTCTCACCCAAACATGGTTGTCGGCTCGGTTTAGCATGAATTAAAGCATCCTTTTGTTTGCTAATATCACATTCTGTCTGGTTGTAATTGTCTTGATGGTTTTGATTAGCCCTTAAATGTACGCTACTGTCTGAGCTGCAGACATTGGTTTGTGCAGTTTCAGCTTTGTTTGTATCTTCAAAAGCCTCTTCAAATCTCTCATTTTGCTTCAAATTAGCACCAGACAAATTGTCACTTATTTTATTAATCTCTACTGTTTTCTGGTTGTAGTTAGCTTCAGTTGCAGTTAAAGGTGTGTTTGCTTCGTCAGAAAACATGAAACCAGCCTTTTTGGTATTAGCCTCTACTCCTGGTGGGCTGTAGTTGGGCTGACTTATAATTAAATCTGCATTAGCTTCATCGGTTGATTTATAGACTGCCTTGTTTCCATTAGCGTCTGTGCTTGTTGGACTAGAAACCTGCCTGTTTGAATCTTGCTCTGCTTTTTGGGCGAAACTCTGTTGATTAGTGCAAGAGACTCCATCTCTAGGTTCAATAATCCCACATTTTATTGGGTTTAATTTGACTTGGCGACCAGGACTTTCATTTAAGAATGTTGAGGAGTTAGCATGGGGTTTGTTTCTTAGCTTTGCCAGGCTCGTGTTAGCATCCTTAGTATGTGCTGTTTCCATACTTGGCATGGAGTTAGTTCGAAGGATTTCTTGGCTTTTGACGGAGCGCAGTTTGATGTTTTGTAAAGCTTGGGTGGTGACGAGCGGAGAAACAGGTTTGGACGTTTTGGGAGACTTGCAAATGGTTGGTTTTGAAGTGGAATGAGTTGAAGAAGAAGGAGAAGTGGTGGTTTTGATGAAGAAACAACAGAAGAATGAGGAAAGCTGGATTGTTTAAAGGCTTTGGAGTAAGGTGGAGGCGAGGGTCGTGATGAAATAGGTGGTAATGGTGGTGGGGAAGGTGGTGAATCGCGAATAGTGCAGCATAAAACAGGAAGTTCTTGGGTAGTGGCAGGAAGTGGGGGTGGAGTAGGGAGGGATAATCGTGGAGGAAGTGGTGGAGGAGGTGGTAAAGAAGCAGTAGAAGACGAAAGAGAAACACTGGAGGCAATTGAAGCAGAAGGGTTTTGGAAAAAGGGAACTACTGAAGGTGATTGACAGATTTGGGGAGAGCAAACAGGAAGTTCTTGGTTAAAGACAGGAAGTGGGGGTGGAGAGGGGAGGGATAATCGTGGAGGAAGAGAAGGAGGAGATGGAGGTTGTGCTAAAGGCATAGAAACCGTAGGATTAGTACAAGTCAAAACAGCTGAATCGGGATTCGAAAAGGAAGATTTTGAAGTTGGTTTATCGTTAGGTAAATGGCAGACAGGAAGTTGTTGGTTAAAAACAGGAGGTGGTGGAGGAGGAGGTGGTAAAGGCTTTGAGATTATAGGATCGGTACAAGAAGAATTAGAGGGACACTGAACGACATTCGAAGAGGGAACATTTGAATTACAAATTTGGTAAGAGTAAACAGGAAGTTGTTGGTTGGAAACAGGAAATGGAGGAGTCAGTGGAAGCGGTGGTAGGTGTTTGGCTGAAGAATCTGAAGACGAAGTGTACGAAGAAAGAGAAGAAGTGGATGAAAAAGATGAAGATAATGATGAAAACAGCGAGGACTTTCGTTCCGGAGGTTTGGGTTTTCTGTTGGACTTTTTTCTGGGAAATGAGGCAGTGTTGCATTTAGGAGCGTTTGGAGAGGCTGGGATTTCAGAGCTTTCTGGTAACAGTGAAGAAGGAGAGACTGGCGACAAGAGGGGGGTGCCTGCGGTCGGAGTGTTGGATTGACTGGAGTAACCACTAGAGGGCGACGCTAAACGCTGGAGTCCATTTTCACTGGAGACCTGGACAAGAAATGACAATTTAGAAACAAAAAACAAGAAAGAACTGTAGGACTTTGATCAATTTAAAACCCTTTAAAAAGTTTATTGCAAACTATTTAAATATTCTCCAAATGCGGTATACCTGAGAGTGGTTTGGCGTTGTCGGTAGGATCTCTTCATACAGTTCCTCTTCCTTTGGCTCCAGTTGTAATGGTTCAAAGGTTGTGACCGTGCCGCAGTTTAATCCGCTCTGTCGTCTTTTAGCGTTGCTCCTCGGGACCCAGGGATCGTAGAACGTTTGGGGCGACGAACCGAGCACCTTCTTTTTCTCTAAACGAGGACTCAAAGTAGAACGATCAGATTTTTGACGATTCGGTTTACGCCTCAAAGAATCGGTGCGCGTCGGTGGAGCTGGAGGACGCTTGGATTTACGAAGAGAGATACTCCGACACAAGGAAGAACCGGACGAAAAGCTGGATCTTTTGTCTAATTTCAAAGAACTAGAGGAACACAAAGAGCTCTGGGAGTAACTGGAGTTTTTGTCCAGTTTTGACGAAAAATTAGAGGTGGTTTCTGAGTTTAAAGAATTGTAAGAAGGCGACGATATGTGTGACGTTTGCTTTGATTTTAATGAAGAAGGAGCAGCCATTTTGTCTGGAATATGACTTGAATCAGAGGTATTTTCTTCCAAATACAGTGACGTTTGGGAATTATAATGAGTCGTATTGTCGTCAAGAAGTAAAGAGGAACTGCAGCCGGTGACGTCTGAAAACAGAGGGGTGTGCGACGGTGAAGAGGGACCAGAAAAGAGTAAGGGGTCGCAGTTCCAGGCCTCCCCACAAACGGAGCCGGAGTCCTGGGCGCTGTGCAAGCTGCAGCTGGGCGACAGCGGCTGGTAGCTCCACGGTTCGTCCTGGAGCTGAGACGAGACCGAGGAACTGGACAAGGACCGGACTTCAGACTAAAACCAGACAAAACCAGACCCATGATTCATGATATGTTTGTTTACAGACAAGTTACAAGCATTAACGAGGAAATCGGGCTGTTCCCGAGCATTAAATCAGGACTAAAACCAAATCTAGACCAGAAATAAGCCCAGATCTAAAACAGGAAAAGACGAAAACAAGGATTGAACCAGCAGTAAAACCAGGACTAGACCAGAACCAAACCAGGACTACACCTGGACTAAAACAGGACTAAACCAGGTCTAAACCAGGACTAAATCAGAACTAAACCAAGACTAAACCAGGTTTAAACCAGAACTAAACCAAGATTAAACCAGGTCTAAACCAGAACTAAACCAGGACTAAACCAGGTCTAAACCAGAACTAAACCAAGATTAAACCAGGTCTAAACCAGGACTAAACCAGGTCTAAACCAGGTCTAAACCAGGACTAAACCGGGTCTAAACCAGGTCTAAACTTCACCTGATAGTCTGATGGAGTGTAGCAGAGCGTCCTGTAGGGGGCGTAGTCAGAGCCAGTCTCAGTCTGAGCACAGGAAGTGGATCGGGGCACTTCCTGTGGCTCCAGATGTTTGGGAGACATTAAAGACCTCATGAGGCTGCTCAGGTCTCCTCTCGGGGCTCGGATCCGACGTGGTTCAGTCTGGTTTCTCTGGTCCAGATTTGAGGTTTTGTGTGGATTATGGACCGAAGAGGGACGGTCGACTGTAGAGAACTGGACCGGGTCTGGGCGGACTGAGACACAAGACTAGGTGAGACTCAAACCGGCACTAAACCAGGACTAAACCAGGACTAAACCAGGACTAAACCAGGACTGAACCGTGGTCCTGCAGGACTTAAATAGTGCTACATTAAAAACAATCCAGAACTAACTCAGGACCAAAACTAAAATGGGTGTAAAACCATGTGTAAATCCAGGTCTAGTCCAGGTCTAATCCAGGTTAAACCAGGTCTTACCCAGGTCTGTGCTGAAGTCCTGGGGAGTCCCGGTGATGGTCTTCCTTCGCTGCAGGTTGGGTCTTCGGTTCAGACTGGCCTGACGATCGAAACTCTCTCCTGAAGAAACAAATACAGAGAGAGTTAAACCACAGAAAGTCCGAGTCTGAGAAAGGAGAGCTGTGTTGTAAAATTCCAGAATATCCTGTTCCAGTTTCAGTTGTGTTTGTTTCTAAATGGTCTGGATCTTTTAGAGTCAGGTCCAGACCAAGACCAGAGTCTGGCTGCATGAGAAATAGGCCTAAATATTTAATTAAACCAACTGATTAATTTACTACAAATAAAATTGAAAAGATCAACTCACGCTTTACTCACAGATGTATTTGAATCAATGGACGACGGATCAAACCTCTGCCTTGAGACGCCACTTCCTCTAAAACCCGCCATGTTTTTATTTTCCTTCAGAACCCACAGTGCATTCTCTCGGTCCTGGTCCCGGTCTTGGCCTCAGTCCTGTTCTCGGTCTCGCTCCCGGTCCTGGTCTCAGTCCTGGTCCTGGTCTCAGTCCTGGTCCCAGGTTTCGGTCCTGGTCCCAGGTTTCGGTCCTGGTCCCAGGTTTCGGTCCTGGTCTCGGTCCTGTACCTGAGACGTTGATGGGGACGATGTCTGCGATCACGGTCTGGGCCTGTCTCCTCGTCCTCTCCTCCGGCGTCGGCAGTCCCTCGCAGGAAGTCCCACCCTCCACACAGGAAGTCCCGCCCTCCCAACAGGACGTGAGCACCAGCGGGGTCAGAGGTCGAGTTCCGCCCACCACCAGCCGCTCATCGTCGTCCGAGTCCACTGAAGACTGAGACACGAGACCGGGTCAAAACCATGGCTTTAGATCTGAACAAATGACTGTCTAATCTTTCTCGTCTGGTTTTGACTGGTCTAGCTTTAAAACTAGGTCTAGAAGGTCTTAGGACTAGGTCTAGTTCGGGTCTAGCTCTAAAACTAGGTCTAGAGGGTTTTAGGACTAGGTCTAGTTCGGGTCTAGCTCTAAAACTAGGTCCAAGGGAAGGTATTACTAGGTCCAGCAGGTTTTAGGACTAGGTCTAGTTCGGGTCTAGCTCTAAAACTAGGTCTAGAAGGTTTTAGGACTAGGTCTAGTTCGGGTCTAGCTCTAAAACTAGGTCTAGCAGGTTTTAGGACTAGGTCTAGTTCGGGTCTAGCTCTAAAACTAGGTCCAGCAGGTTTTAGGACTAGGTCTAGTTCGGGTCTAGCTCTAAAACTAGGTCCAGCAGGTTTTAGGACTAGGTCTAGTTCGGGTCTAGCTCTAAAACTAGGTCTAGAAGGTTTTAGGACTAGGTCTAGTTCCCGCCCCCCCCCCCCCCCCCCCCCCCCCGTTTGGGGCGGTCTAAACTAGGTCTAGAAGGTTTTAGGACTAGGTCTAGTTCAGGTCTAGCTCCTGGTTACCTTCCTGGTCCAAAATGAAAACTTGAAACAGACCGAGAAACAGGACTGAGACAGAAAGTCCCGGAGTCTGGACTTCTGCGGACCAACAGAGGACAGACAAAAGGACAAATGGTGAATGAGGTTTTAGTTGGATTTGAACAGGTTTGACTTGGTTTTGAACAGGTTTTAGTTGGATTTGAACAGGTTTTAGGTGGATTTGAACAGGTTTTAGGTGGTTTTGAACAGGTTTTAGGTGGATCTGAACAGGTTTTAGTTGGATTTGAACAGGTTTTAGTTGGATCTGAACAGGTTTTAGGTGGATCTGAACAGGTTTTAGGTGGTTTTGAACAGGTTTTAGGTGGATCTGAACAGGTTTTAGGTGGATTTGAACAGGTTTTAGGTGGATCTGAACAGGTTTTAGGTGGATCTGAACAGGTTTTAGGTGGATCTGAACAGGTTTTAGGTGGATCTGAACAGGTTTTAGGTGGATTTGAACAGGTTTTAGGTGGATTTGAACAGGTTTTAGGTGGATCTGAACAGGTTTTAGGTGGATTTGAACAGGTTTTAGGTGGATTTGAACAGGTTTTAGGTGGATCTGAACAGGTTTTAGGTGGATTTGAACAGGTTTTAGGTGGATCTGAACAGGTTTGAGTCTCACCAGCTTTCTGCTTCTGTGCCGCCAATCAAAGCCTCTTCTGCGATCTGATTGGTCCAGACGAGCACTGGAGGGGAAGGGGGCGGGGCCTGCGCTGCTGCAGTCATTCTGCTGATTCAGCGACAGCACTGTAACAAAGAACAGGGTTTAACTGGACTACAACTGGACTTAGCAGGGTGTAAACTGGACTAAACCAGGTCTGAACCTGGACTAAATACAGGACTAAACTAGGACTAAAACCAAGACTAAAGATGGACTTAAAAGGACCAAATCAAGGTCAAATCCAGGTTTACATTCAGGATAAAACAAGGACTAAAGAGGACTAAGCCAGATCTAAATACAGGACTAAACCTGGACTAAACCAGGTCTAAAACCTGGACTAAACCCAGACTAAACCTGAACTAAACCCGGACTAAACCTGAACTAAACCCGGACTAAACCTGAACTAAAATTAGGTCAAAACAAGGAGAACATCAGGACCAAACCAGGGCCGGTTCTGGTCTTGGTCTGACCTTGCAGGGGGCTGGTCTGGTCTGGACTCCCTCTGGTGGTTGTGGGGAGGAACAGCAGTCCATGCAGGGGTTTGTGGGTAGTGTAGTGCACAGACCACCTCCTGTCGGTGTCTCCTGCTGCAGAAACAGAATAAATACAGTCACATTTTGAAAATCACTCTAGCTCAGTTTTTTAGTTTATTTTCAGCTCAGTTTATTTTCAGTTTATTTTTATTCGAGACAAAAATAAAGTTTGCTTTTGGCTCCAAACAGAGACAAAGTAGAAGCTAGTCCACACAAACACAAATTATATTTACATTTTAATGCATGTACTCAAACTAAATTAAAACACTAATTTCTGTTTAATTTAAGATCACTCAGGTCTCAGTGTTTACAAAAAAAAAAAAGCTCAGTTTGGGAATAAATTCAGGTCTAGGTCACATTTGCAGCAGTGTAAACGCAGCCTCAGCAGCTCACTCTAAACCAGGTCTAAACCAGGTCTAAAGCAGGACTAAACCAGGTCTAAAGCAGGACTAAACCAGGACTAAACCAGGACTAAACCAGGACTAAACCAGGACTAAACCAGGACTAAACCAGGTCTAAAGCAGGTCTAAACCAGGTCTAAACCAGGACTAAACCAGGTCTAAACCAGGACTAAACCAGGACTAAACCAGGACTAAACCAGGACTAAACCAGGTCTAAACCAGGACTAAACCAGGACTAAACCAGGTCTAAACCAGGACTAAACCAGGTCTAAACCAGGACTAAACCAGGACTAAACCAGGACTAAACCAGGTCTAAACCAGGTCTAAACCAGGACTAAACCAGGTCTAAACCAGGACTAAACCAGGTCTAAACCAGGTCTAAACCAGGACTAAACCAGGTCTAAACCAGGTCTAAACCAGGACTAAACCAGGTCTAAACCAGGTCTAAAGCAGGACTAAACCAGGACTAAACCAGGACTAAACCAGGACAAAACCAGATCTAAACCAGGACTAAACCAGGACTAAACCAGGTCTCCGTCTCTCTGTCAGTCTTGCTGGTCTGGATCTGGACTTACCGTTGGTCTTGGAGAGGTATTTGAGCACGGATTTGATGGCGTCTCGGATCAGCACCATTTTAGACCCGGACTAGACCAGGACCAGACCAGGACTAGACTCAGACTGCAGCAGGACTCGGAGAAAGACGAAGAGAGAGAGACTCGACGCAGCCTCGATCTGCTGCACTCTATCTCTCCTCTGCACTCACCCCCTCACTACAGGACCAGGGCTAGACCGGGTAGAACCAGGTCTGAACCAGGACTAGACCGAGTAGATCTGGTCCTAGCCGGTCTAGACCCGGTCTCTGCAGGGTTAGACCTGGTTCTAGCCGGTCTAGACCCGGTCTCTGCAGGGTTAGACCTGGTCCTAGCCGGTCTAGACCCGGTCTCTGCAGGGTTAGACCTGGTTCTAGCCGGTCTAGACCCGGTCTCTGCAGGGTTAGACCTGGTTCTAGCCGGTCTAGACCCGGTCTCTGCAGCGTTAGACCTGGTCCTAGCCGGTCTAGACCCGGTCTCTGCAGCGTTAGACCTGGTCCTAGCCGGTCTAGACCCGGTCTCTGCAGGGTTAGACCTGGTCCTAGCCGGTCTAGACCCGGTCTCTGCAGCGTTAGACCTGGTCCTAGCCGGTCTAGACCCGGTCTCTGCAGCGTTAGACCTGGTCCTAGCCGGTCTAGGCCCGGTCTCTGCAGGGTTAGACCTGGTCCTAGCCGGTCTAGACCCGGTCTCGGCAGGGTTAGACCTGGTCCTAGCCGGTCTAGGCCCGGTCTCTGCAGGGTTAGACCTGGTTCTAGCCGGTCTAGACCCGGTCTCTGCAGGGTTAGACCTGGTTCCAGCCGGTCTAGACCCGGTCTCTGCAGTATTAGAGGACCTAGGACCGGCTAGGACCGACCTGGTTCTAGCCGGTCTAGACCCGGTCTCTGCAGGGTTAGACCTGGTTCTAGCCGGTCTAGGCCCGGTCTCTGCAGCGTTAGACCTGGTTCTAGCCGGTCTAGGCCCGGTCTCTGCAGGGTTAGACCTGGTTCTAGCCGGTCTAGACCCGGTCTCTGCAGGGTTAGACCTGGTTCTAGCCGGTCTAGGCCCGGTCTCTGCAGGGTTAGACCTGGTCCTAGCCGGTCTAGACCCGGTCTCTGCAGGGTTAGACCTGGTTCTAGCCGGTCTAGGCCCGGTCTCTGCAGGGTTAGACCTGGTTCTAGCCGGTCTAGACCCGGTCTCTGCAGGGTTAGACCTGGTTCTAGCCGGTCTAGACCTGGTCTCTGCAGTATTAGAGGTGAGTGAAGGACACTGGCTCGGATCCAGCTGCAGCCTTCATTAACATGGCTCCACACACAGACTGTATATAAACATGGACCAAAGGGAACTGCGTTGGCTCCACTGTCCACCAGGGGGAGACTCTGACACAGCTGCTTTTCCTACTCTCACTCTGACCTTTGACTGTGATGTCATGAGGTCAACAGGAAGAGGTTAGGAGGCTCCTTAAGGAGTTAGGAAAGGAGACTCAGTCAGACCTAGTTTAGACCAGGTTTAGTCCTGGTTTAGTCTGGATCTGGGCCAGTCCTGGTTTAGACCTGGTTTTGTGTGGATCTGGGCCAGTCCTGTTCCAGACCTGGTTCAGACCTGGTCCAGACCTGGTTTAGTCTGGATCTGGGCCAGTCTGTGAATGAGGCCAGTGGAGCAGTTTTTCTGAAATGAGCTTTTATTAATTAAACAGAAGTAGGTCGTTCTGTCGTAAAGTGACTTTTATCTGAAACAGAAAGCACTAACCGCTCTGCTCCTGCTTCACAGCTAAAGGTCGTGAGTTCAAACCCCAGCCGACTCAAACATCTTTCTGTTCTCCCCGTTACCGTGGGTTCTCCCTGGGTTCTCCCTGTGTTACCGTGGGTTCTCCCTGTGTTACCGTGGGTTCTCCCTGGGTTCTCCCTGTGTTACCGTGGGTTCTCCCCGTGTTACCGTGGGTTCTCCCTGGGTTCTCCCCGTGTTACCGTGGGTTCTCCCTGGGTTCTCCCTGTGTTACCGTGAGTTCTCCCCGTGTTACCGTGGGTTCTCCCTGGGTTCTCCCCGTGTTACCGTGGGTTCTCCCTGGGTTCTCCCTGTGTTACCGTGAGTTCTCCCCGTGTTACCGTGGGTTCTCCCTGGGTTCTCCCTGTGTTACCGTGGGTTCTCCCTGGGTTCTCCCTGTGTTACCGTGAGTTCTCCCCGTGTTACCGTGGGTTCTCCCTGGGTTCTCCCCGTGTTACCGTGGGTTCTCTCCGGGTTCTCCCCGTGTTACCGTGGGTTCTCCCTGTGTTACAGTGAGTTCTCCCCGTGTTACCGTGGGTTCTCCCCGTGTTACCGTGGGTTCTCTCCGGGTTCTCCCCATGTTACCATAGGTTCTCCCTGTGTTACCGTGGGTTCTCCCCGTGTTACCGTGGGTTCTCTCCGGGTTCTCCCCGTGTTACCGTGGGTTCTCTCCGGTTTCTCCCCGTGTTACCGTGGGTTCTCTCCGGGTTCTCCGGGTTCCTCCCACCATCCAAACACATGCATGTATAGGTCAGTGAATGAATGTGAGAGTGAATGGTTGTCTGTCAGTGTCTGTCTCTAAATGTTAACCCTGCGACTAACTGTCCTTTGTCCAGAGTGAACCCCTCAGGCCCAAAGCTGCTGGGATAGTCTCCAGTCCCACGACCCCAACGGGACCAAGCAGCAAAAAATGAAAAAAAAAATGTTTGAGAAACTCTCACATGGCGGCCATCTTGTTTCTGGAGAAAGTCCCTGACATCACAGTTTGTGTCCCAATCCCCTCCCTAACCCCTTGTCCCTAGCCCCTAACCCCTAGTCCCTAACCCCTAGCCCCTAACCCCTCGTCCCTAACCCCTCAATCCCTACATAGTGCTGAACTGTATAGAGGACTATGTAGTGACTCAGTTTCAGACTCTACACGTGTGTTGTCTGTCGATGATAGTCATGTGACTCACATGTTAAAAGTCAGCTGACCTCCACTGATGATGGACTTTTGTAATAAACTCTATTTCTAGACTTCAGTGAAATATCTATTAATAATAACTGTCCATGTTTTATTCAACAAACCTTGTCCCATTAATGACCAGAACAGACTGGATTATTGCAGGAAGCGTCTGGATGAGAACGTCACTGATTTAACGCTTTATTAATAACAATTTAAACTAAATGTTTCCACAAAGTGTGAAACTTGTGCCTCTCACTAGTTTCATTCAAACCTATTGTAATTATAATTATAAACATGTCACGGTCGCGCTGCTCTCCGACAATACATTGCAGTGCATTATGGTCTATTTTGACTCTAGTGACCATCACTGCTCACTACTTTTACTGATGCATTATGGGAAACTTTGAGTGCACATTTCAGTCTCTACACATTCAGACACCACTCCAAAACGGCGTAATCACTACATGGTGCACTATGTAGTGATTAATGTGTTGATTCAAACTCATCGTTAGCTCTGATGCTAACAGAGGCTAGTGAGCCTCGTTAATCCACGTTCACACAGGGATTAAACTCAGACTGGGATTATACTCCACACACCTCCATGTGCTCCACCAGAACCACCTGCTGCTCACCTGCTCACTGAACCAGGTCTGAACCAGGTCTAAACCAGGACTGAACCAGGACTGAACCAGGACTGAACCAGGTCTGAACCAGGTCTGAACCAGGTCTGAACCAGGACTGAACCAGGACTGAACCAGGTCTAAACCAGGTCTAAACCAGGACTGAACCAGGACTGAACCAGGACTGAACCAGGACTGAACCAGGACTGAACCAGGTCTGAACCAGGTCTGAACCAGGACTGAACCAGGACTGAACCAGGTCTAAACCAGGTCTAAACCAGGACTGAACCAGGACTGAACCAGGACTGAACCAGGTCTGAACCAGGTCTGAACCAGGACTGAACCAGGACTGAACCAGGTCTAAACCAGGTCTGAACCAGGTCTAAACCAGGTCTGAGACAGGTCTGAATCAGGACTGAATCAGGACTTATCAGGACTAACCTTTCTGTAAAAGTGGCATCGCTTCTTTGTTCCTTTTGCGTCGTCTGAAGAATCCTCGTTTCTGATTGGGTCTGTATTTAAACTGAGGGGGCGTGGCTTGATATAAAGCCATTTCCTGTTTCTTTAAAGAGGGCGTGGTCACATTGACAAAGGGGTGTGTCCTCATGTAACCTGGGCGTGGCTCCGGGGTCGGCGGACAGTAGCTCGTCCTTCGATTCGGAACAAAAACCGGTTTAACGTGGACCTCCTGGCGGCCGTTAGCATCGGCGTTAGCGCTAAACCACGGTGCGCTCTGATTGGCTGAGAGGTCATGTGACTGGCTCCGTAAAGCGGCGTACTGTTGGTGCTGGTGGATCCTGGAGCTGAGGAGACGCCGCCGTAAACTGCCTTCAGTTTTTGGCTGAAAAACGGGGATCTTTCGCGGCAGAAGTTCGTCAGTTTCGTCATTTTCTGGAACTGGGCTAAAGCAGCGCGCCGTGACTCCGGCTTCGGACGCGTCGCCGCTCAGACACTCCACGTACGAGATCATGATTCAGGAGCTTTAATACCGAGGGGTTAGGACAAGTGACACAAAAACATGTCCGACAACAGTCTCTTCAAAAAGAGACTCAGACATTTATTTAAAAAATAGTGTAAAATTCAGTTTTTAAAAGTCTCCTAAAAGTCTCCAATTAAAAAGAAAACTTATTAAAAAAATAATAACTTATTTTCTGTCATTGTTTTTTCCATGTCGTGTCTATCGGGTCAAAACCTGCTCAAAATTCCATAAAACAGTTTTTTTTTCTAAACATTTACATTTAGAAAAAAAAAAAATCTCAGATCCCAGATTTTGGTATCAACAAGTTTTAAGATTCAGACATTAAAATTATTCAAAAAACTCAAGCAACAAGAAACTTGAATCAATAAGCTTTCCCCAAAAAGAATTGTATAGAAAAATGTGTCAATATGTCTTTTTCTCATTTAACAATTGTCCAGGAAATATTGTATGAAAAAGTGAAATATTTCCGATATGTCTCCGATACAGCAAAAAAAAAAAAAAAAAAGTTTTCAATCAAATGCTTTTAATTTCACAGATTCAAAAATTGCTGAAAAATTTGACACATTTTGAAGAACATTTTATGAATCCACCAAATCTTGGCGGGTGGTTTTTATGATATTATTTCATACAAAATGTTCTGCAAAAGGTCTGCATTTCTCAGCGTTAAATATAGTTGAATGGACAAAGAAGGTTGTTATATCTTGAAAAAATCAACAAAAAAAGTACAATTTCAAAGATTCAACAGATTCCACAAATATTTCAGTCAAGACGTTCACAACAACAGCCCAACCGTGCCTTTAAGCTTTCCAAACATAACAAAAAAACATTTATATATATATATATTAAAAAGTGTTGAAAGTTGCTGCTCAAGTCTAAAAAGTTGAATTCACAAAAGCCTTCTTCCAACGACAGTCACCTGCGTCTCCAAAAAAAAACCACACAAAATATTCCTTCAAATGTCTTCAAGTCTAAATAAAATCCAATCATTTCAGATAAAAAACGTCTGAAGTCCGACTGAAACTGAGAAAGTGGGCCTCAGACCGAGACTCTATGAGAAACTCAGCGTCTCTGAAGAAACAGGTCCAGATTAAGGCCTGGACCTGGTCCTAATCCGGGATTATCCAGGTCCAGCAGATGGTCACACACAGGTGTTTAAGTCCAGGGAGTCCTGCAGGGATTAGACCGGACAAGACCGGGACCAGGACCAGGACTAGGATTAAATCAGAAGAAGGCCAGGACTAAAGTGGGTTCAAACCAGGATTAAGGTAGGACTAAGAACAAGGTAAAACCTGAACTAGACCAGGATCAGACCAAGACTAAACTGAGGCTGAACCAGGACAGTATTTCTGTGACACATATTTAAATATTTATGTCATTATTATTATTTATAAAAAGTTCTCAGTTTGTCAGAGCGTTTAAGGTTTTTTCAGGAGGAGCATGAAAACAGCTGTGTCTGAGATGAATGGGATTTTTGAACCTGCCTCGACTTGACTCTGCTCCGGCTTTAAAACCCGACAAGACCTGACAAAACCTGACAAAACCTAGGCACGTGTCAGGTTCAAGACCAGACTAGTCCCAGACCACAACCACTTCCACTTTACACCACCCTACAACCACAGACATGGACCAGGACTGAGACCAGGACTTGGACCAGGACCAGGACTGAGACCAGGACTAGGACCAGGACTTAGACCAGGACCAGGACTGAGCCCAGGATCTGGACTGAGACCAGGACCTGGACCTGGACTGAGACCAGAACCAGGACTGAGACCAGAACCAGGACTTAGACCAGGACCAGGACCTGGACTGAGACCAGAACCAGGACTTAGACCAGGACCAGGACTAAGACGACAGACGGTTCGAACCAAAGCAACATCAGTTTCAAAATAAAATGTAAAAGTATAGACATTATAAATATGTAAAAAAACCTATCCAAAACTGTCCTGACCATGAATCCTAATAATAATCAAAGTCATAAATGAGAGAAAATCAAGTTATTTAACAAACCGGGACTAAAACCAGGATTAGGACAGAACCAGGACTAAGATTAAGATAAAGACTTCAGAGTTTACAGAAAAACACAAACAAATGCTGACTTTAAAGGATGGGACTGACTTTTATTTTTGCTGTAAAAGCAACAGTAGGTCCATGACTTTAGAGAAACTCGACTGATGCATCTCATTCCAAAATAAACCATTGAAGACTTATTCGACAATGGGTCTGAGTTTATCCAAACACACTTTAAATGAAACGTGAAGCCGACAAAACCCAGCATGAACCTCTTTACAATAAAAAGGGCTCAATAAAGGGTTCTTGTTATGTTATTAACTCTTATTACATAGAAAAGAGAAACTGTTGCTCTTGCCAAATAGAGTCCACACTTTATTTTTTCATTTTTGCTCCAGTCATTAAAGACTCATCTGCAGAGCTTTATGCAGTTTCAATACATTAATGATTTTCTGACCTGTTTTGAAGCAGAGCATGTCTTCGTTCCGCGTCTGAGAGAAGTTTAGTCTGAAACCTGTTCAAACACAAACCTCTGTCTCCTCCTCTTCGTCTCTGCCTCCTCTTCACTTCAGCTCTGCCCAGGTACAACAGGGTCTGAACCAGGTCTGAACCACGACATGTGACCAAACAAAAGTCCTCATTGTAAAACTTAATTTTAGCTTTATTTTGATCATTTTTGTTGAAATTAATCGTCTTTAACTAAAACAGTTTGTGCCTTTGACCAGAAAATAGCCCGGACCCGGTGAGACTTGATAATTAAATGGGGTTCCAAATAATAACCCATCAGTTAGGGTTTAGACCTAAAAATAATTTGAGCAGTAACTATGTTCGAACACTGAAGGGCGCCATTGAGCTGTGCTTGAACTGCAGGTTTTGTTCTTTTAATCTTGGTTTTAAATTTACAGATTATATAAAAAAACATAACTTCTAAAGTCCTGTTTTATCTGCCGTTTCTTTCTAGTTTCCTCAAAAAGCAGTTTATTTACGCCCGTTTTGTGATTTCTCGCGATATTTCCATCGTCTGTGGCGAGACCTCTTAACGCGCTCTGATTGGTCCAAACCTCAAGCATCGCTAATGTTTTCTTGATGCTAGTTTCGCCCAAAACATGAATGTTTAACCCTAAAACTTAATTATCAGAAGTGGTTTAAATCTGATCTCAAGTTCGGAAAGAGTTTAAGAGTTAATCTAAGCAGAAGGTTAAAAAACAGGTGAGTTTTAAAGATGTTTAAAAGAGGTTTTAAATCGCGTTAGCATGTTAGCTTTAGCGCCCATTCATTCACATGAAATTATCCAGATCTGAGGAGAATTTGGAAAATACTAGCGTTAGGTTTTTGGGATGAAAACGGGATGAAAATAGAAAACCTGTCTTTATTTAGACTGAAACATTGGTTCAGAATAATTTAAAACAGATTCATAAACTGAGATTGTCTGGTAAAGTGCAGAAAAGTGAAGAGTCTTGGCAGCTCAGAACGAAATATAAACTATTTCAAGAAAATAATGAAACAAAAGACATACAGTCTTGATTAGTTAAATTTAACACCAGATAATGTACATTTAGTGTAACATGAATAAATTAAATATGTGCAAAAAAAAAAATCTAACCAATTCCACTTGTATTTTTAACTAACTCAGGTGCACTTTGTATAACACTGCTTTTTTATTAAATTGATGTAGTTTAATAGAAAATACATGAACATTTCAAGGGATTGACTCACTTTATGATCTTCTCTGATCAGGTTATGTAACATGAATAATCTGCCATGGTTTTAATACATAAACCGGGACTAAACCGGGTCTAAACCGGGTCTAAACCAGGACTTGTCTCTTTTCCCAGCTCTAATGTCTGTCTCGTCGCGGTCGGACTCCGGAGGCGTGTCTCACATGCAGTGTCTCACCTGTGGACACTTCTGTCGGAGCCACGCCCACATGCTGTCTCACCTGGCCGCGGCTCACCCGGCTCTGCTCGACGGCGCCATCGTGGGGCGGCTCGGGGCGGCCTTCCTCTTCCAGCCCTCGGCCAAACTCTTCCACTGCAACCTCTGCTTCTTCACCAACAGAGACTTCAACCGGGTTTACCAGCACCTGCTCACGGTGCACTGCTCCGACGGGGACGGGCCGGGGGACAGAGACGGTCCGGGGGACACAGACGGGGACGGAACAGGGGACAGAGACGGGCCGGGGATACGGAGGGGACAGAGCAGCCGCAGATGAAGAGGAGGGAAAAACAGGGGAAAAACCAAAGGAAAACAAAGCTGAGGATGAGGAGGAAACAGAAGATGACAAAATGGAAAAGTGTCTGAAAAGAAAGAGGTAAAAACACAGGCCTCTTGACTTTGTTCAGATAATCTCTGTTTGGTTTGGATTTGGAGTCAGTTTTAATTTTGTTTAGGAATAATTTTCATCAAAATGTTTTTGCTCTCCTCAGACCGTCCAGTCCCAGCCCAGACCCGGACCGCTTGAGTCCAGAACTGTCCAGACCCTCAGCGACTCCCTCAGCGGGCCTGGACCCCTCCTCAACAGACCCGGACCCCTCCTCGACAGACCCAAACCCCTCCTCGACAGACCTGGACCCCTCCTCGGCAGACCCAAACCCCTCCTCAACAGACCTGGACCCCTCCTCGGCAGACCCAAACCCCTCCTCAACAGACCTGGACCCCTCCTCAACAGACCTGGACCCCTCGACAGACCCGGACCCCTCCTCGACAGACCCAAACCCCTCAACGGCAGACCTGGACCCCTCCTCAACAGACCTGGACCCCTCTGCAGACCCAAACCCCTCCTCGACAGACCTGGACCCCTCGACAGACCCAAACCCCTCCTCGACAGACCCAAACCCCTCCACGGCAGACCTGGACCCCTCCTCAACAGACCTGGACCCTCGACAGACCTGGACCCCCTCCTCGACAGACCCAAACCCCCTCCTCGACAGACCCAAACCCCTCCTCGACAGACCCGGACCCCTCCTCGACAGACCCGAACCCCTCCTCGACAGACCCAAACCCCTCTTCCTCGACAGACCTGGACCCCTCCTCAACAGACCTGGACCCCTCGACAGACCTGGACCCCTCCTCGACAGACCCAAACCCCTCCTCGACAGACCCAAACC
>CM072149.1:11505415-11557212 GCA_036850595.1 Rhyacichthys aspro
CTCTAAACCAGGTCTAAACCAGGACTAAACCAGGTCTAAAGCAGGACTAAACCAGGTCTAAACCAGGACTAAACCAGGACTAAACCAGGACTAAACCAGGACTAAACCAGGGTCTAAAGCAGGTCTAAACCAGGACTAAACCAGGACTAAACCAGGTCTAAACCAGGACTGAAAGGAGGTCAAAACCAGGACTAAAACCAGGACTAAACCAGGACTAAAACCAGGTCTAAACCAGGTCTAAACCAGGACTAAACCAGGTCTAAAACCACAGGTCTAAACAGGACTAAACCAGGTCTCAAAACCAGGACTAAACCAGAACTCAACCAGGACTAAACCAGGACTAAACCAGATCTAAACCAGGACTAAACCAGGACTAAACCAGGTCTCCAGCACTCTGTCAGTCTTGCTGGTCTAGATCTGG
Organism: Rhyacichthys aspro; assembly: GCA_036850595.1. Classification (NCBI taxonomy): domain Eukaryota; kingdom Metazoa; phylum Chordata; class Actinopteri; order Gobiiformes; family Rhyacichthyidae; genus Rhyacichthys; species Rhyacichthys aspro. The sequence goes on from CM072149.1 coordinate 11,505,837, forward strand.
ACTTACCGTTGGTCTTGAGAGGTATTTGAGCACAGATTTGATGGCATCTCGGATCAGCACCATTTTAACCATGGACCAGACCAGGACCAGACCAGGACTAGACTCAGACTGCAGCAGGACTCGGAGAAAGACGAAGAGAGAGAGACTCGACGCAGCCTCGATCTGCTGCACTCTATCTCTCCTCTGCACTCACCCCTCACTACAGGACCAGGGGCTAGACCGGGTAGAACCAGGTCTGAACCAGGACTAGACCGAGGTAGACCTGGTTCTAGCCGGTCCAGACCCGGTCTCTGCAGGGTTAGACCTGGTCCTAGCCGGTCTAGACCCGGTCTCTGCAGGGTTAGACCTGGTCCTAGCCGGTCTAGGCCCGGTCTCTGCAGGGTTAGACCTGGTCCTAGCCGGTCTAGACCCGGTCTCTGCAGCGTTAGACCTGGTCCTAGCCGGTCTAGACCCGGTCTCTGCAGGGTTAGACCTGGTTCTAGCCGGTCTAGACCCGGTCTCTGCAGGGTTAGACCTGGTTCTAGCCGGTCTAGGCCCGGTCTCTGCCAGGGTTAGACCTGGTTCTAGCCGGTCTAGGCCCGGTCTCTGCAGGGTTAGACCTGGTTCTAGCCGGTCTAGGCCCGGTCTCTGCAGGGTTAGACCTGGTTCTAGCCGGTCTAGACCCGGTCTCTGCAGCGTTAGACCTGGTTCTAGCCGGTCTAGACCCGGTCTCTGCAGCGTTAGACCTGGTTCTAGCCGGTCTAGACCCGGTCTCTGCAGGGTTAGACCTGGTTCTAGCCGGTCTAGACCCGGTCTCTGCAGCGTTAGACCTGGTTCTAGCCGGTCTAGACCCGGTCTCTGCAGTATTAGAGGACCTAGGACCGGCTAGGACCGACCTGGTTCTAGCCGGTCTAGGCCCGGTCTCTGCAGGGTTAGACCTGGTTCTAGCCGGTCTAGACCCGGTCTCTGCAGTATTAGAGGTGAGTGAAGGACACTGGCTCGGATCCAGCTGCAGCCTTCATTAACATGGCTCCACACACAGACTGTATATAAACATGGACCAAAGGGAACTGCGTTGGCTCCACTGTCCACCAGGGGGAGACTCTGACACAGCTGCTTTTCCTACTCTCACTCTGACCTTTGACTGTGATGTCATGAGGTCAACAGGAAGAGGTTAGGAGGCTCCTTAAGGAGTTAGGAAAGGAGTCAGTCAGACCTAGTTTAGACCAAGTTTAGTCCTGGTTTAGTCTGGATCTGGGCCAGTCCTGGTTTAGACCTGGTTTTGTGTGGATCTGGGCCAGTCCTGTTCCAGACCTGGTTCAGACCTGGTCCAGACCTGGTTTAGTCTGGATCTGGGCCAGTCTGTGAATGAGGCCAGTGGAGCAGTTTTTCTGAAATGAGCTTTTATTAATTAAACAGAAGTAGGTCGTTCTGTCGTAAAGTGACTTTTATCTGAAACAGAAAGCACTAACCGCTCTGCTCCTGCTTCACAGCTAAAGGTCGTGAGTTCAAACCCCAGCCGACTCAAACATCTTTCTGTTCTCCCCATTACCGTGGGTTCTCCCTGGGTTCTCCCTGTGTTACCGTGGGTTCTCCCTGTGTTACCGTGAGTTCTCCCCGTGTTACCGTGGGTTCTCCCTGGGTTCTCCCTGTGTTACCGTGGGTTCTCCCCGTGTTACCGTGGGTTCTCCCCGTGTTACCGTGGGTTCTCCCCGTGTTACCGTGGGTTCTCCCTGTGTTACCGTGAGTTCTCCCCGTGTTACCGTGAGTTCTCCCTGGGTTCTCCCCGTGTTACCGTGGGTTCTCCCTGTGTTACCGTGAGTTCTCCCTGTGTTACCGTGGGTTCTCCCTGTGTTACCGTGGGTTCTCCCTGTGTTACCGTGGGTTCTCCCTGGGTTCTCCCTGTGTTACCGTGAGTTCTCCCCATGTTACCGTGGGTTCTCCCTGGGTTCTCCCCGTGTTACCGTGGGTTCTCTGCGGGTTCTCCCCGTGTTACCGTGGGTTCTCCCTGTGTTACCGTGAGTTCTCCCCGTGTTACCGTGGGTTCTCCCCGTGTTACCGTGGGTTCTCTCCGGGTTCTCCCCGTGTTACCGTGGGTTCTCTCCGGGTTCTCCCCGTGTTACCGTGGGTTCTCCCTGTGTTACCGTGGGTTCTCCCCGTGTTACCGTGGGTTCTCCCCGTGTTACCGTGGGTTCTCTCCGGGTTCTCCCCGTGTTACCGTGGGTTCTCTCCGGGTTCTCCCCGTGTTACCGTGGGTTCCCTCCGGGTTCTCCGGGTTCCTCCCACCATCCAAACACATGCATGTATAGGTCAGTGAATGAATGTGAGAGTGAATGGTTGTCTGTCAGTGTCTGTCTCTAAATGTTAACCCTGCGACTAACTGTCCTTTGTCCAGAGTGAACCCCTCAGGCCCAAAGCTGCTGGGATAGTCTCCAGTCCCACGACCCCAACGGGACCAAGCAGCAAAAAATGAAAAAAAAAATGTTTGAGAAACTCTCACATGGCGGCCATCTTGTTTCTGGAGAAAGTCCCTGACATCACAGTTTGTGTCCCAATCCCCTCCCTAGCCCCTAACCCCTAGCCCCTAACCCCTTGTCCCTAACCCGTAACCCCTAGCCCCTAACCCCTCGTCCCTAACCCCTCAATCCCTACATAGTGCTGAACTGTATAGAGGACTATGTAGTGACTCAGTTTCAGACTCTACACGTGTGTTGTCTGTCGATGATAGTCATGTGACTCACATGTTAAAAGTCAGCTGACCTCCACTGATGATGGACTTTTGTAATAAACTCTATTTCTAGACTTCAGTGAAATATCTATTAATAATAACTGTCCACGTTTTATTCAACAAACCTTGTCCCATTAATGACCAGAACAGACTGGATTATTGCAGGAAGCGTCTGGATGAGGCTCAGCTTCAGAGAACGTCACTGATTTAACGCTTTATTAATAACAATTTAAACTAAATGTTTCCACAAAGTGTAAAACTTGTGCCTCTCACTAGTTTCATTCAAACCTATTGTAATTATAATTATAAACATGTCACGGTCGCGCTGCTCTCCGACAATACATTGCAGTGCATTATGGTCTATTTTGACTCTAGTGACCATCACTGCTCACTACTTTTACTGATGCATTATGGGAAACTTTGAGTGCACATTTCAGTCTCTACACATTCAGACACCACTCCAAAACGACGTAATCACTACATAGTGCACTATGTAGTGATTAATGTGTTGATTCAAACTCATCGTTAGCTCTGATGCTAACAGAGGCTAGTGAGCCTCGTTAATCCACGTTCACACAGGGATTAAACTCAGACTGGGATTATACTCCACACACCTCCATGTGCTCCACCAGAACCACCTGCTGCTCACCTGCTCACTGAACCAGGACTGAACCAGGACTAAACCAGGACTGAACCAGGACTGAACCAGGTCTGAACCAGGTCTGAACCAGGACTGAACCAGGACTGAACCAGGACTGAACCAGGTCTGAACCAGGACTGAACCAGGACTGAACCAGGTCTGAACCAGGACTGAACCAGGACTGAACCAGGACTGAACCAGGACTGAACCAGGTCTGAACCAGGTCTGAACCAGGACTGAACCAGGTCTGAACCAGGACTGAACCAGGACTGAACCAGGTCTAAACCAGGTCTAAACCAGGACTGAACCAGGACTGAACCAGGTCTGAACCAGGTCTGAACCAGGACTGAACCAGGACTGAACCAGGACTGAACCAGGACTGAACCAGGTCTGAACCAGGTCTGAACCAGGACTGAACCAGGTCTGAACCAGGACTGAACCAGGACTGAACCAGGTCTAAACCAGGTCTAAACCAGGACTGAACCAGGACTGAACCAGGTCTGAACCAGGTCTGAACCAGGACTGAACCAGGACTGAACCAGGACTGAACCAGGACTGAACCAGGACTGAACCAGGTCTGAACCAGGACTGAACCAGGACTGAACCAGGTCTAAACCAGGTCTAAACCAGGACTGAACCAGGACTGAACCAGGTCTGAACCAGGTCTGAACCAGGACTGAACCAGGACTGAACCAGGACTGAACCAGGTCTAAACCAGGTCTGAACCAGGTCTAAACCAGGTCTGAGACAGGTCTGAATCAGGACTGAATCAGGACTTATCAGGACTAACCTTTCTGTAAAAGTGGCATCGCTTCTTTGTTCCTTTTGCGTCGTCTGAAGAATCCTCGTTTCTGATTGGGTCTGTATTTAAACTGAGGGGGCGTGGCTTGATATAAAGCCATTTCCTGTTTCTTTAAAGAGGGCGTGGCCACATTGACAAAGGGGTGTGTCCTCATGTAACCTGGGCGTGGCTCCGGGGTCGGCGGACAGTAGCTCGTCCTTCGATTCGGAACAAAAACCGGTTTAACGTGGACCTCCTGGCGCCCGTTAGCATCGGTGTTAGCGCTAAACCACGGTGCGCTCTGATTGGCTGAGAGGTCATGTGACTGGCTCCGTAAAGCGGCGTACTGTTGGTGCTGGTGGATCCTGGAGCTGAGGAGACGCCGCCGTAAACTGCCTTCAGTTTTTGGCTGAAAAACGGGGATCTTTCGCGGCAGAAGTTCGTCAGTTTCGTCATTTTCTGGAACTGGGCTAAAGCAGCGCGCCGTGACTCCGGCTCCGGACGCGTCGCCGCTCAGACACTCCACGTACGAGATCATGATTCAGGAGCTTTAATACCGAGGGGTTAGGACAAGTGACACAAAAACATGTCCGACAACAGTCTCTTCAAAAAGAGACTCAGATTTAAAAAATAGTGTAAAATTCAGTTTTTTAAAGTCTCCTAAAAGTCTCCAATTAAAAAGAAAAATTATTAAAAAAATAATCACTTATTTTCTGTCATTGTTTTTTCCATGTCGTGTCTATCGGGTCAAAACCTGCTCAAAATTCCATAAAACAGTTTTTTTTTCTAAACATTTACATTTAGAAAAAAAAAAATCTCAGATCCCAGATTTTGGTATCAACAAGTTTTAAGATTCAGACATTAAAATTATTCAAAAAAACTCAAGCAACAAGAAACTTGAATCAATAAGCTTTCCCCAAAAAGAATTGTATAGAAAAATGTGTCAATATGTCTTTTTCTCATTTAACAATTGTCCAGGAAATATTGTATGAAAAAGTGAAATATTTCCGATATGTCTCCGATACAGCAAAAAAAAAAAAAAAAAAAAGTTTTCAGTCAAATGCTTTTAATTTCACAGATTCAAAAATTGCTGAAAAATTTGACACATTTTGAAGAACATTTTATGAATCCACCAAATCTTGGCGGGTGGTTTTTATGATATTATTTCATACAAAATGTTCTGCAAAAGGTCTGCATTTCTCAGCGTTAAATATAGTTGAATGGACAAAGAAGGTTGTTATATCTTGAAAAAATCAACAAAAAAAGTACAATTTCAAAGATTCAACAGATTCCACAAATATTTCAGTCAAGACGTTCACAACAACAGCCCAACCGTGCCTTTAAGCTTTCCAAACATAACAAAAAAACATTTATATATATATATATATTAAAAAGTGTTGAAAGTTGCTGCTCAAGTCTAAAAAGTTGAATTCACAAAAGCCTTCTTCCAACGACAGTCACCTGCGTCTCCAAAAAAAAACCACACAAAATATTCCTTCAAATGTCTTCAAGTCTGAATAAAATCCAATCATTTCAGATAAAAAACGTCTGAAGTCCGACTGAAACTGAGAAAGTGGGCCTCAGACCGAGACTCTATGAGAAACTCAGCGTCTCTGAAGAAACAGGTCCAGATTAAGGCCTGGACCTGGTCCTAATCCGGGATTATCCAGGTCCAGCAGATGGTCACACACAGGTGTTTAAGTCCAGGGAGTCCTGCAGGGATTAGACCGGACAAGACCGGGACCAGGACCAGGACTAGGATTAAATCAGAAGAAGGCCAGGACTAAAGTGGGTTCAAACCAGGATTAAGGTAGGACTAAGAACAAGGTAAAACCTGAACTAGACCAGGATCAGACCAAGACTAAACTGAGGCTGAACCAGGACAGTATTTCTGTGACACATATTTAAATATTTATGTCATTATTATTATTTATAAAAAGTTCTCAGTTTGTCAGAGCGTTTAAGGTTTTTTTCAGGAGGAGCATGAAAACAGCTGTGTCTGAGATGAATGGGATTTTTGAACCTGCCTCGACTTGACTCTGCTCCGGCTTTAAAACCCGACAAGACCTGACAAAACCTGACAAAACCTAGGCACGTGTCAGGTTCAAGACCAGACTAGTCCCAGACCACAACCACTTCCACTTTACACCACCCTACAACCACAGACATGGACCAGGACTGAGACCAGGACTTGGACCAGGACCAGGACTGAGACCAGGACTAGGACCAGGATCTGGACTGAGACCAGGACCTGGACCTGGACTGAGACCAGAACCAGGACTGAGACCAGAACCAGGACTTAGACCAGGACCAGGACCTGGACTGAGACCAGAACCAGGACTTAGACCAGGACCAGGACTAAGACGACAGACGGTTCGAACCAAAGCAACATCAGTTTCAAAATAAAATGTAAAAGTATAGACATTATAAATATGTAAAAAAACCTATCTAAAAATAATCTAAAAATCTAAAACTGTCCTGACCATGAATCCTAATAATAATCAAAGTCATAAATAAGAGAAAATCAAGTTATTTAACAAACCGGGACTAAAACCAGGATTAGGACAGAACCAGGACTAAGATTAAGATAAAGACTTCAGAGTTTACAGAAAAACACAAACAAATGCTGACTTTAAAGGATGGGACTGACTTTTATTTTTGCTGTAAAAGCAACAGTAGGTCCATGACTTTAGAGAAACTCGACTGATGCATCTCATTCCAAAATAAACCATTGAAGACTTATTCGACAATGGGTCTGAGTTTATCCAAACACACTTTAAATGAAACGTGAAGCCGACAAAACCCAGCATGAACCTCTTTACAATAAAAAGGGCTCAATAAAGGGTTCTTGTTATGTTATTAACTCTTATTACATATTAGAAAAGAGAAACTGTTGCTCTTGCCAAATAGAGTCCACACTTTATTTTTTCATTTTTGCTCCATTCATTAAAGACTCATCTGCAGAGCTTTATGCAGTTTCAATACATTAATGATTTTCTGACCTGTTTTGAAGCAGAGCATGTCTTCGTTCCGCGTCTGAGAGAAGTTTAGTCTGAAACCTGTTCAAACACAAACCTCTGTCTCCTCCTCTTCGTCTCTGCCTCCTCTTCACTTCAGCTCTGTCCAGGTACAACAGGGTCTGAACCAGGTCTGAACCACGACATGTGACCAAACAAAAGTCCTCATTGTAAAACTTAATTTTAGCTTTATTTTGATCATTTTTGTTGAAATTAATCGTCTTTAACTAAAACAGTTTGTGCCTTTGACCAGAAAATAGCCCGGACCCGGTGAGACTTGATAATTAAATGGGGTTCCAAATAATAACCCATCAGTTAGGGTTTAGACCTAAAAATAATTTGAGCAGTAACTATGTTCGAACACTGAAGGGCGCCATTGAGCTGTGCTTGAACTGCAGGTTTTGTTCTTTTAATCTTGGTTTTAAATTTACAGATTATATAAAAAAACATAACTTCTAAAGTCCTGTTTTATCTGCCGTTTCTTTCTAGTTTCCTCAAAAAGCAGTTTATTTACGCCCGTTTTGTGATTTCTCGCGATATTTCCATCGTCTGTGGCGAGACCTCTTAACGCTCTGATTGGTCCAAACCTCAAGCATCGCTAATGTTTTCTTGATGCTAGTTTCGCCCAAAACATGAATGTTTAACCCTAAAACTTAATTATCAGAAGTGGTTTAAATCTGATCTCAAGTTCGGAAAGAGTTTAAGAGTTAATCTAAGCAGAAGGTTAAAAAACAGGTGAGTTTTAAAGATGTTTAAAAGAGGTTTTAAATCGCGTTAGCATGTTAGCTTTAGCGCCCATTCATTCACATGAAATTATCCAGATCTGAGGAGAATTTGGAAAATACTAGCGTTAGGTTTTTGGGATGAAAACGGGATGAAAATAGAAAACCTGTCTTTATTTAGACTGAAACATTGGTTCAGAATAATTTAAAACAGATTCATAAACTGAGATTGTCTGGTAAAGTGCAGAAAAGTGAAGAGTCTTGGCAGCTCAGAACGAAATATAAACTATTTCAAGAAAATAATGAAACAAAAGACATACAGTCTTGATTAGTTAAATTTAACACCAGATAATGTACATTTAGTGTAACATGAATAAATTAAATATGTGCAAAAAAAAAAAATCTAACCAATTCCACTTGTATTTTTAACTAACTCAGGTGCACTTTGTATAACACTGCTTTTTTATTAAATTGATGTAGTTTAATAGAAAATACATGAACATTTCAAGGGATTGACTCACTTTATGATCTTCTCTGATCAGGTTATGTAACATGAATAATCTGCCATGGTTTTAATACATAAACCGGGACTAAACCGGGTCTAAACCAGGACTTGTCTCTTTTTCCAGCTCTAATGTCTGTCTCGTCGCGGTCGGACTCCGGAGGCGTGTCTCACATGCAGTGTCTCACCTGTGGACACTTCTGTCGGAGCCACGCCCACATGCTGTCTCACCTGGCCGCGGCTCACCCGGCTCTGCTCGACGGCGCCATCGTGGGGCGGCTCGGGGCGGCCTTCCTCTTCCAGCCCTCGGCCAAACTCTTCCACTGCAACCTCTGCTTCTTCACCAACAGAGACTTCAACCGGGTTTACCAGCACCTGCTCACGGTGCACTGCTCCGACGGGGACGGGCCGGGGGACAGAGACGGTCCGGGGGACACAGACGGGGACGGAACAGGGGACAGAGACGGGCCGGGGGATACGGAGGGGGACAGAGCAGCCGCAGATGAAGAGGAGGGAAAAACAGGGGAAAAACCAAAGGAAAACAAAGCTGAGGATGAGGAGGAAACAGAAGATGACAAAATGGAAAAGTGTCTGAAAAGAAAGAGGTAAAAACACAGGCCTCTTGACTTTGTTCAGATAATCTCTGTTTGGTTTGGATTTGGAGTCAGTTTTAATTTTGTTTAGGAATAATTTTCATCAAAATGTTTTTGCTCTCCTCAGACCGTCCAGTCCCAGCCCAGACCCGGACCGCTTGAGTCCAGAACTGTCCAGACCCTCAGCGACTCCCTCAGCGGGCCTGGACCCCTCCTCAACAGACCCGGACCCCTCCTCGACAGACCCAAACCCCTCCTCGACAGACCTGGACCCCTCCTCGGCAGACCCAAACCCCTCCTCAACAGACCCGGACCCCTCCTCGACAGACCCAAACCCCTCAACGGCAGACCTGGACCCCTCCTCAACAGACCTGGACCCCTCGACAGACCCGGACCCCTCCTCGACAGACCCAAACCCCTCAACGGCAGACCTGGACCCCTCCTCAACAGACCTGGACCCCTCTGCAGACCCAAACCCCTCCTCGACAGACCTGGACCCCTCGACAGACCCAAACCCCTCCTCGACAGACCCAAACCCCTCCACGGCAGACCTGGACCCCTCCTCAACAGACCTGGACCCCTCGACAGACCTGGACCCCTCCTCGACAGACCCAAACCCCTCCTCGACAGACCCAAACCCCTCCTCGACAGACCCGGACCCCTCCTCGACAGACCCGAACCCCTCCTCAACAGACCCAAACCCCTCCTCGACAGACCCGGACCCCTCCTCAACAGACCCAAACCCCTCCTCGACAGACCCGGACCCCTCCTCGACAGACCCAAACCCCTCCTCGACAGACCCAAACCCCTCCTCGACAGACCCAGACCCCTCCTCGACAGACCCGGACCCCTCCTCGACAGACCCGAACCCCTCCTCGACAGACCCAAACCCCTCCTCGACAGACCCGGACCCCTCCTCAACAGACCCAAACCCCACCACGGCAGACCCGGACCCTCCCTCTGCAGACCCGGACTGCTCCTCAACAGACCTGGACCCCTCGGCAGACCCAAACCCCTCCACGGCAGACCCGGACCCCTCGATGGGCCCAGACCCCTCTTCTCTGCTGCAGCTCTCCGACGGCCTGTATGTCTGTCGTGTCTGTGGTTGGAAACACAAACTGCGAATCGTCGCCGTGAACCACGTCGTCCGTAAACACGACGCTCCCCGACCTCCGTACGGCCCCGCCCCCAAACGCTCCGACAGAACCGGTCACATGACCTCGCAGGGCGTCACCGCGGCGACGGAGGAGGAGGACGACAGAATGAGTCCGGACATGATGCAGCAGGAAGTGGAGGTCACCACCAAAGTTCTGCGCTTCGTCAACAGCCGCTTCGAGTGTCAGCTCTGTGGATGGAAGACCAAGCTCAAAGGTAGCTCCAGACCGGGTCCAGCTGGGTTTAGGGGGATCTGAACAGGTTTTAGTTGGGTCAATACATGATTTAGGGGGATTTAAATATAGGTGTGCGGTGGATTTGGACTAGTTTTAGTTGGATTCCAACAGAATCAGCAATTTAGCCACGGTCTAGTTGTTTTTGATCTGGTTTTAGGTGGTTTTTACCAGGTTGTAGTTGTTCTTTACCCGGTTCTGTCCCGGTTCTGTCCAGGCTTCGCTCTGAGTCACGTGGAGCGCTCTCACGACGTGCGGCGGGGCTTCGTCTGCTCTGTCTGCGGTCAGGCCTTCTTCGTCCCGTCTCGTCTCCGGGAACACACCAGAACCGCCCACAGACCGGGCCGGTACTTCTGCCCCTTCTGCTCCTTCAGAACCGACTACCTCGGGGGCTTCAGACGCCACAGCAGCCGCTGCAACGCCCGCGACGAAGACCGCCCGAATCCCAGCCTGGACCGGGACCAGGAGGACTTAGACGAGAGACGGCCCCAGAGACCGAGACGCAAGACCGGACGAGCCGTGGTCGAGGAAGAGGACGAGGAGGAAGAGGAGCAGGACCAGGTCTGAAACTGGACTTAAACTGGACTAAACCAGCTGGACCAAGGCTAAACAAGGACCAGGACTAAACCAGGACTGAGTTAAGTCTGCACCAAGACACAAACATTATCATGTGTTTTTCTATTTTGTGAAATAAAAAATATTTTTTTCCAACAAAACCAAACCCGATGAAGTTTAAACTCAGTAAATGTTCGTAAAAGGTGAATATTTGTGATTTATTTTTGTCAAAAACATATAAAACAAATCAGAGTGTCTTCTTCCATCACCACAGATTCACACCAGCTCCAGTCTTTAGCCTCTGTTGCTGCTGCTCCTGTCTGCGTCTCCAAACTGACCTGCTTGAGGGTATCACTAAGGATCTTATAGAAGCACTTTGTCCAATCAGCTGCTGTTGTTGTGGAGCAGAAGCCAATCAGAGCCCAGTTCTGCTAAATCTAAAGCTATAATGAGCTGGATGTAGAAATGAACAATAAAAGCCTGTTTTATTTCACCAGTGTTTCCTTTGTGAACTGTGGAGGTGAATGTCTCTGAACAAACCGTCCTCCGTCTCATTTTACTGCTTTGTTTTCAGCTCTGGACCAATCACGTACCAGATACATCTAACATCAGAAATAAGGCCTGGACCCTGGGTTTGTTCACAGACGTTCACCTGAGGATCCTGCAGAGGCTTTAAAAACAAAATCAAACGGAATTATCTTTTTTAACATCTTAAGGTTTTAAAGTGTCTCCTTTTCTTTTCGCTGTTAATGCTCGTCTCACATTTAAATGAATGTTCACAATCCAAACAGAAAAATATTCCAAAACAAACGTGTTTCTTTCTGATTTCTGCACCAAACTTTGACTGCGTCGCTTTCAGTTTGTGCTGGATTTTTGCAGAATCCACCGTCGACAAAAACCACTGCATTTCACTGGATTTCTCTGCAACAAAACGTGGATAAAGTTAGTTTTGTTTGTTTTTAAAAGACTATAATGAGAAGTTTTAACGTTAATGAGCAGATTTCTCAAAACATGTTTAAATCAAATTAAAACCTGCTCAAATCCAACTAAAACCTGTTTAGATCCATTTAAAACCTGTCCAGACCCACCTGATTGATAGAACTACATATTTCAGCTGTTGTGTTTGTTTCGTACCGGTTATTTGTGCGTTTGTGTGCAGTGAGCTCAAATGTGTCGAGGGCACCAGCCGTTGACTCCTGTCACATCTCCGAACTCCTCCTCCTCCTCTTCTTCATCATCTTCGTCGTTCTCTCCGTCGCAGAATTGAACGTCAAACTGAGACGGTAAACTGTGCGACGGCTTCTGCAGCGAAAACAAACGTGGAGAGAAACGAGGAGTTAGTTTGAGGCTCACACACAAAATGGCCGCCGTTGCCGTGGCGACTCCTGCTGCCGGAGCCACTGAAATGAAGCCTTGACACAAACGCGTCTCACTCACGAACGCTGCGTCAGATCTGAAAACTGTTTTCACTGAGAGCGACAGGAGACTCTGCAGAACACACTAAGTTCACCAAACCCTTTTCAGTTTGAGGCAGATATGTAGATTTAAGTGTAGTGTATTTATATTGTTGTGTTTATATTGTTTTTAAAGTGTAAATGTGTTTTTACCGTCCGTGCTGGTGGTTCTCTTAACGGAGGGCACACCATGTGGAAGCGAGGGATGGCCACGTGGAAAACCTCCTCTTTATTTGCTAAAAAACACACACACAAACACGGATGACCTTCAGCGGTTTGTGAAAGCCTCGCTCTGTGGAGTTACGAGTGTGAGTACCGAGTCTGTGGAAGGTGTAGTGCCCCTCCATGTACTCAGACGGAGTGGAGAAGGTGGTGCAGCTGGCGTATTCATGCACTTTCCCCGGAGTCATCACCGGGAACTCTCCTGGAACAGAAAATACAAAACGCACAGTTACAGAAGGGTTTACAGAGGCGACCCCTGACCCCTGACCTACCCACGACCCCCGGCCCCTGGACTTCCTCCACGTTTCCGTCAGACGTGGTGATCTTCCAGTATCTGCTGTCAAGCTGACAGGCCGCTGACGGAGGGGCGGAGCTAGACATCTCTATTCTGAAAAACACCACACAAGACCTGGTTTAGACCTGGTTCAGTCCTGATTTAGACCTGGTTTAGTCGGTCTAGTCCCGGTCCAGACCTGATCCTGTAGGTGAAGAAGTAGTGCGGAGGATGGACCGAGGACAGTTCTGGCAGAAACGAGGTGGACACCGAGACCGTGATGTCATCAGTCGTCGCCACACAACCCTCTTCATGAACGTATCTGACAACGACACAAAATGAACCGGTTTCATTTCTGCTCATAACCTGCACACCTGAACACACCTGAGTCGAGCCGCGAGTTCACCTGAAGATCTGGTCTCTGATGATGGGGAACTCTCCACTGACCACATTCTGCACGTACGAGGTGAACCACTCCAGGAAACAGGACCCTGAACGCACCACAGACAGAGTTCAGAGGAACCAGGGTCAGTGAAGTAAACACAGACCAACACTGACTTTACAAACCTGTGATGAACATGTCGATGGCAGAGGGGTCCTGAGCCGTTTGGTCCTGAGAGAAAACAGGGTTTATGAAGAAATCTGACTAAACCTGGTTAAATCCAACTAAAACCCGGTTAAATCCAACTAAACCCCCCTCAGACCCCCGTCGTTACCGGACAGGGGTAGAAGCTCTCGTTCAGGCGCCGTCCCTCCGTCTGCTCCAGGGCCATGTACTGACTGAGGCCTGTGTGGAAGCAGAAGGTCAGGGGCAGACAGTGCTTCATGCCCGGCCTTTGCTGAAACCCTCCGGCCGCCGTCTCCACGTCCAGCAGAACCTCAGAGCGGTAATGGTTCGAGAGCGACATACTGCCCATCAGCCTGAGAGGAGACCCGGAGGATTCATGAAAATACCACAGAAACAGGCTCAGAACATCTCAGAACATCTGGACAGAGCTCAGGCCTTTACCCCGGAATGACCAGCTTCTGTCCGTTGTGGATCCGATACGAGCAGCGATAATCGTCTGGGAGTTTGCAGCCGATCTGAGCCTCGATGTTGTCCAGCTCTGTCTCTGTGGCTCCATCTGGTGGAAAAACAAGGAACAGCAAGAGATTCAGGAGGGAACAACAAAACAGGTGGATTTGAACAGTTTTAGTTGGATTTAAGCAAGTTTTCTTTGGTTCTGACCTCATCCCTGCAAGTTTTAACATGGTTCCGGTTGATTCAGATTAGTTCTGTCCTGGTTTTAAACGGTTTTGATCTGGCTTTTGCTGGTCCTGACCGCTCACCTGGTTCTATCTGGTTCTGACCTGGTCCTGACCCGGTCCTGACCCGGTTCTGTCTGGTCCCATACCTTTGAGCGATGCGATCATGCGCGGACACCTCTGCTGCAGAAACCCCTTAAGCTGGTCCCAGGCCCGTCTGAGTCTGGAGTAATGCTGCAGGTACCGGCCCAAGTCCGAGTAGAACCGCCTGAAGAGAGCGAACCAGGAGAGACCGCTCTGGACCCGCTCCGCACTGGAACAGAGACAAGGTTAGTCCCGGTTTAGTCCTGGTTTAGACCTGATGTAGTCCTGGTTTAGACCTGGTTTAGACCTGGTGTAGTCCTGGTTTAGACCTGGTTTAGACCTGGTTTAGTCCTGGTTTAGACCTGATGTAGTCCTGGTTTAGACCTGGTTTAGTCCTGGTTTAGACCTGGTTTAGACCTGGTTTAGACCTGGTTTAGTCCTGGTTTAGACCTGGTTTAGTCCTGGTTTAGTCCTGGTTTAGACCTGGTTTAGTCCTGGTTTAGACCTGGTTTAGACCTGGTTTAGTCCTGGTTTAGACCTGGTTTAGTCCTGGTTTAGACCTGGTTTAGTCCTGGTTTAGACCTGGTTTAGACCTGGTTTAGTCCTGGTTTAGACCTGGTTTAGTCCTGGTTTAGACCTGGTTTAGTCCTGGTTTAGACCTGGTTTAGTCCTGGTTTAGACCTGGTTTAGACCTGGTTTAGTCCTGGTTTAGACCTGGTTTAGTCCTGGTTTAGACCCGGTTTAGACCTGGTTTAGTCCTGGTTTAGACCTGGCTTAGTCCTGGTTTAGTCCTGGTTTAGACCTGGCTTAGTCCTGGTTTAGACCTGGTTTAGTCCTGGTTTAGACCTGGTTTAGTCCTGGTTTAGACCTGGTTTAGTCCTGGTTTAGACCTGGTTTAGACCTGGTTTAGTCCTGGTTTAGACCTGGTTTAGACCTGGTTTAGTCCTGGTTTAGACCTGGTTTAGACCTGGTTTAGACCTGGTGTAGTCCTGATTTAGATCTGGTTTAGTCCTTGTTTAGTCCTGGTTTAGACCCGGTTTAGTCCTGGTTTAGACCCGGTTTAGTCTTTGTTTAGTCCTTGTTTAGACCCGGTTTAGTCCTCGTTTAGACCTGGTTTAGACCCAGTTTAGTCCTTGTTTAGTCCTGGTTTAGTCCTTGTTTAGATCCGGTTTAGTCCTTGTTTAGTCCTGGTTTAGTCCTTGTTTAGTCCTGGTTTAGATCTGGTTTAGTCCTTGTTTAGTCCTGGTTTAGACCCGGTTTAGTCCTGGTTTAGTCCTTGTTTAGTCCTGGTTTAGACCCGGTTTAGTCCCGGTTTAGTCCTGGTAGTACTCACTCAGTCAGGAGCCAGTGTTGGCTGCACAGAGCCTTCCACAGAGGGTTGTGTTTGGAGAGTTCATTCAGACGCCTGCTCACGAAACTGCAGCTGCACAAGATAGACAGGATTTAGATGGATCTTACCAGGATTTAGGTGGATTATAACAGGTTTTAGATCGTCCCAAACAGGCGAATTAGGTTTAAATATATTAATAAACGTTAAATCAAGTTTTGACATTTCAAACGCTTTTATTTCCCTCTGAAAGCGCTCTGTTCGTTCGTATTGTTCATTTGCGTCGTTATCAGTTTCCTGTTTGTGACTGATAACAAGCCACAGCTAAAGGAATTTATTCTGCTTCAGTTTAGTCCAACGCTTGTCATAAGTTTAGTCTCTATTTTAAAATCTAGTTTGCTTAGTTTTCAGTCGCTATTATCGATGATTTATAGTGTTTAGTCTGTGACCCACTTATAAATAATTTTTAAGCACATATTTAACTGTGACATTAATTTTTTTTCTCAATTATCTGCCCCTAAAGCGTATTCCTTGCTTTAGTTCTGCTTTAAACCCGATTTGTTTTATTTTTAGTCGCATTTAACGTTGTGTTTTTAGCATTTTGTCGTCAGTTTGCAGTGTTTTTAGCCGTTAGCCGCCGCCTCCAATTCTCATTTTTAACTTGTTTTTCTGATAAAAAAGCTTGTAGCTCTCCTGAGTTTAATAAAGATAAAGTCCGTGTAAAAGTCGTACTTGATCAAGTCTCTGAAGCTGAGGAAGGACAGAATGTGCAGCAGAGGGTCTGAAGGTAAATGATCCAGCTGCGGGACCGAAGCAGCGGCAGCCATCTTTACATCTGAGTCTTCAGCGCATGCGTGTTTGTTTTGTTTTTACACACAGCAAAGCCGGTTTAGAGCTGAGCGGCGCCCTCTGCTGTTCCGGAAAGAGAAGTGAGATTGTATTTGACAACACAAGACCAAAATTAATAACAAATAAAACAATATATATAAAATAAAAAAAACAACAACAAATGAATGTATATTTTTATTCTGTTTTTACATTCGTAGGGTATTACTATTACAGGTGTTATAGATAACACAAACATAAAATAACAGGACAAATTCCATCTTAAAAATTTTATTATTATGAATATTCAGTTTCCTTTTTAGAACAGAACATTATTTTGTTGATGTCACAAGAAGATCATTTTGTCATTCCGTCACATGCTGCAGATAAAACAGTGAAGCATATTATTGTGTTTTTGTCTCTGTTACAGCTGTGGACAAAGTTATTTCAGCTCAAGTCAGACCTTGATTAAACTCAACTGACATGATCAATACTCGGCAATTAATACTCTGGGTCTCCTGCTCATCCAACGATCAATTCTTTCAATTTGTGATATTTGTGATAATACCCAACCTCAAGAAGACAAATAGACATAAGTCATAACAAGAAAACAGAAGAAAAAAACAATGAATAAATGTACCCTTCAGACTTCCGCACTGAAGCGATCAGGCAAAAGCACAGTTTTAATAAATATGTTTAAACTTTGCATCACTTTGCTCTGAGCTCTGTTTGTTCCAGAGCCGTAGCCGTCCACAAAATGGCCGACAGCTCTTTCTGACGCAGATCCGGCAGAGACCTCGGGCTCTGTCCTTTTCCTCATTAATCTTCACTTTCCATTTCTGTCGACTCTTCTTGTGAGGTCGCTTCCTGTCTCTGTGATGTCACTTCCTGCGGTCACCAGAACTTGGCTCTGTGCAGCAGCGAAGGCCGGACTCTGGCTCCAGGATAAAACCGGTCTCGGACTTCGGCCTCGAGACTCACCCCCGGGACTTTAAATATGGACACATCTGGAAGAGAAAGACCAGGTCTGAACCAGGTGCAGGTTCTGTTCCAGGTTTGGTCTCAGTCTGGTCCTGGTCTAGACCTGGTCTTACTGTCTTGGAGCAGATGGACTGATGGAGGGATGGAACTGAAGTATTTGTGCTGAAGGGCGTCTTCAGCCGAGATCCGGACTCTGGGATCAGGTCTTAGCAGGTTCTGGACCAGGTCTTCGGTTTTACTCGGGAGCTGACCCAGTCTGAAAAGACCAGACAAGACCAGGTCAAACCCAGATCAAACCCTAACCCCAACCCTAACCAGATCTGGACTCTGTCTGGAGTGATATTACCTTTTCCAGACGGTTCTGAGAGGCCTGGGGTCACATCGACCGAAACACTCTGAGAAACAGAAACATATTAAATCCTACAGAACACTTGGCTCAGTGGGACTAAAGGGACTAAAACCGGTCTTGACCTGGTCTGAAGTTTGGCAGGAGACTGACTCCGGGCCAGGACTCTTCAGACGGGACGCCCAGGACCTGCTCAGATCAGAAAAAACTCAAATCAGACTAAAAAGTAATTGTTCGTATCTTTTCATAATTATTTTTCTCACTGTGAATATTTTCCGCAGCTGTTCGTAAACGTCAGAGACTCCAGGAAACGCCGGCGCCCCCTGCAGCATCTCCACAAAAATACAGCCCGCTCCCCTGAAACAGAAGACCGAGTTAGACCTGGTTTAGTCCCGGTTCAGACCCGGTTCAGACCCGGTTCTGGTCCAGTACCACATGTCGAGGGCGGTGCTGTAGTCGGTGGAGCCCAGCAGGACGTCAGGAGGTCGGTACCAGAGCGTCACCACCTCCGACGAGAAGGTCTGACACGGGACCGACTTAGACCGGGCCAGACCTGGACAGAACCAGAACCTGGGTTAGACCTGGTTTAGTCCTGGTCTGGTCCTGGTTTAGTCCTGGTCTTACCGAAGTCTGCCAGTTTGAGCTCTCCTAAGTAGCTGATGAGCAGGTTCTGGGGCTTGAGGTCTCGGTGGAGCACCCTCCGTCTGTGGATGTAGCTCAGGCCCCGCAGCAGCTGGAACTGGAACAACTGCAGAGACCAGGGTCAGGGTGAGGAGCAGTGTGAGGAGCAGAGGTCAGGGTGAGGAGCAGAGGTCAGGGTGAGGAGCAGAGGTCAGGGTGAGGAGCAGAGGTCAGGGTGAGGAGCAGAGGTCAGGGTGAGGAGCAGAGGTCAAGGTGAGGAGCAGAGGTCAGGGTGAGGAGCAGTGTGAGGAGCAGAGGTCAGGGTGAGGAGCAGTGTGAGGAGCAGAGGTCAGGGTGAGGAGCAGAGGTCAGGGTGAGGAGCAGTGTGAGGAGCAGAGGTCAGGGTGAGGAGCAGTGTGAGGAGCAGAGGTCAGGGTGAGGAGCAGTGTGAGGAGCAGAGGTCAGGGTGAGGTGCAGAGGTCAGGGTGAGGAGCAGTGTGAGGAGCAGAGGTCAGGGTGAGGAGCAGTGTGAGGAGCAGAGGTCAGGGTGAGGAGCAGTGTGAGGAGCAGAGGTCAGGGTGAGGAGCAGTGTGAGGAGCAGAGGTCAGGGTGAGGAGCAGTGTGAGGAGCAGAGGTCAGGGTGAGGAGCAGAGGTCAGGGTGAGGAGCAGTGTGAGGAGCAGAGGTCAGGGTGAGGAGCAGAGGTCAGGGTGAGGAGCAGTGTGAGGAGCAGAGGTCAGTGTGAGGAGCAGAGGTCAGGGTGAGGAGCAGTGTGAGGAGCAGAGGTCAGGGTGAGGAGCAGAGGTCAGGGTGAGGAGCAGTGTGAGGAGCAGAGGTCAGGGTGAGGAGCAGAGGTCAGGGTGAGGAGCAGTGTGAGGAGCAGAGGTCAGTGTGAGGAGCAGAAGTCAGGGTGAGGAGCAGTGTGAGGAGCAGAGGTCAGGGTGAGGAGCAGTGTGAGGAGCAGAGGTCAGGGTGAGGAGCAGAGGTCAGGGTGAGGAGCAGTGTGAGGAGCAGAGGTCAGGGTGAGGAGCAGTGTGAGGAGCAGAGGTCAGGGTGAGGAGCAGAGGTCAGGGTGAGGAGCAGAGGTCAAGGTGAGGAGCAGAGGTCAGGGTGAGGAGCAGAGGTCAAGGTGAGGAGCAGAGGTCAGTGTGAACAGAGAACTCACCCTGACGTTGTGAGAGGACAGTCCTCCTGGATGCTGCTGGATGTACTGAGACAGGTCTGTCTGCTGCAGAACCAGAACCACACGGATTAAACCGGGTCTAAACCAGGACTAAACCAGGTCTAAACCAGGTCTAAACCAGGACTAAACCAGGACTAAACCAGGACTAAACCAGGTCTAAACCAGGTCTAAACTAGGACTAAACCAGGTCTAAACCAGGTCTAAACCAGGACTAAACCAGGTCTAAACCAGGTCTAAACCAGGACTAAACCAGGACTAAACCAGGTCTAAACCAGGACTAAACCAGGTCTAAACCAGGTCTAAACTAGGACTAAACCAGGTCTAAACCAGGTCTAAACTAGGACTAAACCAGGACTAAACTGGGTCTAAACAGGGTCTAAACCAGGACTAAACCGGGTCTAAACAGGGTCTAAACCAGGTCTAAACCAGGACTAGACCAGGACTAAACCAGGTCTAAACCAGGACTAAACCGGGTCTAAACCAGGACTAAACCAGGACTAAACCAGGTCTAAACCAGGACTAAACCGGGTCTAAACCGGGACTAAACCGGGACTAAACCGGGACTAAACCAGGACTAAACCGGGACTAAACCAGGACTAAACCAGGACTAAACCAGGACTAAACCAGGACTAAACTGGGTCTAAACCAGGACTAAACTGGGTCTAAACAGGGTCTAAACCAGGACTAAACCAGGTCTAAACTAGGACTAAACCAGGACTAAACTGGGTCTAAACCGGGTCTAAACCAGGTCTAGACCAGACTAAGTCCGTACCACGTATTCAAAGACGAAGGTGAGTGAGTCCCGGGTCTGGACGATGTCGTGGAGCAGAACCACGTTGTTGTGCTTGAGCTCTTTGAGCAGAGACGCCTCTCGGATCGCTGTGAACGGAACCCCCTCCTGCTCCGAGGTCCGGATCACCTTCAGGGCCACCAGCTGCCCGTTAATCCTGCCGGAACCAGAGCAGAACCGGGTCAGAACCGGGGCCACCGGCTGCCCGTTAATCCTGCCGGAACCAGAGCAGAACCGGGTCAGAACCGGGGCCACCGGCTGCCCGTTAATCCTGCCGGAACCAGAGCAGAACCGGGTCAGAACACGGTCTGGTACCTGCTGATCCCTTTGTAGACCTCGGCGTAGGCTCCTTCTCCCAGTTTCTCCAGACTCAGGTACGAGTGGGCCGTCCCGAACCGGAACCCGGGCCTCTGTCAGAACACGGACCAGAATCAGGTTTTTAGATAATAGAACAGGCCTTTGGTAAAAACGGAAAACCGTTTTTACCAAAGGCCTGTTCTATTTGTGCAACAGGTCTTTACAGTTCAGTATATACAGTACATTACCTGATGACATCACAACGTAACGGTCTTACCCAGGCTCGGGCTGGGTGTTACCTGATGACATCACAGCGTAACGGTCTTACCCAGGCTCGGGCTGGGTGTTACCTGATGACATCACAGCGTAACGGTCTTACCCAGGCTCGGGCTGGGTGTTACCTGATGACATCACAGCGTAACGGTCTAACCCACGCTCGGACTGGGTGTTACCTGATGACATCACAGCGTAACGGTCTTACCCACGCTCGGACTGGGTGTTACCCGATGACATCACAGCGTAACGGTCTAACCCACGCTCGGACTGGGTGTTACCCGATGACATCACAGCGTAACGGTCTTACCCAGGCTCGGACTGGGTGTTACCCGATGACATCACAGCGTAACGGTCTTACCCAGGCTCGGACTGGGTGTTACCCGATGACATCACAGCGTAACGGTCTTACCCAGGCTCGGACTGGGTGTTACCCGATGACATCACAACGTAACGGTCTTACCCAGACTCGGACTGGGTGTTACCTGATGACATCACAGCGTAACGGTCTTACCCAGGCTGGGACTGGGTGTTACCCGATGACATCACAGCGTAACGGTCTTACCCAGGAGAACAGGTCCGGACTGTTCAGTCGGAGAGGGTCACTGTTGCTGCGTCCTCGCTGGACCCGGGACCTCCTCAGTTGCAGACTGTGGAACCAGCGCGGGTCTGGACCGGTCTGGAACGAGACCGGTACTGAGATTAGACCAGGGCTGAACCAGGTCTAGACCAGGTCTAGACCAGGACTAAACCAGGTCTAGACCGGGACTAAACTGGGACTAAACTAGGACTAAACCAGGACTAAACCAGGACTAAACCGGGACTAAACCAGGACTAAACCGGGACTAAACCAGGACTAAACCAGGTCTAAACCAGGACTAAACCAGGTCTAAACCAGGTCTAGACCAGACTAAACTAGGACTAAACCAGGACTAAACCAGGACTAAACCGGGACTAAACCAGGACTAAACCAGGACTAAACTGGGACTAACCTCTGTTGAAGTGTCTTTAGTGAAATCCTCCAGTTCTTCTTCTTCTTTTTCTGTTTTTGTGTCTGGTTCCTCTTCTTCTACTGTTTTTTTTCGGCAGCAGCAGCTCCTCAGACGCTGGCCCCAGACATCCATCCTCCTCCAGACCTGGTTTAGACCTGGTTCAGTCCTGGGTTAGACCTGGTTCAGACCTGGTTTAGCCCTGGTTCAGACCCAGTTTAGACCTGGTTTAGTCCTGTTTTGGTCCTAAGTCCGGTCTTCCTGCAGGACTCATGACTGGTCTCATGACTCTGAAACAGCAGCTCATTCACAAAAACACTGTCCTGTGACATCACTGTGACATCATCAGGACCAGACCAGGACTGGAACAAGAACTGACACTGAACCAGGTCTAAATCAGGTCTAAACCAAGACTGTTTTTTTTCTTTACAAAGAAAAAACTTTATTTAACATCTTTTTATCCCAAAATGATAAAAAGTAAATAAAACCAAGTTACAAACATAAACCAAGTATAATCCAGATTAAAAACAGTACATTTGAACAAAGTGCGGTTCGGCAGAAAAACTGACACAGGTTTATTTTGTGAAACAGGAAACTGTTGTAACTCATGTAAACAGTGGCTTTAATAAATATCCATTAGACATATTCAGGGCCCGGTCCGTGTGGGGGCCCGGTCCGTGTCGGGGCCCGGTCCGTGTCAGAGCCCGGTCCGTGTCGGGGCCCGGTCCGTGTCGGGGCCCGGTCCATGTCAGGGCAGAGGGAGCTGGGCCTTGTAGTAGATACATTCTGAAAACTGAGATACAGGTCCAGCTCTTGGTCCGGGTCTTGGTCCGGGTCTTGGTCCGGGTCTTGGTCTGGGACTGGGACTTGGTCTGGGACTGGGCTGCAGTTGGATCTCCTCGTACTGGAACAGGACAAAAACAGTGACAGTTTTAGGATTGGGGTCACAGCTCAGCTCTTGACTGTCTTCATGTGACATACTTAACCAACCTGAGCCGAGTCCAGGACCTGAGCCGAGTCCAGGACCTGAGCCGAGTCCAGGACCTGAGCCGAGTCCAGGACCTGATGTCCTTCAGGACTTAGCTCAGAGGAAACGGTTGTGTCTGGGACTTTCCTCTTCAGGCTCAAGACCAGACCCATGATGACTGCGATGAAGACTACATTCAGGACCAAAGAGACCAAACCCAGCAGGTCTCTCCAGGACCAGGTCTGGTTCTGACTGGTCTCGGTGCTGTTTTGAGTCGGACTCAAATAAACTGAACAAAAACAGAACAAAAATTGTTATTTGTCTGTGGAGATCAGGCAGGTCAGAGGTCAAACCCAGTCCCGTCCTCTTTCTCTGATCCAGAACCGGGTCTCAACCAGGACTTGCAGAGCTCCCTCTCCCCAGACACCTCCCCGGTCCCTACAGAGGGTCTAGAGCTGATCCTGGTATATAACTGTGGTATAACCCAGCCTCACGTTACAGAGTGATGTCATACAGTAACACGGAGAGTGAAACCCAGCCTCACTTTAGCAGATTTAGAGGAACTCACCTGAGGTCAGATTGTATCGGTCTCTAACGTCAAAAACCTCCTGAAAACCGTATGTTTTGTCCGTTTTCATTTTCTGAGCGCAGCTGTAGAGCCTCAGATCCTGACGCGTGACGTTGTTGATCCTCAGTTTGTTTCCTTCGACTGAAAACTTCTCCGACTTGGCGAAAGTGTAAAAGTTCGTCTGACTGACATCTATATTCCGACTGATACACACCTGCAGCCCACTGTGGACCTTCATGAACCAGTACGTCTTGCAGTCCTCCACAGAACAGTTCAGGACCAGACTCTGCCCCAGAACCACCCGGACCTCGGTCTGGGCCTCAGTCTGGACCCGGACCTCGGCTCGGACCATAAATATCACCAAAACCAGCAGCAGAGACATGTTGAACCCGTCTTAAACCCTGCTGCGTCTGAGACTTCCTGAAGATGATTGGCTGGAGCTTGTGAAGAAAACCACAAACGCCCTGTGGTTTCTGACAAACGGAAGTGAGACTCTGGCATAAAGCTGATCTCAGAAACAGGAAGTGGTTTAAAGGTTAAGTTTCTTTGAAGAAGATTCCAATAAGAGACAAAAATCAAGTCGAAGTGATGTTTATGACTCAAATCTGGATCTGAACAGGTTTTAGTTGGATTTGAAGAGGTTTTAGTTGGATTTGAACTAGTTTCAGTTGGATTTGAACTAGTTTCCAGGTGGATTTGAACAGGTTTTAATTGGATTTACTCCCTCTTGTGGTTGTGAACAGACTCAGACATGTTTTATTTCAGTTTGGTTTTGGTTTTATTGAACCTCACAAACAGAGCAAATCAAAAAGAACTGGCTTTGGTCAAAATGAGTTAAAATAAAAAACGCAGAACTTCACTTTCAAACTTGACTGATCAAACTTAAATAAACTGAACAGGTTTCAGTAGGATTTGAACAGGCTTTAGTTATATTTGAGGAGGTTTTTGTCTTCTCTCTTTTAACATCAAATTTTGCACAGTTTGTGTTTATTGCTTCAGTTGAATTATTGTGTCATTTACAAATTTACATTTTTCCAAAAAAATAACAGCTTTACTAATGAAATGTTCCTGTTTTCCTTCATTAAACGGCAAACAAACATCTTAGAAAACATTCACAATCTAACAACACACAAAAGTCTAAACCAGGAATAAACTGGTTCAAGGTGGCTTTTAAAGCTTCAGTGCAAATAGCAGCAGGTTATCTCCAGTGTAGAGACTTCAGTGACAAACATAAACAGATGGAAATGACTGAGGGCTGGTGTTAATGTAGCTACCTAAAGCTGAAGAATAAAGCTGATTTTCAGCTTCAGAGCCACACTGAATTTGTATTTTAATGATAATCGAGACCTGAGAACCAAAAGGGAGCATAATGAGACATTTAGGGGAATTCTGATATATTTATTTGGAATGTAAGCTGTTGAGGTCTTTTTACTGAGTAAATAATCTGACGTAGACCCTTTTGTGGAAAACATCTGAGTGAAAACCTGTTTTGGATCAGATCCCAGCGTCAGGTTGTTCCCAAGTCCAAGTTTGGAAAAGTTCAGGGAAAAAACTATTGTTTCTGTTTCAGTGTGGCTCTAAACTGAATTAAAATCTGTTTCTGATTTGTTTCTTTTACAGAAATAAATAATAAACACATGACGTGAGCATCAGCAGAAAACAGAGAGAAATCTGAGAGACTTCAGCGCCCCCTTCAGGAACAGTATAGGACTGCACCAGCTTCTTTCTACCTGAAAACAGAGGAACACAGGTCTTAGATGGTTTTTAACAGGATTTATCGGTCTAGACCTGGTTTTACCGGGTCTAAACCTGTTGATAACCGGTTTAAACCTGGTTTTGCTGGGACTGACCAGTCACATTGAGCTGGATGTTCTTCTCAAAGTCCACAACTGTGATGTGACACTCATATTGACCTGAGTCTGTCTGGACCAGATCCTGGATCTGGATTGAGAAGTTCCCCTGAGCGTGCACGTCGGGGAAGGTCGTCACCCGTCCAGCAGGGCTAGTCCGGTTCAGCCCGATTCTCAGCAGGACCTTGTCGCTCGGGTCTTTCCATAACACCGTCGGGTTTTTAGGCAAAACCGGGTCCAAACGAGAATAAAGACACGGCAACAAGGCACTGCCCCCTTCTTCAGCCTGGATCACCACAGATCTGACAGACCAGACTGAGGGAAAAACACAGAGTTAGCCTGATGGACCACACTGAGGAACAAATGTCATTAAGTTTATCAAAATTAACCAGCACATAATTCAGGACACCTAGTTTATAATTGGATATTTTATCGTTTGTATTTTAAGTACTTCCCCTATCTTTAATTGAACATATGTAATGTGAGATGGTGTGTCTTGTTTTAAACACAACAGACCCTAGTTCAGCCCCATTTTTTTCTTTATTGTTTATTTTCACGTTTAATTTGAAAAAAAAAAAAGAGTCTTATTTTAATTTTTAATCAGACTCACTTTGGTTGAAACAGGTCACAATCCACAGCACGACCCTGAGGAAAAAATATTACATTAACAACTCAAATCTAGACTCAAAAACTCAAATGTAAATACAATATTATATTTAGTTAATAAAATAGTTTGCGTGTTTTAAAAGCTACTTAAATTACGGGATTTTGTGTAAAGCTAATGCGCCACAATGTTAGCAGCATTTAGCTAAAACGAACTTTAGCTAACTTTGCTAAACGTTATTGCGCAATGAGGTTTATTTTAGACTTATGTGGCGTATTTTGGTAAATCCATACACGCCAACCTCATTCTAATGATCATGTCCTCCTCCAAAGCCTTTTAAATGATCTTAAAGTTATGATTATGGTTAGTTTTAGATTAAAATCTTCGCCTTAGCATTAGCCAAAAACAGGAAGTACCTTTATGTATTTCCGGTGTGATACGACCTGGTTTCTCTGGTTCTGCTGTTTTTGGTTTAAAATTCTTACTCAATCAAGAAGTTAATATCACTAAAAATACCCAATTGCATATTTTTTCTTTTTTTTAATTACTATTAGAATTTGGATTTATTGCAAAAATACTAAAAGAAATCGAAATACATTTATAGCCTCTATATAAATAATAATACAGTTAACATATACGATATATACAATTATATATTTAAAAAAAGATGATACATTTGATAAAAAAAAATAAAAAATTGTTAATTTACTGCAAAGGTCATATTTGTCGTTCATGAAGTTTATATACTTTTCTTGATTTAACCCAGATTAAAACAGGATAAAAGAAGCACACTTATTCTCAATGACTGTACTTCTCTTAAGTGCATTTACGCTTGTGCACAGATGTCTGCATTTGTTTGTGGAGGTTCTGTCTGTCTTATATTTTACACGTCGCTGAAACACTTACCGTTAATTACGTGTAGATATAGATACATGGTTAAATATCATTTCTGCTCAGTTTATTTTTAAGTTAGTTTAAAATTGCCTTTGTTCTCCAATTTCTTAATAAAAGTATTTTTTCTAACAGATTCATTCGTTTCTTGCATTTGGAAGAGGATCGTGACGTCAGTGCGCAATCTCACGTAGACGCCGGTTACGTTGGTCTTGTTGTCATTAGCCGCTGCAGAAATTATATTTGACATAAAGAAAAGCTGATTTTAGACTAAATTAACAACTTTTCAACTTGTTTTTGTATCGTAACACAGCGGACGGACTTCAGTATGATTCCTGCATTGTGTTTATGAAGTTTTATTCACAGAAAGTTGGACAAAAGTGGAGTTTTATTCCAGGGGCTAACCACTAAAAGCTAACTCCCAGGTTTGTAACATTTTACCGCCGAGTATTGCCATAATTTCTGCAAAAAAATATAATTAATTATAATATGTCACTGGTTTACCACAAGAAATGTCTAAAGCAAAAATGTTTCAAGTATCAAGAATATATTTTATTTGTGTTTTAGCCATAACCACCTTGAAAATGAAACGTTTTAGTGAGTAACTGGTTAAAATACTACGTTTAAATGAATTCGTTTAGATTTAACACTGCATTTTTCACAGACTCGTCTCCTGATTTATCCAGCTTTAATATTCATATACATACACATGAATATGAAAGAAGGTGTACTATTTGTGTTATTTATATTTTTATTATCTTTTACACACGTTTCTCTGTGAGTTTTATTCTTATTTTCCAGAGAATGTCGTCTCCTTCTTTTAAAATCCCCAAAAGAACTCCCTCAGACTCAGACTCAGTCCAGATGACATCTCCTCTGTCCAGGCTCCAGAGCCCCGCCCGGGAGTTTAAGGTGGAATTATCTCTGTTTGGTCCAGTTTAAGGTGGAATTATCACTGTTTGGACGAGTTTAAGGTGGAATTATCACTGTTTGGACTGGTTTAAGATGGAATTATCACTGTTTGGACTGGTTTAAGATGGAATTATGTCTGAATTCACATGGGTTTTTTTTAATTTAATGTAGACATATGTTGTTTTTACCTGTTTACACTGGTTTCACGTTGTTTGGAGGAATTTTGAGTTTGAAATATTGCTTTATTTTTCAGTTTGGATCTATTTAATCAGGAATTATCTCATTTTTCACCTGTTCGAATGTATTTGAATGTGTTTTTTCCTGTGTTTCCTCAGAGTTTCTCTCCGTTCAGACACAGGAGTCTCTCTGGGAACCACTCCAGTCCAAACTCACTCAGGTTTGTACTTTACTCATTAATGAAAAACTGAACCTAAACTCACATTCCTCGCTACTTCTCAGAGTTTATCCAGAGAAAATCAGATAGAAACTGGGATTTCTAATGTTAAATTGTGTATTTGTACAGTTTTCATTAAAAGTCCATGCATCAGTTTCATCTTATTTTTTCTTCTTGCTCCAAAAGGACGTCCAACTCAAACGAGCTCAAACCCAGACCTGGACCAAAACCAGAGACACAGTCTTTCTCAAACGGGTCAGATCTGGAAGCGTAACGAGTCTCTGTTACAGATGGATTTATTACCTAACCCTAACCCAGTGATTTTAGTGTTTAATTCAGATCCTTTGTTCCTCTCTGTGTCCTGCAGGTGGCGCCCTAAACGAGCCTCAGACCGACTCCTGTCGCCTTCTGCAGAAAAACCCACCTCTGCTCAGGGTCAGTCCAGTCTTTGAAGAAACAAATACAAACCTTAAAGACTCAAAGAAACAAATACAAACCTTATGAAGTATTTTATTTGTAGTTATGGATCAAAATTATTTAAAAAAAAATGATTGAATTCTGCAGCTGAGGATGAAATATTAAAAAAAAAGAATATTTAAAATGGGAAAAATGGAAATAGAGTAATTTGGAGTTGGTTAACATAGTAAACCTGCAGGAGGCGCTGTTGTACTGTTTTCTGTGGTTCTGGTTCAAAAGACACTTGCACTTCTTCCTTCTGTTTTGAAATATTTTTTTTAATTTGTGCCTCTCATTTTTATATTTTTAAGTCTCACATTGGTGTTTTATATTTTTGTGAAATATTTTTGTGAGTTAACTTTGTTTCTGGTCCAGACCCGTCTCCGAAGCCTATCTCCATTCATTCCGTCGACTCTTTGGCCGAACTCAGAGCAGAATGGCATCATGGGAGTTCTCCGAGCGACAGGAAGTGGAGCCGTAGACAGGAAACGCCAAACCAGGAGCAGGAAGTCAGCGCAACCAGTTTCTTTTCTTTTTCTCAGTGTTGAAGGGATTTTCTTTTTAATCCTTCTTCACTTTGTTTTTCAGATCGACTCTTCTTCTTCGTCAGAAACAGAGAAACTGTCGACGGAGCAAAGACCGGAGGTATTTTAGTCTGGTTTTGTGTTTTTATGTTCTCTTTAATCTTAGAAGATCATAGTCGTTTTGTGTTTTTGTGTTTTCTCAGCGCGTTTGGTCCGATCTGAACGACGTCCGAGAAAAACAGAGAGAAAAATGGCGTCAGTTTAAAGAAAAGAAACAGAGTCGATCTAGTGTTTCACTGAAAACCAGGAAAAACCAGATCCAGACCGGGTCCAGAACCAACAGCACAGAGCCAAGTGAGTTCAAACCTGACTAAAACCTGTTCAAATCCATCTAAAACCTGTTTAAATCTAATGGAAACTACTCAGATCCAATTGAGATCCTGTTGAGATCCATCTAGAACCTGTTTTGATCCATCTAGAACCAGTTGAGCTCCATCTAGAACCAGTTGAGCTCCATCTAGAACCAGTTGAGCTCCATCTAAAACCAGTTGAGATCCATCTAGAACCTGTTTTGATCCATCTAGAACCAGTTGAGCTCCATCTAGAACCAGTTGAGCTCCATCTAGAACCAGTTGAGATCCATCTAAAACCAGTTGAGATCCATCTAGAACCTTTTTTGATCCATCTAGAACCTGTTTTGATCCATCTAGAACCTGTTTTGATCCATCCAGAACCTTTTTTGATCCATCTAGAACCTGTTTTGATCCATCTAGAACCTGTTTTAATCCATCTAGAACCTGTTTTGATCCATCTAGAACCTGTTTTGATCCATCCAGAACCTGTTTCTCTTCAGCTGCTTGTCTACTTGAACGTTTTGTTGCAGTCGTTCTGTCGAGTGAAGAGGAGGATGAAGAGTCAGAGACGATGAGTCGAGTAAAGTCTTTGAGCTCTGAGGACTCTCAGGTGAGATTCTCATCCATAAACACAACCATGTCACATTTTCATAAAAACCGTAGCTGAGTTTAAACGGGTCCAGGTCTGAGGCTGTAGTCCTGTAAAAACCTGTAAAAACCTGTAAAAACCAGTAAAAACCTGCCTCCTGCTGCGGCTCTGAGCACAAACACTCTCTGTGCGTGTTGTTATTGTTGTTTATGGACTGAGATCATAAACACACAGACTGATCCGCATCTGCAACAGGACCTGACGTAGTCCAGTTTCAGTCCCACCAGACCCGCTTTTTTAACTGTTTACTGTCATTTTATCTCTGACCCCTGACCTCTGACCCTCTCGCTATCGAAGGTGGTCCGAGGGTCCGTCTCCGAGCGCCTCTCAGACCCCTGTCCTTCGTTCCTGCAGCTGGACTTCACCTGGTTTCACCTGGGTCTGGTCCGAGCCAAAGCCAACGGAGCTGTCACGGTGAGTCCCGACCGGTCCGGACCGGTCCAGACCGATCCAGACCGATCCAGACTAAACGGGTTCAGACCAGGCCTAGAGCTGCTGGACTGGAATTAGTTCTGAGTCGCTGATAAAAGGAATCAAGACTTAGTCCTGGTTCAGGTTTCAAAAGTTTGATCAGAGCAGACTCTGTCAGACAAATGAAGTTAGACCAGTTTAGACCTGGTTTAGACCTGGTTTAGTCCTGGTTTAGACCTGGTTTAGTCCTGGTTTAGACCTGGTTTACTTTTTTCTTTAGAACCTTTCAAACCCTGAACCCTGAGTTAGAGCTGGTCTTTCCTCAGAGTTGTATTTTGTTTCTGTTAGTGGTGTGTGTGTGTTGTATCTCGCTCTGTGTGTGTGTGTGTGTGTGTGTGTGTGTGTGTGTGTGTGTGTGTGTGGGTGTGTGTGTGTGTGTGTGGGTGTGCGCGTGTGTGTGTGTTGTTTGTGGGTCTCAGCAGGATTCCCCTCAGGTCTGAGCCAAGTCCCGTCTCATTTATCTTTTCTCCAAAATAAAAGACGACTCAGAACAAACCCACAGGCCTTTGCTCAAACCCATGTGTGGTCCACTGCAGCCTCTGTAGGATTAGACCTTTATGTTTTAGGTCTAGACCTGGTTTAGACCTGGGTTAGACCTGGTTTAGACCTGGGTTAGTCCTGGGTTAGTCCTAAATTAGTCCTTAGTCGGTTTAGTCCTACATAGATCCTGTTTTAATCTGGGTTCATTCCACATTTAGTCCTGACTGAGTCTTTTTTTAAAGGTGCATTAATCATCCTGAGGTTAGTCCTGATGAAATCCTGGCTTAGTCCCGGCCTAGTCCCGGTCTTGTACTGGTTCTGTCCTCTAAAGCCTGACCCAGGACTCTGCAGGACCATGTTTTCCCACAGTCCAATCTGGCTCTGGTCTAAACTAAAGAAAGGCACAGAATGAACAGAGCAGAGCCGTGGAAAACACATGTGAGCCATTAAAACCCCAGTCCTGTCCAAGACTGGGTCTGGGCCCAGTCCAAGACCAGGTCTGGGCCCAGTCCAAGACCAGGTCTGGGACAATTAAACTGAGCAGAGCTGGAAGAGAAGATGGAAAAAGAGAAGGAACAAGAAAAGCCCCTCAAAAATCCCACTAAGACCGACAGAACGTGAACAGGACTTAACCAGGTCTAAACCAGGACTAAACCAGGACTTAACCAGGTCTAAACCAGAACTTAACTAGATCTAAATTAGGTCTAAACTAGGTCTAAACCAGAACTTAACTAGATCTAAATTAGGTCTAAACTAGGTCTAAACCAGAACTTAACTAGATCTAAATTAGGTCTAAACTAGGTCTAAACCAGGACTAAACCAAGTCTAAACCAGGTCTAAACCAGGTCTAAACCAGGACTAAACCAGGACTAAACCAGGACTTAACCAGGTCTAAACCAGAACTTAACTAGATCTAAATTAGGTCTAAACTAGGTCTAAACCAGGACTAAACCAGGTCTAAACCAGGACTAAACCAGGACTAAACCAGGTCTAAACCAGGTCTAAACCAGGCCTAAACCAGGACTAAACCAGGACTAAACCAGGTCTAAACCAGGACTAAACCAGGACTAAACCAGGTCTAAACCAGGCCTAAACCAGGACTAAACCAGGACTAAACCAGGTCTAAACCAGGTCTAAACCAGGACTAAACCAGGTCTAAACCAGGTCTAAACCAGGTCTAAACCAGGACTAAACCAGGTCTAAACCAGGTCTAAACCAGGTCTAAACCAGCTCTAAACCAGGGCTAAACCAGGACTAAACCAGGTCTAAACCAGGTCTAAACCAGGGTAAACCAGGTCTAAACCAGGTCTAAACCAGGGTAAACCAGGTCTGTTCTCTGAATTCTGACTCAGTTAAACACAAACATGTTGTTTGTGTGAAAATGTTCGTAAACATATTGTTTTCTGTGAGCAGTAAATTTAAATGTTGAGTGGATTTTTTTGGAAATGAGTTGAACAAAAGCTGAACAGGTCGTAAAGAAAATAGTTTTCAGGTTTGTTTTGTTTTGTCAGAAGTGGGTCAGAGTTAAATGTGGGTCTCAAACAAAACTCTGAACTGTTTCCAACAAAAAAACACAGAAAACTTTTACATGAAATAAACTCGAGAGGAACATGAAACACTCAGAGTGAAACAGAACAGACTCAAACACATTTATTCTGTTTGTTTGTGGTTTTGACTCTGAGCCGTGAACCCTCCTCCCTCTGGAGTCCTTCTGAGACCGTAAACAAGACCTGGATCTGTTGGGTCTGGATCTGGATCTGTCAGGTCTGGATCTGTTCTGTCGGGTCTGGATCTGTCGGGTCTGGGTCTGGATCTGTCGGGTCTGGATCTGTCGGGTCTGGATCTGGATCTGTCGGGTCTGGATCTGTCGAGTCTGGATCTGGATCTGTCAGGTCTCGTGGGTCAGTGTTTAACTCTTGTGTTTGTTTTCAGATCTCAGAGAGCGCCATCACTCTGTCCCTCAAAGGTAAACCTAGACTAGGACTGGACTAGGACTGGACTAGGACTGGACTAGGACTGGGACTGGACTAGGACTGGGACTGGACTAGGACTGGGACTGGACTAGGACTGGACTAGGACTGGAATAGGACTAGGACTGGGTCTCAGACCCGGTCTCAGACTCAGACCCGGTCTCAGACCCAGACCCGGTCTCAGACCCAGACCCGGTCTCAGACTCAGACCCGGTCTCAGACTCAGACCCGGTCTCAGACCCGGTCTCCGACTCAGACCCGGTCTCAGACTCAGACCCGGTCTCAGACCCAGACCCGGTCTCAGACCCAGACCCGGTCTCAGACCCAGACCCAGACCCGGTCTCAGACCCGGTCTCAGACTCAGACCCGGTCTCAGACTCGTTCTGTTCCAGGACCGGCGCCGGGCTCGGGGGCGGAGCTCTGTGTGGTCTCGTCTCAGGTCAGAGGTTACGGTCTGTGGGACGGGGGCGTGGCCGGGGCTCTGCTGACGGACAGCTGTGACCCCGCCCACGGCCACTCAGGCCCCGCCCCCTCGCTGCTGTTTCTGTGGGTCAGCGACGCTCAGGCTCGGCTCCTGCAGACCGAACTCAGGGAGGTACAACCCGCCGCCGCAGGTAAGACCGGGAAAGACCGGGTAGGACCAGAACCAGGACTAGACCAGGACTAACCCGGTCTGTCTCCGCAGGGCCGCTGTGCTGCTTCCTGCTGCTGGTCTTGAAGGACCGGCTCTCGGACTTGGACTCGGCCCTGCTGGTCTCGGTCCTGGACTTGGAGGACTACAGGAAGTCCAGGTCCAGGCCTTGTCCCATAGACTGGACCGAGGGACTGGTGCTGGTCCAGAGCTGTCCTCCGCCTCTGGACCGGCACCTGCTGAGTCTGATCGGACCGGAGTCCAGCTGTAGTCCGCACAAAGACCGGGTCAGGACCGGCTCGAACCAGGTCTGAGTCCAGTTCAGACCAATGTTGTTTCTGATTCTTTGCTGTTTTTGACGAAACAGATTCTTCAGAGACGCACCAGGACCGGCCTCAGGTCACAGCAGCTCCCCCAGAGGTAATCCACCTGAAACCTGTTCAAGTCCACCTGAAACCTGTTCAAGTCCACCTGAAACCTCTCAGTGACACTGGTTCTAAATAAGACCTCATTAAACGGGTCCCAGACTAATATATTTCCCGGTCGATCAGGTTGATCCAGTACCCTGCGGCGCCCTCTAGAGGCCGTATCTCCGTCAGCTCCGAGGACCTGCTGTGTCTGAATCACGGAGAGTTCCTCAACGACGTCATCATCGACTTCTACCTCAAGTCAGTCCCACGTTATTCACCGAGAGTAAAAACCCAGAGCGGAGCCTAAAGGAACCTGCTGCTTCTGTCCCGTTACAGGTACCTGCTGCTGGAGGGCGTAGGGGGCGCTGTTGCACAGAAGAGCCACGTTTTTAGCAGCTTCTTCTACAAACAGCTGAGCAAACGTCGCGCTGCGGGAGAAGACGACGTCGCCTCGGTTCCGTAAGAACCTCTGAACCCGTCTGAAGAGTTCGGAGACAGGTTTTCACTAATACTTTGTGAATCTTTTCCCAGAGACAGACACACTCGACACCAGAGAGTGAAGACCTGGACCCGGAACGTGGACATTTTCACCAAAGACTTCCTGTTTGTGCCTGTCAATCAAGAGTAAGACTTTCACTGTTCATGAAAGAAACTCACAATATCTCTAGGTTCAAACTGAGTCTTAGTCTTTTCTGCTTTTAGATTAGTGTTAATCTAGAAAAAAAACTGTTTAAAACCATCTAAAACCTGCTCAAACCCAAGTAAAACCTGCTCAAACCCAAGTAAAACCTGCTTAAACCCAAGTAAAACCTGCTCAAATTCAAGTAAAACCTGCTCAAATCCAAGTAAAATCTGCTCAAATCCAAGTAAAACCTGCTCAATTCCATCCAAACCCTGCTCAAATCCAACTAAAACCTGTTTAAATCCAACTAAAACCTGTTTGAATCCAACTAAAACCTGCTCAAATCCAAGTAAAACATGCTCAAATCCAAGTAAAACATGCTCAATTCCATCTAAAACCTGCTCAAATCCAACTAAACTCTGCTCAAATCCAAGTAAAACCTGCTCAAATCCAAGTAAAACCTGCTCAATTCCATCTAAAACCTGCTCAAATCCAACTAAACTCTGCTCAAATCCAAGTAAAACCTGCTCAAATCCAAGTAAAACCTGCTCAATTCCATCTAAAACCTGCTCAAATCCAACTAAACTCTGCTCAAATCCAAGTAAAACCTGCTCAAATCCAAGTAAAACCTGCTCAATTCCATCTAAAACCTGCTCAAATCCAACTAAACTCTGCTCAAATCCAAGTAAAACCTGCTCAAATCCATCTAAATCCTGTGAAAGTCCATCTAAAACCTGTTTAGACCTGATTTTAGGACAAGGCTCATAATAAAGAGTGAGCAGAAAAGTGCTGTATTAAATTGAGTTCTCTGTAATAATGGTGTGTTTGAGTGTTGCTGAACCCTGTGTGTTGTTGCAGAGCTCACTGGTTCCTGGTTCTGGTGTGTTTCCCTGGACTCGAGGAGCTCAGACACGAGGAGTTTCAGACTCACGGCTCAGGTCAGATTAACTCACTCTCAAGGGTTTCACAGAATTTATGTTTCTGAATCTCCACTGATTTATGATTCAGCTCCTTGTTCTTTTTCAGCATCAGTTTGGTCTGTTTAGGTTTGGCTTATTTTGTACCATTTTGGTGTATTTTAGCTCAGTTTTCCTCGTTTTAGTGCTAGTCATTCCCTTTTGTTCCATTTTTCTCATTTTTATCACAGTTTTGTCCTTTTATTACTGACTTTTTGACTGTTATCAGCACAGACTCACTCCTGTTCATTATGAAACTACAAAAGCAGCTGTTTTGTCATTAAAGTTCACTGGACTTTAATTAATAATGAGCTGTATTTTCAGATTTTTTGGGATGCACAGACGTACAGCCTCTGATTAGATGTAATTCTTAAGCTGATGATGATTGTGTTTTTCAGAAACAGTGAGACCAGGCTCTGGGCTCAAGTCACAGACTCCTCCAGTAAATATTATTTCTTTGGTCTTTTCCTTTCATAGTTTAGATTTCTCCCACATTACCTTTGTAAATATATATAATATAAATATATATATATTCCTTTCATCAAATATAACAACATTTATTGATTTTCCATGTGTTTTTCCAGGAGTGCACTCTAAAAGGCTGCAAGAAGACCAGAGTCTTAAAGAGGTCACTTCTCTTTTTATTTCCTCATCATAAACGTTATCTGTTATTTCTGGTCCTGTTTATTTCTTCAGGCCTTGTTAACTTGTATTTGGTCTTTTCCAGGCCTTGTTAACTTGTATTTGGTCTTTTCCAGGCCTTGTTAACTTGTATTTGGTCTTTTCCAGGCCTTGTTAACTTGTATTTGGTCTTTTCCAGGCCTTGTATCCTGGTGATGGACTCCTTGAAGCTGTCGTATCATGAGAACGTCTGCAGACTCCTGAGAGAGTGAGTCACACTAAAGAAGAAAACACAATTTTAGAGTTTTGAGTGATTTTCATTGAGAATCAAAATAAAAAAGTTAAAAAAGACTAATTCTGCTACAGAACAGTAAATGATGCTGTAGTTTAAGTTTACAGTTAATATTAAAAAGGAGTTATTAAACATATATTTGTGGTGTAGTTACCTGCAGGTGGAGTGGGAGGTGTTATTAAACATGTATTTGTGGTGTAGTTACCTGCAGGTGGAGCGGGAGGAGTTATTAAACATATATTTGTGGTGTAGTTACCTGCAGGTGGAGCGGGAGGAGTTATTAAACATATATTTGTGGTGTAGTTACCTGCAGGTGGAGCGGGAGGTGTTATTAAACATATATTTGTGGTGTAGTTACCTGCAGGTGGAGCGGGAGGTGTTATTAAACATATATTTGTGGTGTAGTTACCTGCAGGTGGAGCGGGAGGTGTTATTAAACATGTATTTGTGGTGTAGTTACCTGCAGGTGGAGCTGGAGGTGTTATTAAACATGTATTTGTGGTGTAGTTACCTGCAGGTGGAGCGGGAGGTGTTATTAAACATATATTTGTGGTGTAGTTACCTGCAGGTGGAGCGGGAGGTGTTATTAAACATATATTTGTGGTGTAGTTACCTGCAGGTGGAGCGGGAGGTGTTATTAAACATGTATTTGTGGTGTAGTTACCTGCAGGTGGAGCGGGAGGTGTTATTAAACATATATTTGTGGTGTAGTTACCTGCAGGTGGAGCTGGAGGTGTTATTAAACATGTATTTGTGGTGTAGTTACCTGCAGGTGGAGCGGGAGGTGTTATTAAACATGTATTTGTGGTGTAGTTACCTGCAGGTGGAGCGGGAGGTGTTATTAAACATATATTTGTGGTGTAGTTACCTGCAGGTGGAGCGGGAGGTGTTATTAAACATGTATTTGTGGTGTAGTTACCTGCAGGTGGAGCGGGAGGTGTTATTAAACATATATTTGTGGTGTAGTTACCTGCAGGTGGAGTGGGAGGAGTTATTAAACATATATTTGTGGTGTAGTTACCTGCAGGTGGAGTGGGAGGTGTTATTAAACATATATTTGTGGTGTAGTTACCTGCAGGTGGAGTGGGAGGTGCGGCGGGGGTCTCCTCGTCTCTTTACTCCAGACTCGATGAAGAGCTGTAACTGTAGAGTCCCTCTTCAGGACAACAGCAGCGACTGTGGCCTGTACTTGCTGCAGTTCGCCCAGAGCTTCCTACAGGTTTATTACACTCTTTATTACACACTTTATACACTCTTTATACGCTCTTTATACACTCTTTATACGCTCTTTATACACTCTTTATACACTCTTTATACACGCTTTATACACACTTTATACACGCTTTATACACACTTTATACACTCTTTATACACTCTTTATACACTCTTTATACACTCTTTATACACTCTTTATACACTCTTTATACACTCTTTATACACACTTTATACACTCTTTATACACACTTTATACACTCTTTATACACTCTTTATACACACTATTTAAACACTTTATACACTCTTTATACACTCTTTATACACGTTTTATACACACTTTATACACTCTTTATACACACTTTATACACACTTTATACATTCTTTATACACTCTTTATACACTCTTTATACACTCTTTATACACTCTTTATACACTCTTTATACACTCTTTATACACGCTTTATACACACTTTATACATTCTTTATACACTCTTTATACACTCTTTATACACTCTTTATACACTCTTTATACACTCTTTATACACTCTTTATACACTTTATACACTCTTTATACACACTTTATACACTCTTTATACACTCTTTATACACTCTTTATACACACTTTATACACTCTTTATACACTCTTTATACACTTTATACACACTTTATACACTCTTTATACACACTTTATACACTCTTTATACACACTTTATACATTCTTTATACACTCTTTATACACACTTTATACACGTTTTTTACACTCTTTATACACACTTTATACATTCTTTATACACTCTTTATACACACTTTATACACGTTTTATACACTCTTTATACACTCTTTATACACTTATACACTTTATACACTTTTATACACTCTTTATACACTCTTTATACACTCTTTATACACTCTTTATAACGCTTTATACACCTTTATACACGTTTTATACACTCTTTATACATCTTTATACACTTTTATACACACTTTATACACACTTTATACATTCTTTATACACTCTTTATACACTCTTTATACACTCTTTATACACGCTTTATACACTCTTTATACACTCTTTATACACGCTTTATACACTCTTTATACACTATACACTTTATACACTCTTTATACACGTTTTATACACACTTTATACACTCTTTATACACTCTTTATACACTCCACACACTCTCAGATGCAGTTTTTATGAATGAGTCTGAACGCTGCTCTCTGATTGGCTCCTCAGAACCCCGTGGTGAACTTTGACCTCCCCGTGAGATTGGAGACCTGGTTTCCACGACAACGGGTCCGAGACAAGCGCCAGGAAATCCGGACTCTGGTCCTGAGGCTGCACCAGGAACAAAACCAGGACTAAACCAGGTCTAAACCAGGACCAGACCCTGAAAATGAATGAAACTGTTTTAGGTTTTTACAATTATTTATTAATAAACCTTAATTGAACAAAGACTTCTGGGAAATTGAGTTTTTATTTAGCCTCACATGTTCTATTTATGTCTCTTTTTCTTGTCTTTTTTATTATTTTTTGGTTTCTTTGTCTTTGATTTGCTTTTTTATGTATTATTCTAAGTGTATTTATTAATTATTTATAAATTATGCCTTTTTTTCCAGGTAAGCACCTCAGCATTTTCACTTGTACTTCAGTTTTATATTTGTTCGATCTGAAGTGAATATTAATCCCGTTGAATCCCTGGACTCCATTTCCCATGATGCATCAGTGCCTTGTCTCTCTGTTAAACTGTGGTTAATTGAAGGTGTCAGTGTTTTTCAGAAAGTCCTTAATCTCAGGTCAAAGGTCAGTGGGACACTTTCTGCTGCTCTTTGTTTAAATGTGTCCTGAAGAAAACTCTACACGACGCCGCCTCAGGTTCGTCTGATTAAACTGTTTCGTAAGGATTTACTGACATTTAACCACAAACTGGGAAGAAAACTGATGTTAAACCTGGATTAGAAACATTGTGAAACATAAATGTTCTGTTCGCTCTGTTCCTTTACATTTTGTTCCTCAGATATGACAGAATCTCTGCATTAACGACTGTGTAATAGCCATGTATTTGTGTGTGCTACTGAGGTCTGTGAGGTCTGCCAGGTCTAATCCCGCGCCCCCCGCTGTCCTCAGACCAGATTAAGGCTCGGAGGATCACCACAAACAGTCTTCTTTAAAACCCAATCTTCAGCTCTGTGTCCGACCCAAACAAACTCAGATCAGCCTCAACAAACGCAACACTCTTAAACAGGACGAGCTCGACAACAAGAGCCTCCTGTTTACGCCTGGTTTCTCAGAATTACTGGAGAGACTTGGTGTGAATTAGTTCTTAAAAATGACAAATGAGAAAACCAGGCATAAAAATCTACTTCCTGTTTTTCTTATATTTTCTTATATTTATCTGTGAAAACTGGATCCAAGATCACTTTAAGACTTTGAATTTAGGGAAAACTGGTTTGAAACGTCAGGTCTAAACCGAGACTCTTAGAAGAACAAAAAGCCAGATTTATTCCCTGGTTTAGTCCTGGTTTAGTCCTGGTTTAGTACTGATTTAGACCTGGTTTAGTCCTGGTTTAGACCTGGTTTAGTCCTGGTTTAGTCCTGTTTTTGTCGTTTTTTCCAACCTTCAGCCGTTCTCTGCTCAGTCTCGTCAGTCTTGGAGCCTGCTTTTCTCTCAGACTTTGGGTCTAAATCAGGACTAAACCTGGACTCGTCGGTATTTTTAGCCCCAGACTGGAGCCATGGACAGTGACAGTCGTCTTTTATCGACTCTAATGGGATTAATGGCTGCAGACGAGAAAAGGGCAAAGGCTCATCTCCGCCGTGTCCCAAGCCTCTCTGAGTTCAGCCCTGGTTTTGGTCGGTTTTGGTCCGGTCTCAGTCGGACTTCCTGCTGCGGACCCGGATCAGTTTTGGGATTATGTGTAAATCATGTGTAATCTGCTCAGATTAGCTGCTCTCTGTCTGCCCTCGGAGCGTTTTAAACAGATCACAGAACTGTTTTTCACTTGTTTGGCTCTGATTGAGTCTAAAACAAAACCAAACACAAGTCCGTATAAATCCTGGTCCAAGTCCTGGTTCTTCAAGTGTTTTTGTTAAACTAGTTATGAGTAATAGCAGCATTTATCAGAAAACTGAAATGTCCCGGAAAATATGTTTTTATGATTTAAGTTTTAAATGAATGAAAACAAAGCCCTTCAAAATAAAAGCTAATCTGCTGAATCAGTTTTCCATAATTGTTTTAATTGGATTAAAACGAGTACGTCCCTCTTTGTCTCGGACTCACACAGTGGTTCAGAGTTGGTCTAGACCCGGTTCAGACCCGGTTTAGGTTAAGACCAGTTTCTATTCAGTTCCATTTAAACGTGTAAATGCATTTCTCTTGTGTTTTTTCCTGATTAAACCTGGCCTAACTCTGGTCCTTAGTCCAGATCTCAGTCTGACTCGAGTCGGGGCCTCGGTGTAGGACCCGGTCTCGTCCCGGTCTCGACCCCGTCTTGGTCTAATCGCTCTGACTGTAACTAAGTCTGACTCACGGCTGTTTGAGTTTGAGGCAGAGCTCGGCCGAGTGACACTCATCCTGCAGCAAAGAGGATTAGACCAAAGACTGAGCAAAACCTGAGCCGAGAGAAGTCCCATCTGCCGCTCACCTGAGACCGGAGGAAAACCACCGGAGTCCGGCACGGGACCGCAGAGACCTGAGCACACCCTCGGACTGAGACGGACCTCTCTGAACGAGACAGAACCAAGACTCGAGACACGATGGAAAACCGGACAGTTTAACAAACTTTAAAACCTCAGAGGAAACTATGAATCTCTGAAAACTGGACCAGACTTGTAAACCAGAACTTCACCAAGAAACCTTTAAGGCGACTTTGGAAGACAATAACACACCAAAAGTCTACAAAAGTCTGAATCGAGGGATTTACTTTGAGAATAATCTTCAACTGGAGAAAGACGGACTTTGGAAAAACTGGACTAAGCGAAGAATCTTTGAAAACCGGACCAAGAATTTGAGTTAGTCTTCTATCTGGGTTTTACACAGACTTGGACTAAACCAGGATTCATTTAGAGCAGGATTTGAGTGATGACAAAAATCTGCAACAGGCTTGAATGAAGATGAAAAGGAGTCTCTGAGACCTGGACTGGGACTTGGATCTAGACCAGAAAAACCAGGACAGAATCTGAGTCTGAGCTGGATTTGGTAGACCACAACAAAACCAAGAGAAACAGAAGAGAAACCAGAACTAAACAAAAAATCTGAAAAAGAAAACTGGATTTAAGACCAACTTTGTACCAAAAATAAAGTCCAGACTCATCACCTGCTGGGATTTGGGAGACTGGAAAAATTCCTTGAATTTAAAAACCTTCAAAAACAAGCCTTAAGTCCAAGACAGACTGATTTTAGAGTCCAGAACCCAAGAATCCTCAAGATCCGGACCAAACGGAACCAAACTGTATATTGTTTTACTGGAGTCTGTCCTGGACTTGGACTTTTGAGGCCCATGAGCTGAACCAGGACTAAACCAGGACTAGACCCGTCCTCTGAGAGGAAACATGGCTGGACTCTGCAGGACCACAGCTGGGATTTGGGCGATGGTTTTGGGTTTGGTGCTGATCTCTGGACTCATCCTCGTCGCCTCAGGTTTTTGTGTCTGACCAAAATTTAGAAAAACTTTTAAAAAAAGTAGAATTTTCTCACAACATTCAGATCCTGTTCTAATCCAACTAAAACCTGTTCAAATCCAACTAAAACCTGTTCAAATCCGTCTGAAACCTGTTCACATCCAATGAAAACCTGTTCTAATCCCGGTTGTGTGGTTGTAGAAATGAGGCACACAATAAAATAGTAGTTAGTGTTTTCTGTGGACCCATTAATGACAGACAGAACACACTGCTCCTGTCTGCTTCTCCGAGGCTGATCCTGGGGCAGTATTTTGTCTCTGAAAGATTAACCACTCGTTTAAGG
Source organism: Rhyacichthys aspro (assembly GCA_036850595.1). Taxonomy (NCBI): domain Eukaryota; kingdom Metazoa; phylum Chordata; class Actinopteri; order Gobiiformes; family Rhyacichthyidae; genus Rhyacichthys; species Rhyacichthys aspro. The sequence goes on from CM072149.1 coordinate 11,548,454, forward strand.
CTTCTTTACCGTCAGGACATTTGTAATTCTGCCTCTGAGCTGTCCTCGAGAGCCCCGTCACAGCGCTGACACAAAAAGTTTTATTTAAAGCTCCAGTTTGGAGAAAAAGTTTTTGTCCTGGTCTCAGACTCCACTCTCCCCAACAGCTGCAGAGTAACTTTCCTGCTTCTTTTATTTAAAAAGGTCAAACTGGACCAAATTTCCTCTACAAAATACTAATAACCAGTTTCTTGTTGTAGACTGTAGTGATTCTGTAATTATCTCCGTCTCATTAAACACTCGAAGTATTATCAACATTTATCTATGTTTAATTTACTGCTGATTTTTATCTTTTTTGAGCTGATTCTCTGTAAAATAAGACGTATTTTCAACAGAATAACCCATTTCCTTGGTTTATTTCCTTGTTCCTTCGTTGTTGACATCAGTGTCGACCAATGGGAGCGCTCCTTTTTACCTGAAGTGAGCTGTGATTGGACAAAATCCTGCTGTGGACTGATCATTCTCATCTATTAAAATCCTTCATTATAAAGACTAGATCACGTCTTAGGGTCAAAAAGCTTTAACTGAAAAACTAAATGCAACAGGATAATAATCAGGAAATGAACTTTTAAACATTTTTAGAATACACCTCATAGATTAGTCACTCTTGTCGGTAAAAGCATGCAGCTGTTAGTGGCATATTTTTTACATTTTTAAACTAAATGTGTCTCGTTCCTTTTGCAGTCGACCCTCGTGTGATGGAGCTGGACCCTCGTGTGATGGAGTCTCGTTTGTCAGATTTCTCGTCTCTGCGTTCGTCGGACGAGCTCTGGTTCAGATCTGACGCCGACGGAGTCTTGGTTCGAAAAAAGAGGAACATCCTTTTCCCGAACGGAGTCAAGCTCTGCTCAAAAGAAACCTTCGAACAAGTGTCAGCGAACCACCTGCAGTACTTCCACCTGAGAGGTAAACCTGCAGCGGGACGAGGGAGAGGCCCTGTTTATGTGAAATTATTCTGATCTGGTGATGTTTCCGTTTGTCATTGAGCTGCAGATGGTTCAGTTTGTGTTTGTCATTTCAGAATCAATCTAGAGGACATTGAATAGAACATTCAGATTCATGGGGTGGTTGTTCTTTTCTGATTATGAGCATGATGATGTTTTCTCAGTGAGTGTTTTGAAGGAGACAGTTTTAGTTCCTCCTGACGTTACCTACTGCTCCTAATCCTCGAGTCTTTGTGAGTTTGTATTAGTGAAAGAACTTGGAAACACTCCCAGCACGTTTCCTTTAGCACCAGCACAGCTTTCTAAACTTTAAATAACGGGAAACATTTTAGGGCCTGACTCTTCCATGTCTCAGTTACGCTCAGGTTTAAATCCAGAGACAGACCAGAGTGGGTTTAATTCAGTTTCTGTGAGGTTTTCTCTGCCGCAGAACGAACAGAGATCCACAGCTGAACTCTGACCCACTGAGTCTTTCACCACAGCCTTTAATCTTATCATCACAGGCTTTAACGGCACTACCGTACCTTGTGCTTTAGACCAGACCAGACCAGGACCGGGGTTAGATCAGGACCAGCCAGAACCACAAACATCTGCCTCTAACTCGGTCTTCTTCACCAAACACTGATGTCCATGAGTCTGGACCTGGTCTAAGGCTGCGTTCACAGCTGCCGTGTTTGGTTTGGTTCAAACAGACTCTGGTGATGATCTGTCAGTGCAGTTGGATAAACGTGAGCGCTGCCATATGAACCTCAGTGTCACCAAACCTGCTCCTAGACCCTTTAAACCAAGGTCTGGAAGCGCTTCCAACTGAACTCTGGTACAGTTCGATTAAAGTGTGAATCTGAAGTGAACCCCAGACGAAGAACAGGAAGAGCTTCATAAACTGGCGACAAAAACGTCATATAACATCTAGTTTTCCTGAACAAAACAATATTGTCCAAATAAACATAAAGCACTGAGAAGGTAAATGCATTGTTAGCATTTGGGCTAAATGGAAGTGGACGTGTGAACACTGCCGGGTCTCGGTCTTTGGTCTCGGTCGATGCACATATCTCTGTATTATTTCAGTTTTCTAGGTTTATTTGAGACCCTCAGTTTGTGTTTGTGTTCAGTTTGTGTTTGTGTTCAGGTTGTGTTTGTGTTCAGGTTGTGTTTGTGTTCAGTTTGTGTTTGTGTTCAGGTTGTGTTCAGTTTGTGTTTGTGTTCAGGTTGTGTTTGTGTTCAGTTTGTGTTTGTGTTCAGGTTGTGTTCAGTTTGTGTTTGTGTTCAGGTTGTGTTTGTGTTCAGTTTGTGTTTGTGTTCAGGTTGTGTTCAGTTTGTGTTTGTGTTCAGTTTGTGTGTGTGTTCAGGTTGTGTTCAGGTTGTGTTTGTGTTCAGGTTGTGTTTGTGTTCAGGTTGTGTTTGTGTTCAGGTTGTGTGTGTGCTCAGTTTGTGTTTGTGCTCAGTTTGTGTTTGTGTTCAGGTTGTGTTTGTGTTCAGGTTGTGTTTGTGCTCAGTTTGTGTTTGTGCTCAGGTTGTGTTCAGTTTGTGTGTGTGTTCAGGTTGTGTTCAGTTTGTGTTTGTGCTCAGTTTGTGTTTGTGCTCAGGTTGTGTTTGTGCTCAGTTTGTGTTTGTGCTCAGTTTGTGTTTGTGTTCTGTTTGTGCTCAGGTTGTGTTTGTGCTCAGTTTGTGTGTGTGCTCAGTTTGTGTTTGTGTTCTGTTTGTGCTCAGGTTGTGTTTGTGCTCAGTTTGTGTGTGTGCTCAGTTTGTGCTTGTGCTCAGTTTGTGTTTGTGTTCTGTTTGTGCTCAGGTTGTGTTTGTGCTCAGTTTGTGTGTGTGCTCAGTTTGTGTTTGTGCTCAGTTTGTGTGTGTGTTCTGTTTGTGTTCAGGTTGTGTTTGTGCTCAGTTTGTGTTTGTGTTCTGTTTGTGCTCAGGTTGTGTTTGTGCTCAGTTTGTGTGTGTGTTCTGTTTGTGTTCAGGTTGTGTTTGTGCTCAGTTTGTGTTTGTGCTCAGGTTGTGTTTGTGCTCAGTTTGTGTTTGTGCTCAGGTTCTGTTTGTGCTCAGGTTCTGTTTGTGCTCAGTTTGTCAGGAGACCGTGTGGGAGGCCTTCAGAGTTTTCTGGGACCGTCTCCCGGACCGGGACGAGTACCAGACCTGGGTGGGGCGCTGTCTGGACCAGAGCGTGAGCGTCCGAGACATGGGACTGTTCTTCAGCCGCTCGGAGGAGCACCGCAGGCTCGTCCTGAACGTGAGAAGAACCCAAATATAACAAACCCATGTTTACGACTGAATTAAACTGAAAACTGTAAAAGTGTGTTTCTGTTTCAGAGAGTGGCTCTCGCTGCAGTGAACAGGTCAGTCCCTCTGTTCAGTTACAGCAGAAGCATGTGAACAGCTATGGTGGCCCAGCAGGGACACACTGCTCAGTGAGAATGTGGTCCAGGACTAAACCAGGACTAAACCAGGACTTACACAGGACTTACAAAAACTTGGTTTAACCTAAGACTGCTCAGGGACAAAACCTGTGTAAAACCGACAAAACTAGGTCTTAAAAAGGACTAGACCTGGTCTTGTAATTGTCAAATCCAACTAAAACTTGTTCAAATCAGTCTAAAACCTGGTTAAATCCTTCTAAAACCTGTTTAAACTTCATGACAGTATAAGGTTCAATAAACTGGAATTATAAGATCCTGGAAAAACCTCAAGATGGACCTGTTCTGGAATTTGTTTTTAAAAGTTGTGTTAAAATCCCAGTAGACCTGGACTAGACTTGGACTAAACCAGGTCTAATCAGTTCCAGATGTTTGTTTCTGTTGAACATGCTTTTATTTCTACTAAAAACAGCTGTGGTTCATTTAAGTCAATCAGCTTCAGTTTGGAACCAAAAATAAAATCCTCTTCTGTAAAACGGAATATTACTGAAGACTCGTTTCTCATTCATTCATATTATTTTATATTTTGTGAAGGTTTTTGTGTGTTTTGTGATTCTTTCTTCAGTGAAACTCACGTTTTTGTGTTTTCTGTTCCAGCTCCGACTCGACTCAAACTGAAGAACCTCACACTTTCTCAGGTCAGACTCAGTCTTAGACCTGGATTTGGACTGGTTTTACTCAGTCTTAGTCCCAGTAGTCCTGGTTTAGACCTGGTTTTACTCAGTCTTAGTCCCTGTAGTCCTAGTTTAGACCTGGTTTTACTCAGTCTTAGTCCCTGTAGTCCTGGTTTAGACGTGGTTTTACTCAGTCTTAGTCCCAGTAGTCCTGGTTTAGACCTGGTTTTACTCAGTCTTAGTCCCTGTAGTCCTAGTTTAGACCTGGTTTTACTCAGTCTTAGTCCCAGAAGTCCTTGTTTAGACCTGGTTTTACTCAGTCTTAGTCCCAGAAGTCCTTGTTTAGACCTGGTTTTACTCAGTCTTAGTCCCGTAGACCTGTTGGCACTGGTCCTAACAGTTTCTCGTCAGGATTTGGTCTGGAGCCGAGAATAGTCCATTAATCGTCTTAACCTCAGTCAATGAACCGGATCCATGTTAGACCTGTTCCAGACCACACAGCCCTGCTGTAGACCTGCTTAAACCTGGTTTAGACCTTCTTAGACGTGGTTTAGACCTGGTTAGACCAGGTGTAGCCCTGGTCTAGTCCTAGTAAATCCTGTTTTTCCTGGTCCACAGTGGAGGAGTCGAGTCTAGTGCGGTCCGAGTCCTGGACTTCGGTTTTGGACACGGAAGGTCTTCGTCATGAGGCGACGTCCACGACCGAGATCCCTCTGGTCCTGACCTTCTCAAGTCCGACTAGAACCACCAAGGACCAGGACCTACAGACCAGCGTCCCAAGTCCTGCTGAGACTGACCGAGAATATCCTACTGAAATCCTTCTTGAACCTGAAAGTTTCACTGAAGACATTCTCCAAACGAGTCCAAAATCCTCCACAGTTTCTCTTTTAGAAGCTGTCGATGTTGAAGAGGACACTTTATTTGTGACTTTGGAACCAAAAGATGACAAAGAAACTTCAGAGTCTTCAGAGACTGTTGAAACAACAGCAGCCTCAAAACCAGTCGTGTCAGAACTTCCTAAAGTCGTGTCAGAACCTCCTGAAGTCGTGTCAGAACCTCCTGAAGTCGTGTCAGAACCTCCTGAAGTCGTAACAGAACCTCCTGAAGTCGTGTCAGAATCTCCTGAAGTCGTGTCAGAACCTCCTGAAGTCGTAACAGAACCTCCTAAAGTCGTGTCAGAACCTCCTGAAGTCGTGTCAGAACCTCCTGAAGTCGTGTCAGAACCTCCTGAAGTCGTAACAGAACCTCCTGAAGTCGTAACAGAACCTCCTAAAGTCGTGTCAGAACCTCCTGAAGTCGTGTCAGAACCTCCTGAAGTCGTACCAGAACCTCCTGAAGTCGTAACAGAACCTCCTAAAGTCGTGTCAGAACCTCCTGAAGTCGTACCAGAACCTCCTAAAGTCGTGTCAGAACCTCCTGAAGTCGTGTCAGAACCTCCTGAAGTCGTACCAGAACCTCCTGAAGTCGTAACAGAACCTCCTGAAGTCGTGTCAGAACCTCCTGAAGTCATACCAGAACCTCCTAAAGTCGTGTCAGAACCTCCTGAAGTCGTGTCAGAACCTCCTGAAGTCTTATCAGAACCTCCTGAAGTCGTATCAGAACCTCCTGAAGTCGTGTCAGAACCTCCTGAAGTCGTACCAGAACCTCCTGAAGTCGTGTCAGAACCTCCTGAAGTCGTACCAGAACCTCCTGAAGTGGAATCAGAACCTCCTGAAGTCGTATCAGAACCTCCTGAAGTGGAATCAGAACCTCCTGAAGTCGTATCAGAACCTCCTGAAGTCGGATCCAATCTGCCTGAAGTCGGATCCAATCTGCCTGAAGTCGTGTCAGAACCTCCTCAAGTCGTGTCAGAACCTCCTGAAGTCGTATCAGAACCTCCTGAAGTCGTGTCAGAACCTCCTGAAGTCGGTTCGGAACCTCCTGAAGTTGTGTCAGAACCTCCTGAAGTCGTACCAGAACCTCCTGAAGTCGTGTCAGAACCTCCTGAAGTCGTGTCAGAACCTCCTGAAGTTGTACCAGAACCTCCTGAAGTCATATCAGAACCTCTTGAAGTCATATCAGAACCTCCTGAAGTCGTGTCAGAACCTCCTGAAGTCGTGTCAGAACCTCCTGAAGTCATATCAGAACCTCCTGAAGTCGTATCAGAACCTCCTGAAGTCGTGTCAGAACCTCCTGAAGTCGTGTCAGAACCTCCTGAAGTCGTGTCAGAACCTCCTGAAGTCGTAACAGAACCTCCTGAAGTCTTAACAGAACCTACTGAAGTGGAATCAGAACCTCTTGAAGTCATGTCAGAACCTCCTGAACTTGTACCAGAACCTCCTGAAATGGACTCAGAACCTCTTGAAGTCTTATCAGAACCTCCTGAAGTCGTGTCAGAACCTCCTGAAGTGGAGTCAGAACCTCCTGAAGTGGAGTCAGAACCTCCCGAAGTCGTACCAGAACCTCCTGAAGTCGTGTCAGAACCTCCCGAAGTCGTGTCAGAACCTCCCGAAGTCGTACCAGAACCTCCCGAAGTCGTGTCAGAACCTCCCGAAGTCGTGTCAGAACCTCCTGAAGTCGTACCAGAACCTCCCGAAGTGGAATCAGAACCTCCCGAAGTCGTGTCAGAACCTCCTGAAGTCGTACCAGAACCTCCCGAAGTGGAGTCAGAACCTCCTGAAGTCGTGTCAGAACCTCCCGAAGTGGAATCAGAACCTCCCGAAGTCGTGTCAGAACCTCCCGAAGTCGTGTCAGAACCTCCCGAAGTCGTACCAGAACCTCCCGAAGTCGTACCAGAACCTCCCGAAGTCGTGCCAGAACCTCCCGAAGTCGTGCCAGAACCTCCCGAAGTCGTGTCAGAACCTCCCGAAGTCGTACCAGAACCTCCCGAAGTCGTACCAGAACCTCCCGAAGTCGTGTCAGAACCTCCCGAAGTCGTGTCAGAACCTCCCGAAGTCGTGTCAGAACCTCCCGAAGTCGTACCAGAACCTCCCGAAGTCGTACCAGAACCTCCCGAAGTCGTGTCAGAACCTCCTGAAGTCGTGTCGGAACCTCCCGAAGTCGTACCAGAACCTCCCGAAGTCGTGTCAGAACCTCCTGAAGTCGTACCAGAACCTCCTGAAGTCGTGTCAGAACCTCCTGAAGTCGTGTCAGAACCTCCTGAAGTCGTACCAGAACCTCCTGAAGTCGTGTCAGAACCTCCTGAAGTCGTACCAGAACCTCCTGAAGTCGTGTCAGAACCTCCCGAAGTCGTACCAGAACCTCCTGAAGTCGTGTCAGAACCTCCTGAAGTCGTGTCAGAACCTCCAGAAGTCGTGTCAGAACCTCCTGAAGTCGTGTCAGAACCTCCTGAAGTCGTGTCAGAACCTCCTGAGAAGGTGGAGCGGACGACGAAGTACGTGGAGGAGTACAACAATGGGAACTTTCCGGACCTGACCGAACCGAGCTACGACCCCGAGGACAACCTTCTGAAGAACAACGGGTTCGGACTGGAGGAGGACGAGGACTCGGTGAGTGGCTCCGGTCTGGTCCGGCTCTGCTCAGGTTCTGTTACAAATGTTCACAGATGTTTGTGTCCTCAGCTTGGAAACGAGATCGGGGCCACGCTGCTGAGGCCCCTGAAGACCCTCAAAGACCAGGTCCTGGAGCTGAGCCTCAGACTCAGAGAAGAGACCTACAACGACGCCCTGAGGGACCCCAGCAGCCCCCAGTACCTCCGACTGGAGCGGGCCTTCGTCAGAAAGGTACGGACCGGGTCAGGACCGGGTCAGGACCGGGGAGAGACGAGGTCTGCACCGGGTCAGGACCGGGTCAGGACCGGGTCAGGACCGGGTCAGGACCGGGTCAGGACCAGGTCAGGACCGGGGCGAGACGAGGTCTGCACCGGGTCAGGACCGGGTGAGGACCGGGGCAAGACTAGGTCTGCACCGGGTCTGCACCGGGTCAGGACCGGGTCAGGACCAGGTCAGGACCGGGGCGAGACGAGGTCTGCACCGGGTCAGGACCGGGTGAGGACCGGGGCAAGACTAGGTCTGGACCGGGTCAGGACCGGGTCAGGACCGGGTCTGCACCGGGTCAGGACTGGGTCAGGACCAGGGCGAGACTAGGTCTGGACCGGGGCGAGACTAGGTCTAAACCAGGTCTAAACCAGGTCTACACCAGGATTGAACGTCAGACTGGATCTTTATGAGGAAGTTCTGGTTTATACAGAGGCATGGTTTAGACCTGGTTTAGACCTGGTTTAGTCCTGGTGTAGACCTGATTTAGACCTGGTTTAGACCTGATGTAGACCTGGTTTAGACCTGGTGTAGACCTGGTGTAGACCTGGTTTAGTCCTGGTTTAGTCCTGGTGTAGACCTGGTTTAGACCTGGTTTAGTCCTGGTTTAGTCCTAGTGTAGACCTGGTTTAGACCCGGTGTAGACCTGGTTTAGACCTGGTTTAGTCCTGGTGTAGACCTGGTTTAGTCCTGGTGTAGACTTGGTTTAGACCCGGTGTAGACCTGGTTTAGTCCTGGTTTAGTCCTGGTGTAGACCTGGTTTAGACCTGGTGTAGACCTGGTTTAGTCCTGGTTTAGTCCTAGTGTAGACCTGGTTTAGACCTGGTGTAGACCTGGTTTAGACCTGGTTTAGACCTGGTTTAGACCTGGTGTAGACCTGGTGTAGACCTGGTGTAGACCTGGTTTAAACAGGTTTTATTCCTGTATTTTCCATATTTTCAAATGTAAACATTACAGTTTTATTTATTTTTTAAGATTTTTGTCAGACCCAGTTTG
>CM072149.1:11557312-11578284 GCA_036850595.1 Rhyacichthys aspro
GATCCCGGTCCGTCAGTCCTGAGCTTGCTCAGACTGAAGCGTAAACCTGCAGAGTCAGGACTTGGCTCTGGTCTGGACCTGGAAAAACCTACAGTAAAACACAGTGTCAGAGAAACAAGAAACAGACTCCAACATAGAGACCTAGTCTGGTCTAACTCTGGTCTAAACCGGGTCTTGTTCTAGGGTCTAAACCTGGTCTAACTCTGGTCTAAACCTGGTCTTGTTGCAGTAAAGACTCCATCTGTTTGTAATAAAACCCTTTTCAGATTAAATCCAGGAAAGTCCCAGAGTTTCCCCACTTTTCCCCAAAACCGCTGTGTCCCCCTCCTCCTCCTTCAGCCCCAGACCCACACAAGTCCAGAGCAAGACCAGGACCGGCACTGTTCCCCGGATCTCTTGTTTAAATTTATTATGTAAAGATTCGTGGGTCTGACTGAAAAACTGCTAAAAAATGCTCAAATATTTCTTAAATTTATGGAATTGAAGCTGTTTCTGTTTTTAAAGTGGGTCTTAAGGCTCTTAGTTTGTGAAACAAATAAATAAATCCAAACCCAAACATTTCTAAAATCCAGGAACATTTTGTGTAAGTTAATGGAAATTTATTAAAAAATGAAATCCTCATTCTGTTTTGTTTTGTTTTTTTCAGATCATAGATGCATTTGAGCGTCTGCCTGGATTTAAAAATGTCCACGTGGTCGAATTCAGGTCTGACTTCGCTCTTTTTAACCTCAAAAATTTAAATTTAAACCTGTTCAAACACAGTTTTTCTCTCTCTCCCTCAGGCCTCAGAAAGACCTGGAACGGTGAGTCTTTTTCCTTTCTCTTTATTCGAGTCATGTCCTGAGTTTAGACCAGAGTTTAGACCTGAGATTAGAATGGGTACAGAGCAGGTTCAGAGCGGGTTTAGAGCGGGTTCAGATCAGGGTTTTCTCTGGTCCCGTCTTGGTCTAAAGCTGGATTTGAGACAGAGCTCATAGTCCTCGTTAGTCCTGTTTGTGTGAGAGTTGAGTCGTTAATCCCTCGGAGTTGTGAGCGTAAAGTGTTAATCCCGCCTCAGACACAGGTGGTCCTCCTCGGTCCTGCTCCTGAACCGGTTTAAGCTCGGTTTTTATGGGTTTTAACCTTCGTACACTTCTAGGATTTGTGTCAGACCTGTCACCCAATAAAGACCGCTGTAGAAATAATTGTGTTTCTAAAATGTAACCCCTTAAATAAAAATTAATCAATGGCACAAAAAAATGACAGAGGACGACAGCTGTAATAGATGATGTATTTTCATTACATCATCTATTAAGAAGTTTACAAACTCTGTTTCTCCCGGTCTCTCAGGGGTCTGGTGGTCCTGGTGCAGTACGCGGTGACCCTGCAGGTGTTCAGACCTGTTTAAACCCTGTTTCTCCCGGTCTCTCAGGGGTCTGGTGGTCCTGGTGCAGTACGTGGTGACCCTGCAGGTGTTCAGACCTGTTTAAACCCTGTTTCTCCCGGTCTCTCAGGGGTCTGATGGTCCTGGTGCAGTACGCAGTGACCCTGGAGGTGTTCAGATCTGTTTAAACCCTGTTTCTCCCGGTCTCTCAGGGGTCTGGTGGTCCTGGTGCAGTACGCGGTGACCCTGCAGGTGTTCAGACCTGTTTAAACCCTGTTTCTCCCGGTCTCTCAGGGGTCTGGTGGTCCTGGTGCAGTACGCGGTGACCCTGCAGGTGTTCAGACCTGTTTAAACCCTGTTTCTCCCGGTCTCTCAGGGGTCTGGAGGTCCTGGTGCAGTACGCGGTGACCCTGCAGGTGTTCAGACCTGTTTAAACTCTGTTTCTCCCGGTCTCTCAGGGGTCTGGTGGTCCTGGTGCAGTACGCGGTGACCCTGCAGGTGTTCAGACCTGTTTAAACCCTGTTTCTCCCGGTCTCTCAGGGGTCTGGTGGTCCTGGTGCAGTACGCGGTGACCCTGCAGGTGTTCAGACCTGTTTAAACCCTGTTTCTCCCGGTCTCTCAGGGGTCTGGTGGTCCTGGTGCAGTACGCGGTGACCCTGCAGGTGTTCAGACCTGTTTAAACCCTGTTTCTCCCGGTCTCTCAGGGGTCTGGTGGTCCTGGTGCAGTACGCGGTGACCCTGGAGGTGGACGGTGGAGGCGTCTCTAACGACACTCTGGACCTGATCGCGCTGCAGACGAACCTCGTGGAAAAGAACTACCCCAGGTCAGAGCAGCCCACCGTGGTCTACAGCATCACAGACTTCAGGAACTACATCACTGAGGCCCTGCACCGGGACCAGGACCTGGACCAAGACCTGGACCAGGGCCTGGACCAGAACGGTGAGTAAAACCTGTTCAAATCCAACTAAAACCTGTGTTATTCTGAGTTTTCAGTCGGTGAGTGCAGATAACATTATGAAATTAATCAGTATTTTTTTCCTGCAGATAATCTGTTGCCTTCAATGAAACCAACAACTGAACCTGCAGACGACTTCAACAACATGGTGAGTCTAAACCAGGTCTAAACCAGGTCTAAACCAGGACTAAACCAGGTCTAAATAGGTCTAAAACAGGTCTAAACCAGGTCTAATACAGTTTCTTGTTTCAGGATAACGTTCTCGCTGCAGAGAAGCCTCCTGATGCTCCGAGTCACGAGACAGAAAACGCTGAAGTGTTTCTGAAGAAGGAGGACTTTCTGTTTGACGCCTTCGATCTGATTAAGACTCAGGACGAGAAAACCGTGAGCGAGAATGACGTGTTCACAATCGATGAGAGCGCGTCTTCACCGACCATCGACGTGGATGCCGTCGAACCAAACCGTGAGTCTCAAACTGTCCACCCTCCGGACAAACATAATCTAAAACATAAAACTACACTGTACATTTTCAGTCTTTTATAGAACTTCAGGAACAAGAAAGTGCAGCTGAGGAGTTGAAACTGAGGGAAAAAAAACTTAAATATCAATTGAAAATGCTTAAAGAGACATTTAGGAGCTGAAACACAGAACAGAAATTGAGACTTTAAATCAATAAGCAGGATTTGGTTTCTTGTAAATTCTATTATAATTATATTTATAAGTGTTAAAATGTTTATAATAATCCTTTCTGCGTTTCTGTGACAGATGAGGGGAACTTCAAAGACGAGGGATTTATGATCACAAACACCGAATATGACTCTAAACAAAACCCTCGGCCGAGTGCTGACGTTTTACTGGATGACGGCTCTGGCTCCGGTTTTTCTGGAGATGGCTTGATTCTGGAAACGTCTGACTTGATTTCAGCTGAAGTTAATCCCTCGAACACAGAAATCCTGCCTCCACCGGATTTAGAAACGGCCGACGTCGACGCAGAAGACGACGACGAGAGTCCAACGATCGCAAGCTTCGGGACTTCACAACTACCTCCAAAACTCGAAGATTTTAAACCAATTATTAAGGAAACAACAGGAAAAGTTGGAGAATTCGAACCAACAAAGGGACAAAACCCTCCAAAACCTGATGACCCTGAGCTTACACTTTCAGAAATGGAAAAATCCGAAAGTACAAAGACAGAAACGGACATAAAAGTTGATGAATTTGAGCTTCCAACAACAGGAATTATACCAAATTTTGAGGAATTTACAACTATAAATGCAGAAATAGCACCAGAAGTTGAAGAAATCTCACAAAAAACACCAAAAAGTGATGATTCTGAAGCAGTAAGAATCAAAACTTTGACCACAACTGAATCCATAGCATTTTCCACAGAACAAACTATAACTTTTGATATTTTGAGTGAAAACACTGATTCTGAAATTGACAATGTTTTTTTCTTGATCAGTACTGAACAACCTTTTACTGAACCTTCAGAGGAGGAAATGGTAACAGAAAAGTCCAAAACGGAAACAGAAACTGAGCTGGAGAAAGATGATTATGATTTCAAAACACTAGAAGATATTTTAGACCCTAAAAATTCTACAGAAAAACCTCTAGAAATGGCTACAGTCAAAGATTTAGCATTCGATTTTGAAACTACTAGAGCTGCTGGAAAAACTGATCTAGAAGAGAAAGAATTTCCGACAAAACCAATGACAAGAGAACTTGATTTGGGAGGCAAAGAGGAGTCGATCAAAACGCCACAGATCCACGAATCTCCGGTTTTTGTCGACGTCCAAATATTTACCGTTGAACCCAAAGAATTGACCGAATCTGAACAAGCAACAACAGAAGTCCAAGACGTCAAAGAATCCCCTTCAGAAACTGAGACAAAAGAAAAAGAACTGGATTTAGAAACAGAAGAACAAACGCCAACTACAGTGATTGTCGAAAAACCTGAAGAATTTTCCAAAATCTCGTCTCCAGAAGAATTGGAAAAACCTGAAATTCTAGAAATAGAATTATCGGACCACAAAAACGTCGAAGTTTTAGAAGAGCAGCACTTCCGTGTGATGGAAACCGCGACAATCCTAACAACAATTTCAGGTTTACCGAGTGAGGACCTGACTGAGGACGAGGTTATAGCTGTCACTACGACGCCAAAAACGACTGTTTCGATTTCGACGTCCGCCGTCAAAATAATTGAAAAGGAGTTGCCAGAATTTGAGCTCACAAATCAAAACAAACAAAATCCTCCTGTTACTGTCCCAACTTTAACTGAAATTTATTCCATAGAGAGGGAAATACTTGCTAAAACAACAACACTGGCACCAGGAATCTTTACTGAATCTGTTTCCAAAATGGCCGAAAAGAAAGATTTAAATTTAGTTAAACCAGAAACGTCGACAAAATCAAATTTATCAGAAACAGGAGCTCCAAGTGTTGAAGTTTTAAAGACTACAACTACGCCTCAAACTACAAAAATGGCTCTAACTACTTCTTCTTTTTCTTTGGTAATTCTCGAACCAGAAAAGGATTCGCCGTTTACTCGGATTTCAGATTCAGTTCTGGAATATGAAGACGAGATGCCGGTTAGCACACCAACGCTAACGACTGAGCCTCAAGTCGAAACGGAAAAGATGCGTGAAGAGTTGAACATCTTCGAAATCCTTCCACAAACTACGATTCCACCTGCAACTTTTGAGAAGATTGTCACTAGAACTCCAAGTACTGAAGGATTTACCACAACATTATCGACTAAAATGACGACAACTGGATCAAAAAGTGACGAATCCAGAGACGATCTAACATTACCAGCCGAAGAATCAACAGCAAGTTTTCCAGAAATACAAACAAGCGCTCCTATACTATCTATAACTACGTCAAAATCTACCTCTTTTGCAACAACAGACTCGACAAATGTAAAAACGGAAACTGGTCCAAATGAAAAGTCAACAGCCTACGTAACGGAAACTGATGAAACTGGTTCAATACAGGAAGAAGACGAGTCAAAATTGGCGTCAGAAGAGAATTTGGAACGTTCAAGTAAGGAATATGAGACTAAATCTAGTTCTACGATTGTTGTCCAAATAGAAAGTGGTTCAACTTTAGGACCGACAGAAAAGACACAAGAAAAAGGTTCTAAAATGGAAACTGATTCTGAACGCAAACCGTCGTCTGTGACAAAAATTCCAGACAAAGTGGAACCAATGGAGGAAACAAAAGGACTGGAAGAAGTCCTGATGGCGCCAACAAGTCCTGTCGTTGAACCTGAGACGCTAACTTTGACAAAAACTACTGAAACATTACAAACCGTGGCTCCGACAGTTAATTCCCAAATGGCTGCCGAGGTAAATGAATTAGAAAATGTTCCTCATACAACGGAACTGAAAGGCAATAATGAAGTGGAACAGGTCTTATCGTCAACAAGTCCCAGCATCGAAGATGAGACGCTAACTTTGTCAAGAACAGTCTCTCCGATCCTTGAAATGTTACCAACTGTTTGGCCAAAACACAATTCTAAAATGGCCACAGATGTGAATAAACAAGAAAATGTCCCAACGTCAACACTTCCAAGCATTGAAACCCCAGTCACTACGCCAACATTAACCACTGAACCTGAAGATGAAGCTTTGAATATCATCCAAATTTTTCCTGAAACCACAACGCTAAAAGGAGATCTGGAAGTCGAACAAATCTTTTCAACAAGTCCTAGCACTAAGATTGAGACGCTCACAGAAAACACTGCAATATTAGAAACAACACCAAAACATGATTCTAAAATGGCCGCCGAAGTAAACACCAGCGTCCTTTTGTTTGAGGAAGATTTCCCAAAAAAGGATTTAGAAATTCTATCAAAAGCTCCAAGTGTCAAACTTGAAACTTCGACTGAAAAGAAAGAAGCTGATTCTAAAATGTCCGCCGAAGTGAACAGCAGCAGGTTGTTTGACGGTTTCTCAGATTCAGCTAGTTTTGACGTGAGTTTTGATGTATTCCCGTTCGGTGGAGACCCGGCGACAGAAGGAGACAGCAGCGGGTTTTTCAGCGCCGGTCCCGGGTCTGACCCAGAGTCTCTGGTTCTCCCGTCCAGACCCGGCAGATCCCTGATGGTCTTCTTCAGCCTCAGAGTTACCAACATGGTCTTCTCCACAAACCTCTTCAACAAGAGCTCCTCCGAATACAAGACTCTGGAGCAGCGCTTCATCCAACTGGTGAGTTAGACCGGGTTAGACCAGGTTTAGACTGGGTTTAGACTGGTTAGACCAGGTTTAGACCGGGTTAGACCAGGTTTAGACTGGGTTTAGACTGGTTAGACCAGGTTTAGACTGGGTTAGACCAGGTTTAGACTGGGTGTAGACTGTGTTAGATCAGGTTTAGACTGGTTAGACCAGGTTTAGACCGGGTTAGATCAGGTTTAGACTGGGTTTAGACTGGTTAGACCAGGTTTAGACTGGGTTTAGACTGGTTAGACCAGGTTTAGACTGGGTTTAGACTGGGTTAGACCAGGTTTAGACTGGGTTTAGACTGTGTTAGACCGAGTTAGATCAGGTTTAGACTGGGTTAGACCGGGTTTAGACTGGGTTTAGACTGTGTTAGACCGAGTTAGATCAGGTTTAGACTGGGTTAGACCGGGTTAGATCAGGTTTAGACTGGGTTAGACCAGGTTTAGACTGGGTTTAGACCGGGTTAGACCAGGTTTAGACTGGGTTTAGACTGTGTTAGACCGGGTTAGATCAGGTTTAGACTGGGTTAGACCGGGTTAGATCAGGTTTAGACTGGGTTAGACCGGGTTAGATCAGGTTTAGACTGGGTTAGACCAGGTTTATACTGGGTTTAGACTGGGTTAGACCGGGTTAGATCAGGTTTAGACTGGGTTAGACCAGGTTTAGACCAGGTTTAGACTGGGTTAGACCTGGTTTAGACCGGGTTAGACCTGGTTTAGACCGGGTTAGACCAGGTTTAGTCCCGGTTTTAGCCCCTCTTAGTCCTGACTGAGTCCTGGTCTTGTCCTCAGCTGGTCCCGTACCTGGAGTCCAACCTGAACCACTTCCAGGACCTGCAGATCCTGAACTTCAGAAACGGCAGCATCGTGGTCAACTCCAGACTCCGGTTCCAAAAACCGGTTCGACGAGGACTAACCACCGCGGTCTACCTGGTCCTCAAGGACTTCGCCAGCTCCGCCCACCGCACCATGGACCTGAGCATTGACAAGTCCTCCCTGGACGTGGAGTCAGGTACGAGGCCCAGACCGGGGCTAGACCGGGGTTAGTCCGGGGCTAGACCAGGGTTAGACCGGAGTTAAACCGGGGTTAGACCGGGGTTAGACCGGAGTTGATTTTGTCAAGACGTAGTCCTGGTTTAGTCCTGGTTTAGACCTGGTTTAGACCTGGTTTAGTCCTGGTTTAGACCTGGTTTAGACCTGGTTTAGACCTGGTTTAGTCCTGGTTCAGGTTTTATCAGAGTGGTTTCCCATCTGTGGAGAGTGTTGTGTCCGGTTCAGATCTAATCCTGTTATAATCCAGTAATAATCTGTCTGAGAGGAACGTGAGCATAACCTCGTCTACCTGAGTCTACCTGAGTCTATCTGGGTCTACCTGAGTCTACCTGAGTCTATCTGGGTCTACCTGGGTCTACCTGAGTCTATCTGGGTCTACCTGGGTCTACCTGAGTCTACCTGGGTCTACCTGGGTCTACCTGGGTCTACCTGGGTCTACCTGAGTCTACCTGAGTCTACCTGGGTCTACCTGAGTCTACCTGGGTCTACCTGGGTCTACCTGGGTCTACCTGAGTCTACCTGAGTCTACCTGGGTCTACCTGAGTCTACCTGGGTCTACCTGAGTCTACCTGAGTCTACCTGAGTCTACCTGAGTCTACCTGGGTCTACCTGGGTCTACCTGGGTCTACCTGAGTCTACCTGGGTCTACCTGAGTCTACCTGAGTCTACCTGAGTCTACCTGGGTCTACCTGAGTCTACCTGGGTCTACCTGAGTCTACCTGAGTCTACCCGGTTCAGACCCGGTCCAGACCCGGTTCAGACCCGGTTCAGACCAGGTTCAGACCCGGTTCAGACCTGGTTTTGGCGTCAGAGTAAACCCTGAGAGTTGCAGGGAGCAGAGTGTAATCTGTCTGAGCCAGTCTCAGAGCCTCTGACTCAGGATTTAATCAGGTCCTAACCTCTGTCTCTGCTTTTCCACTGCACCAGCACAAACCTGGAGTCACCTCTGACACACTGCAGAAGACCGGCCAGAACCGGGTCTGAGCCGGGTCTGAACCGGGTCTGAACCGGGTCTGAACCGGGTCTGAGCCGGGTCTGAACCGGGTCTGAACCGGGTCTGAGCCGGGTCTGAACCTGGTCTGAGCCGGGTCTGAACCAGGTCTGAACCTGGTCTGAGCCTGGTCTGAACCTGGTCTGAACCTGGTCTGAACCTGGTCTGAACCTGGTCTGAACCTGGTCTGAGCCGGGTCTGAACCCGCTCCTTTTAGAACAGATGAATCCGTTTTGTTAATTTTCATGTGTTTAGAGCATGACTTAAATACAAATATAATCTTTGGTGACGTCACTTTTCTTCCTTTTCTCCGAGTCTGTGTTTTTGGTCCGTTTCTGAGTAACTGCTCTTTATTTCCTCAGATGAGTCTTGTTACATGTGACACAGGGACTTAACACTTTTCCTCCATTAAAAGAAAAACTAGTGACATATAAGTTTAAAAGCATCAAACTTCTCCAAACCTCAGGTGAAAACAGACCTGAGGCTGGTCTCCTGAAGGATCTGGACGTACGTTTGAAACCTTGAACGTGTCCTGGAGACTAAGAACCTCCTACAGAATGTAGTAAGTCCAGACCCGCTGACCCGGTCCGGTTCTGTTCCAGGAGAGCGCGCAGACCCCTGTAAGTTCCAGGCGTGTAACCGGTTCTCGGTGTGTGCCGTGAACCGTGGTTCCGGAGAGGCCGAGTGTGTCTGTGAACCGGGCTACGTCAGCGTGGACGGACTGCCCTGTCAGAGCATCTGCCACGTCCAACACGACTTCTGCCTCAACGACGGCAAGTGTGACGTGATCAAGGGCCGAGGAGCCATCTGCAGGTGAGTCCAAAGACCGGACTGAACCGGGACCGGGACTGGGACCAGACGAGACCAGAACGAAGGCAAAGAACTGAACCAGGACTAGACCAGGACTTGTTTTCCCAGAGGTTAGTGAAAGAAGAACATATTCACTGATAACATTAACAAAATCATAAACTGGTCCAACCCCGGTCTGGTCCCGGCCTGGTCCCGGTCTAACCCCGGTCTGGTCCCAGTCTGGTCCCGGCCTGGTCCCGGTCTAACCCCGGTCTGGTCCCGGTTGGGTCTGGTCCCGGTCTAACCCCGGTATGGTCCCAGTCTGGTCCCGGTCTAACCCTGGTCTGGTCCCGGTCCGGTCTGGTCCCGGTCTAACCCCGGTCTGGTCCCGGTCTGGTCCCGGTCTAACCCCGGTCTGGTCCCGGTCTGGTCCTGGTCTGGTCCCGGCCTGGTCCCGGTCTAACCCCGGTCTAACCCCGGTCTGGTCCCGGTCGGGTCTGGTCCCGGTCTAACCCCGGTCTGGTCCCGGTCCGGTCCGGTCCCGGTCTAACCCGGTCTGGTGCCCGTCTGGTCCCGGTCCGATCCCGGTCTAACCCCGGTCTAACCCTGGTCTGGTCCCGGTCCGGTCCCGGTCTAACCCCGGTCTGGTCCCGGTCTGGTCCCGGTCTAACCCCGGTCTAACCCCGGTCTGGTCCCGGTCCGGTCTGGTCCCGGTCTAACCCCGGTCTGGTGCCCGTCTGGTCCCGGTCCGGTCCCGGTCTAACCCCGGTCTAACCCCGGTCTGGTCCGGTCCAGGTGCCGTGTCGGGGAGAACTGGTTTTTCCGAGGGGAACACTGTGAGGAGTACGTGTCGGAGCCGGTCGTCGTCGGCGTCGCCGTCGGCTCCGTCCTCTGCTTCCTGTTGGTCGCCGCGACGATCATCTACTTCCTGTCCAGGTCGCTACAGCAACCAGAGCACGCCGACACGGAGGACCCCGTACGGTACGGTTCTGGAGGGATTCGAACAGGTTTCAGCTGGTGTTAAACTGATTTTACTGGTTCCAGCTGGTCTAACCCCGGTCTTTCCTGGTCCAGAGGGGACAGTCTGAAGCTGGACCGGTCCAGGTTTCTTCCGGACGAGTGTGACTCGGTGATGGCTCAGTCCTACCGTCGCTATGACGACGGTCTGCCTCCGTACCATTGTTACTACGACAACCAGGTCCCCCGGAGGATCCGTCGCCGTGACGACGCCCCTCCCCCGGCTCCGCCCCCTCCCCCGGTGTACGACGGCGCCCTCGGCAGAGAGGTCAGAGAACTTCACCGAGTCCTAACATTTATTATTACATTATTATTTAAGTATAACGTTAAAATAAATCAGTAAATGTGTTAAATATAATGAGTCTGGGGTCTACAGGAGACAGAGGAGCGTCTGAGGGTCCTACAGCTCTGCTCCAGAGACCAGGCCTTCACCGACTTCATCCAACACACCACTCTGTGAGTCTCTACAGCAACTACAGCTCCCAGAATGCACTGCTCCTGGACTACACCTGGTTTACACCTGGTTTACACCTGGTTTAGACCTGGTTTACACCTGGTTTAGACCTGGTTTACACCTGGTTTAGACCTGGTTTACACCTGGTTTACACCTGGTTTAGTCCTGGTTTAGACCTGGTTTAGACCTGGTTTAGTCCTGGTTTAGACCTGGTTTAGTCCTGGTTTAGTCCTGGTTTAGTCCTGGTTTAGTCCTGGTTTAGACCTGGTTTAGTCCTGGTTTAGTCCTGGTTTAGACCTGGTTTAGACCTGGTTTAGTCCTGGTTTAGTCCTGGTTTAGACCTGGTTTAGACCTGGTTTAGTCCTGGTTTAGTCCTGGTTTAGACCTGGTTTAGACCTGGTTTAGTCCTGGTTTAGTCCTGGTTTAGTCCTGGTTTAGTCCTGGTTTAGACCTGGTTTAGTCCTGGTTTAGTCCTGGTTTAGACCTGGTTTAGACCTGGTTTAGTCCTGGTTTAGTCCTGGTTTAGTCCTGGTTTAGTCCTGGTTTAGACCTGGATCTAGTCTGACTTGAGTCCTTGTTTTTTCAGATTTCTTGAGAGAAGAGGCAGCTCCTCGACATGAAATAGGTTTTGTTCTTTTTATTTTACTGTGGATGATAATTCATATTTAATCCTAAACTGTCAACTTCTGAAGCACTTTTGTAAATTTCTCTCTGGTTTTGTCTCAGATCCTGCCTTGTTTTCTGAGGAAGAGGAGTTATTCTTCACCAAACGTCTAAGAATAAAGGTGGACACTTGAATCTGAGACTCTCCCCTCTATTTCCTGTTTGGACTCTTCACTTCCTGTTTGGACTCTTCACTTCCTGTTTGGACTCTTCACTTCCTGTTTGGAGCCTGTTTTGTTTGTTTTGTTTTGTGTTTTGTTGTTTTTTCATTGATTCTTCAGCCTCTGTTTCTGGTCTTTGTCACTACAACCACTGTTTCTGTTTATGGACCATGTTCACTCTGAAAACCTGCTCAAACCTGTTCAAAACCAATTAAAACCACTCCAAATCCAAATAAAACACGTTCAAATCCAGCTAAAACACCAGATCCTTGTAGAGGCAGTTTTTCTCAGTGAACCAGGTCTGGTCCAGTCTGTTCTTCATCTGTGCCTTCACTGCTTCGTTTTTTCTCTTGTTTTTTCTTTTTTTTCAGTTTTTGTTGAAGGCCACTCACTGTTTACACAGTTTTACTCAGAGCTGGAGTCTCTCAGACCTTTTTCTGTTTGTGTTTTTTAAATTTTTGCTGCTGTATTTCTCTCACAAACCCACTTTTCTCTAAAAACCCTTCCTTTTTCACTTGTGTCTCATGTTTAGTCCGTACTGTAGCTGATTGCTGTCTGTGGTTAACGTTATATTTAACGTAATATTTAATATGTTTTGTCCGTGTGCACGAGAGAGTGTTCAAACTGTTCATACGAAAGTTTTATAAATAAATCTCTCATATTTTGTACAAAAAGCATCTGTTGTGGGTTTAACTGAAGGAAGGAGCTCATGAGGCGTCTCTAAAATGTGACTTTCATTGATTTTAACGTTTGAAATCTGCAGATTTTCCTCCTGTTGTTGTTTGTTAAAAGTATTTATTTCTAATTAAAAGCCAAAGCTGAAGAACAGTGCAGTAAACTGTAAACTCAGTCCTTTTCCTCAGGACTCTCTCTGGAGCTGTTTCTCTGTGGTTTCAGTAAAAGCCCATCGTGTGGTGGAGCCTCAGACCAACTCAGGCTTTTACTCTTTCAACTAAATCCAACAAATACTTCATATTTACAGAACAGAACTCTGAGGAATTTAACAAAACCACTGTTCCTCAGCTGAAGGAAGAGAGGAAGCCACTTCAGAAGGAAACATGTTGGGCCTGTTCTTTGTGTAAATCTGTGGAGCTACTCTCATCACAGTCTCCTCCTCAGATCCGTTTGAATCCACCTTTAAATGTTCATCTTCATCCTTTGTTTTGGGTCTGTCTGGCTCGGTTTGGTCTATGTTCTCCTGAACAGGCTTGTGTTTCCACTCTGCTGGGTCTAAACCAGGACTAAACAAGGGACTAAACCAAGTCAGAGCCAAAGAGGACAATTTTCAAAGTCTTGACCAGGTTTTAGTTGGTTTTTAGTGGGTTTTAGATGGTTTTCCACAGGATTTGTGCAGGTTTTGTCAGGTTTTACATATCTTTAGTACTCTGCTGGATCCAGAGAGAGACTTCTGCTGCAGAAACAGAGACGTCATCCAAGAGCCACAAAAGTCCTGTTTCTATTTGAGAAATAAAACGTATTTGAAGCAGACTTTTCTAAACTGGGATCATTGTTAATACTGAATCTAAATCAGAGTAAATCCTGTTGTAGCAGCGAGAGGCTGGAGGTACAGCTGCTGCAGGAAACATTACACTCTTTATGTTAATTCCCATCTTTCTGAACATTAAGTTCACAGAGCTGCAGTGTTTTCCGTCTGAAGACAGAGCGAGTCCTGTTTCTGCTCATGTTTCTCATTCCTCGTCCTCAGATCTGTCGTCTCGGCGCCGACAGCTCACTCTCGTCTCAATGAAACTAAAAACACACATCTTTATCCGTCGTCAGCCGCTTTCACTGAGACCCTGAAAACCTCCTGAAACCCTCCTGAAACCTGTCAGGACCGAGAGAAACTCAGGCTCTCCGAGGATTAGAACAGAACAAACCAACAACAGAGAGTTATGTAAGATTCACTCTTTACATTCTTCCATAAAAACAAGAAAAACTCTGAAACGAGGAGCGACACATGACTCTGGCTGAAACACAGGTCGGACTGAGTTTAGATCATCAGAGAATTACAGACATGTTCAGCATCAGTCTAAGAACCAGGACTAAACCAGGACTAAACCTGGTTAGAGCCAAAGTGGACTAAGGTTTTATCAGGTTTTCCACAGGTTCTCTCAGGTTTTCCACAGGTTCTGTCAGGTTTTATCAGGTTTTCCACAGGTTCTGTCAGGTTTTATCAGGTTTTCCACAGGTTCTGTCAGGTTTTCCACAGGTTCTGTCAGGTTTTATCAGGTTTTCCACAGGTTTTATCAGGTTTTCCACAGGTTCTGTCAGGTTTTATCAGGTTTTATCAGGTTTTCCACAGGTTCTGTCAGGTTTTATCAGGTTTTCCACAGGTTCTGTCAGGTTTTATCAGGTTTTCCACAGGTTCTGTCAGGTTTTATCAGGTTTTCCACAGGTTCTGTCAGTACTGTAGTCAGATCCTGCTCGTATTTCTCTAAACAAACTCTAGCGTCTGCCTCGTGTCTCATTCAGTGACGTCTGTAAAGGTTTAATCGTCTGTTTTTTGTTGAATTCTGCGCAGCTCGGTTTTTCATCTGACGCCGTGTGACGGAGAGACCTGACCCTGGATCAGACTAGAACAGCTGCAACTCTCATCTACCGCTGTTTGGAAATGTTTAACTGTAAATGAAGACGAGAAAAGTGGACAAAACTGTAAATGACGCTCTGTTAAAGTCACACAAACTGACTCCACAAAAAACATGAGACAAATTCACAGAGCTCTGAAATCTGAGTCTACCAGTGTCTAGGATCAGGATTGGACTTGTTCTGGAAGAAAATGTTTCAGGACAAAGCTGAAAGAGATAAATGTGGAAATATTACAAAGAATAAAGCTCAGAGCCTTTTCGTTTTGTATTTCAATAAAAACCTGGCACGGAGTAAATGAACAATACATAGTATTATATTAGTTTATAATAAAGTCTTATGTTTTTACATAGTTTTAGATGGATCTGAACAGGTTTTATTTGGATCTGAACAAGTTTTATTTGGATCTGAACAAGATTCAGTTGGATCTAAACAAGTTTTTGTTGGATCTGAACAGGTTTAGTTGGATCTGAACAGGTTTAGTTGGATCTGAACAGGTTTTAGTTGGATCTGAACAGGTTTAGTTGGATCTGAACAGGTTTAGTTGGATCTGAACAGGTTTTAGTTGGATCTAAACAGGTTTAGTTGGATCTGAACAGGTTTAGTTGGATCTGAACAGGTTTTAGTTGGATCTAAACAGGTTTAGTTGGATCTGAACAGGTTTTAGTTGGATCTGGACAGGTTTTAGTTGGATCTGGACAGGTTTTAGTTGGATCTGAACAGGTTTAGTTGGATCTGAACAGGTTTTAGTTGGATCTAAACAGGTTTTAGTTGGATCTGAACAGGTTTAGTTGGATCTGAACAGGTTTTAGTTGGATCTGAACTTGTTTTAGTTGGATCTGGACAGGTTTTAGTTGGATCTGAACAGGTTTTAGTTGGACCTGGACATGTTTTAGTTGAATCTGAACAGGTTTAGTTGGATCTGAACAGGTTTTAGTTGGATCTGGACAGGTTTTAGTTGGATCTGAACAGGTTTAGTTGGATCTGAACAGGTTTTAGTTGGATCTGGACAGGTTTTAGTTGGATCTGGACAGGTTTTAGTTGGATCTGGACTGGTGTGGTGTGTGTTGTGGTGACATCACACAGTGGGAGGGGCCTGGTGCTGAAGCCCCGCCCCCTCAGGTCTCTCTCTGTGTTGGAGGCAGAGCTGCTTCAGTCTGAGCCTCACTCTCACTTCAGACTGTTTCTGTTCTTTAACATTTACTGCACTTTTCATTATTTTTAATCAGAATTTTATCTCTTTTTTAAATTTTCTTATTTTTTTCCATTATTCTCAGTTTGTTCCATGTTTTTGGTCTGAACAGATTTGGCTGAAGTCCTCGGCTCCTGCTCTCGACTCTGAACCCTGTTTTTCTATCCGAGCGTTTCTATTGGACGGTCGCTCCACTGTCGTCATGGCGACCGTGGCTGTGGTTCTACTGTTTATGATGGGATGGATTTTAACTGAGACCCAGCTTCTACAGAACCACAGGACGAGAGGTGAGCAAAACCTGTTCCAGTCTGGCTGGAACCAGGCAAGGTCTGAATAAAACCTGTTCAAATCTTTAACTTGTTCAAGTCCAGCTAAACCCAGGTGAAATCCATCCAAAACCTGTTCAAATCCAACTAAAACCTAAAACTTAATCCTAAAACTCAAATCTGTTTCAGTAAAAATCCCTCTCAGTTAAAAGTAATTATCATACGACTCAAACAACCTGTAGTGTATGAACCATGTGACTCTGGTTTATCAGAATATATTTGGATTATGACGGTGGTGAATGTAAAAGGTAAAGTTTAAACTCTTTCGATTGTGTTGTGGTCGGACAAATGGAAATAAAAGTTATTCTTAGCTCTGTCTGTGATACAAGTGACAGATTTATGTTCCACTTCAGTTTTTCCTGTGATCAGACTCTTCTGCAGTTTACTGTCGAGTCTGTGATCTGAGGAAAACCTGATGCTCTGAGTCTGCACGAGTCCAGAGCCTGAGAGTCCAAACTCAGGGAGAACACACTGATGATTTCACACATTATTCTGAAACACAAACTGACTCATATTTAATCAAATAACCCTGAGTGTTAAACCTGAGTTAAACCTGAGTTAAACCTGAGTTAAACCCGAGTTAAACCCCGAGTTAAACCCTGAGTTAAACCCGAGTTAAACCCTAAACCTGACCCTGACCCTAAACCTGATCCTAATGTGGAAATTGAAATGAGCAAAAATGTGACTTTTTTCTCAAAAAAATGTGAAAATATATAAATCAAAAAGTTGGTTTGTTTGTGTTTAGTTATTTAAATCTGTTTCAGTGAAATGTCTCTGTCCTTTTGGTTCTGAGTCTGTTTTTCATTACGTCATGATCTGGACGAATGAGAATGGTTTAGTCCTGATTTAGTCCAGGTTTAGTCCAGGTCCACTCACCCAGTTCTCTTTATTAAACCCTTTTTTTAAACCTGTTCTGACCTGTGTCTCGTTTGTTTGCTGTAGTTTGTTCAGTTTCTGTTTGTTTTCTGGAGCATTTCGGCTGCGGTTCACTTCAGGGACACTCTGTGAGTAAACCCTGGTGTTTCTGGTGTTTCTGGTGTTTCTGGTGTTCCTGTCTCTGGTCCGCGCTCTGTGAGTAAACCCTGGTGTTTCTGGTGTTTCTGGTGTTCCTGGTGTTCCTGTCTCTGGTCCGCGCTCTGTGAGTAAACCCTGGTGTTTCTGGTGTTCCTGTCTCTGGTCCGAGCTCTGTGAGTAAACCCTGGTGTTTCTGGTGTTTCTGGTGTTTCTGGTGTTTCTGGTGTTTCTGTCTCTGGTCCGAGCTCTGTGAGTAAACCCTGGTGTTTCTGGTGTTTCTGGTGTTTCTGTCTCTGGTCTGAGCTCTGTGAGTAAACCCTGGTGTTTCTGGTGTTTCTGTCTCTGGTCCGAGCTCTGTGAGTAAACCCTGGTGTTTCTGGTGTTTCTGGTGTTTCTGGTGTTTCTGTCTCTGGTCCGAGCTCTGTGAGTAAACCCTGGTGTTTCTGGTGTTTCTGGTGTTTCTGTCTCTGGTCTGAGCTCTGTGAGTAAACCCTGGTGTTTCTGGTGTTTCTGGTGTTTCTGTCTCTGGTCCGAGCTCTGTGAGTAAACCCTGGTGTTTCTGGTGTTCCTGTCTCTGGTCCGCGCTCTGTGAGTAAACCCTGGTGTTCCTGGTGTTTCTGGTGTTTCTGGTGTTTCTGTCTCTGGTCCGCGCTCTGTGAGTAAACCCTGGTGTTTCTGGTGTTTCTGTCTCTGGTCCGCGCTCTGTGAGTAAACCCTGGTGTTTCTGGTGTTTCTGTCTCTGGTCCGCGCTCTGTGAGTAAACCCTGGTGTTTCTGGTGTTTCTGTCTCTGGTCCGAGCTCTGTGAGTAAACCCTGGTGTTTCTGGTGTTTCTGGTGTTTCTGGTGTTTCTGTCTCTGGTCCGCGCTCTGTGAGTAAACCCTGGTGTTTCTGGTGTTTCTGGTGTTTCTGGTGTTTCTGGTGTTTCTGTCTCTGGTCCGAGCTCTGTGAGTAAACCCTGGTGTTTCTGGTGTTTCTGGTGTTTCTGGTGTTCCTGTCTCTGGTCCAAGCTCTGTGAGTAAACCCTGGTGTTTCTGGTGTTTCTGTCTCTGGTCCGAGCTCTGTGAGTAAACCCTGGTGTTTCTGGTGTTTCTGGTGTTCCTGTCTCTGGTCTGAGCTCTGTGAGTAAACCCTGGTGTTTCTGGTGTTTCTGGTGTTCCTGTCTCTGGTCCGCGCTCTGTGAGTAAACCCTGGTGTTCCTGGTGTTTCTGGTGTTTCTGGTGTTTCTGTCTCTGGTCCGCGCTCTGTGAGTAAACCCTGGTGTTTCTGGTGTTTCTGTCTCTGGTCCGCGCTCTGTGAGTAAACCCTGGTGTTTCTGGTGTTTCTGTCTCTGGTCCGCGCTCTGTGAGTAAACCCTGGTGTTTCTGGTGTTTCTGTCTCTGGTCCGCGCTCTGTGAGTAAACCCTGGTGTTTCTGGTGTTTCTGTCTCTGGTCCGCGCTCTGTGAGTAAACCCTGGTGTTTCTGGTGTTTCTGTCTCTGGTCCGAGCTCTGTGAGTAAACCCTGGTGTTTCTGGTGTTTCTGGTGTTTCTGGTGTTTCTGTCTCTGGTCCGCGCTCTGTGAGTAAACCCTGGTGTTTCTGGTGTTTCTGGTGTTTCTGGTGTTTCTGGTGTTCCTGTCTCTGGTCCAAGCTCTGTGAGTAAACCCTGGTGTTTCTGGTGTTTCTGTCTCTGGTCCGAGCTCTGTGAGTAAACCCTGGTGTTTCTGGTGTTTCTGGTGTTTCTGGTGTTTCTGGTGTTTCTGGTGTTTCTGTCTCTGGTCCGAGCTCTGTGAGTAAACCCCGGTGTTCCTGGTGTTTCTGGTGTTTCTGGTGTTTCTGGTGTTTCTGTCTCTGGTCCGCGCTCTGTGAGTAAACCCTGGTGTTTCTGGTGTTTCTGTCTCTGGTCCGCGCTCTGTGAGTAAACCCTGGTGTTTCTGGTGTTTCTGTCTCTGGTCCGCGCTCTGTGAGTAAACCCTGGTGTTTCTGGTGTTTCTGGTGTTTCTGGTGTTTCTGTCTCTGGTCCGCGCTCTGTGAGTAAACCCTGGTGTTTCTGGTGTTTCTGGTGTTTCTGGTGTTTCTGGTGTTTCTGGTGTTTCTGTCTCTGGTCCGAGCTCTGTGAGTAAACCCTGGTGTTTCTGGTGTTTCTGGTGTGTCCTCAGGGAGCCGGCAGAAGCTCAGGGTCCGGGTGAACGTCACAGAGGACTCGGTGGTCCTGCAGTTCCTCCGGCCCGGTCCTGACGTGGGTCTGGAGGGGTACGTCCTGGGATACGGCAGCGGCCTGTTCTCGACGCAGTTCATCCAGCTGCCTCCGGACGGACAGAGCTACACGGCCGAGATCGGTGAGAATCAAACTGGATCTGTTTTAGATTTAACACAGAAAGGACTGACATAAAATACATCTGAGAGAAAGGGTTTATACTTTTAGTTATTAATCTGAGAACAGGGTTTAGAGGGATTTGAACAGGTTTAGGGGGATTTGAACAGGTTTAGGGGGATTTGAACAGGTTTAGGGGGATTTGAACAGGTTTTAGTCTGATCCGTGTCATGTTCATTTGCAGCAGTTTGTACAAATCCATCTAAAACCTGTTCAGATCCAACAAAAACCTGTTCAGATCCAACAAAAACCTGTTCAAATCCAACCAAACCTGTTCAAATCCAACTAAAACCTGGTCAAACTGTTCTAAAACCACTCCCTGATGTTCTTTACCCACTCACTCACAGCACACACACTGATCACTGATATTTGACAAAATAAATTCAGATTTTATTGATATTCTTTCTGAGAGTCTGAGTTCATTTTATTTTGAAAGAGTCAACCAGTAAAGTCCAAACAAAGTCCTGTCAGATCCAGATCTGAGCCGGTCTTGAACAAACAGAGTCAGGCCCGAGGGGAACATTCATCAGGTTTACTGTAAACAGAGTCAGACCAAGACCTGACCCAGTCCACAGCTGGGACAAGACCAGACCAGACCAGGACCAAGTCTGAACCAGGACCAGAGGAAACCTGAGAAACACAAACACATGATGTCAGCACTCAGACATTCACCACAGAGACCGGATTAGACCTGGTTCAGACCTGGTTCAGGCTTGGTTCAGACCGGGTTCAGATCGGGTTAAGACCGGGTTAAGACCTGGTTCAGACCTGGTTCAGACCTGGTTCAAACCTGGTTTATGTTTTTTCTCTTTCAGAGGCGGAGCCTAAATACCTGGTGGCGGTCCAGCCTGTTCCTGTGGATAAACTGCACCGACACTGCACAGGTAAGACTCACCTGGACCTGGACCTGGTTTTTAACTGTGACGTCATGTAGAATAACCTCTTTCTCAGTGATGTTCCTGCTTTTAACCAGAATATCTAACCCGGTCTCTCTCTGGTCTAACCCGGTCTAACCCGGTCTAGCCTGGTCTAACCCGGTCTAACCCCGGTCTAACCTGGTCTAACCCGGTCTAACCCCGGTCTAACCTGGTCTAACCCCGGTCTACCCTGGTCTCTCTCTGGTCTAACCCTGTCTAACCCTGGTCTAACCCCGGTCTACCCTGGTCTCTCTCTGGTCTAACCCGGTCTCTCTCTGGTCTAACCCAGTCTAACCCGGTCTAACCCCGGTCTACCCTGGTCTCTCTCTGGTCTAACCCGGTCTAACCCGGTCTAACCTGGTCTAACCCGGTCTAACCGGTGGTGGCAACCGGCCGGGGGGGGGGCGGTCTACCGGTAGCCCTGGTCTCTCTCTGGTCTAACCCGGTCTAACCCCGGTCTAACCTGGTCTAACCCGGTCTAACCCCGGTCTACCCTGGTCTCTCTCTGGTCTAACCCCGGTCTCTCTCTGGTCCAGGTAAAGTGGACCTGGACTCTCCTCTGAAGCTGCTGGTCCGGTCGGTCAGTCCCACAGCGGTGCTTTTGTCCTGGGCCCCTCACCCTCACAGTCCCCTGGGAGACATCCTGGGACACTGTCTCCAGGACGGGTACGGATCAGGACCAGACTCATCCCCGGTTCTGACCCGGTCCTGACCCGGTCCTGACCCGGTCTTCTCTCCTCAGGTTCTACACGGTGCGGTTCCGGGAGCGCTCCAGCAGGTGGCAGTACGAGTGGTGTCCGACCAGTGACACGGTTCTGTCGGATCTGAAACCGGACTCGGTCTACGAGTTCAGCGTCCGGGCCGACAGACACGACCTGCAGCAGT
This sequence comes from Rhyacichthys aspro, assembly GCA_036850595.1. Lineage (NCBI taxonomy): Eukaryota > Metazoa > Chordata > Actinopteri > Gobiiformes > Rhyacichthyidae > Rhyacichthys > Rhyacichthys aspro. The sequence goes on from CM072149.1 coordinate 11,578,247, forward strand.
ACGAGTCCAGTCTGAACCGGGTTTAGAGGGATCTGAAC
>CM072149.1:11578328-11597287 GCA_036850595.1 Rhyacichthys aspro
AGAGCCGGTCCAGAGCCGGTCTAGAGCCGGTCTAGAGCCGGTCTAGAGCCGGTCCAGAGCCGGTCCAGAGCCGGTCCAGAGCCGGTCCAGAGCCGGTCCAGAGCCGGTCTTGTCAGGTTTGATCCAGAGACAGAGGCAGCAGCTGCTTTTTCTCAGGTTTCTGTCGAGATCATTCCAAGTGAAACTGTTCAGTGTTTGTTCATAAATAATGTCTAAAGTGAGAGACTGAGTTAAAGTTTGTTGGTTGTGAGTCCGTTTTTAGGATAAATCAGTTAAAGCTGAAGAGAAACTGTTGAGTTATTGTAAAATCTGACAGTTTTAAAAGTTAAAATAAATCAGACCTTCAGCATTATTCTGATTCTGAGTTTGGATCCAGTTTGTTTGAGTTTCAGGTCCAGGACTCACACAGAGAGGTTCTGTTTTGGCCTCAGTTCCTTTACATTCAGAGCTCTTATGTAATATTTATATAATATTTGTCACGTGTATGTAATGTTTGTGATGGAGGCAGAGGCTGTTTTCATTGAATCTCTTCCACGTTTGACTTTTAAACTTTTATTCTGAAGTCTCTCAGCTCTGGTTTCAGTTTTCTCTCATGTTTTTAATCAACTCTATTTTACAGCTTCACCTCAAACAGAAACGACCCTGGACCTTGTTTCTCTTTGTTTTTTTCCTGTAATTTTCTTCCAAATGAAGTGTGTGTTTGTGTTGGATGTGTCTATGTTTCACCTGAGTTTGATTTGGACCCGGTTCTGGTCCAGTCCTGGTTCTGGTTTTCCTCCTGATTTCGCTCTGATGCAGCGTGAGGACAGTAATCACCTCCAGCTCCTCGAGTTTTAAACTAAAGTCTGGACAGAGTCACTCTAACTCAAACCTGATGAGTGCCTTATTCAATCGTTTTATTCTCTGCTGTTCCAGTCGGAGCTCGACCCGCCATCGCTCTGAACAAAAGACCCAACCTGGTTCTGAACAAAGACACAGAGACAGGTCAGAGCCACTGATGGAACTAGAAAAGACAGAATAATAGATAATAATAGAGACTTAAATAATAAAAGCACAGCAGTAAAAGTCCGAGTCGGGCTCAAAGGGAGGTCTAAGGACAGGAGCTCAAATATAAACTCATTCTACGTTTCTCTTTGTTGCAGATAAAATCACAAACCTGAAGGACACAGACCAAATGAGACTCTTCAAACCAAAACCAGCCTCAGTGAAGCCCACCAAACCTGAGACCACCAGAACCAGCACCAGCACCAGAACCACCACAGCCCCAACTACAACCTCCACCACCACCGTGTCTACCCCCGCTCTCACCGGGACCCCTGCCCCGAAACACGAGTCCTGGGAGGAGTCCGACCTGTTCAAGTCCCAGCCCGCGTCAGACCTGGACGCCCTCGGCAAGAAACGCTACGTCGGTGAGATTTAGGAGGATGATTTGAACAGGTTTTAGTTGGATTTGAACAGGTTTTGACCTGGTTCTACCTGGTCCTGACCCAGTTTTTCCTGGTTTTCAGCCCCTCATGTGGTGTACCAAACCGGTAAAAAGCCTGACGAACCCTGCTCCATCACTTCGTCTCTAAATTATTTTCCGCCCGACGATGACCGCAGCCAATCGAACGCCTCGTCTCCTCCTAGAGCCCCGCCCACCAATGTCACCGTGGTAACCGTGGAGGGCTGTCCATCATTCGTCATCCTGGACTGGGACAAGGCCGACAACGACACCACAGGTCTGGTTTTACCTGGTTTTACCTGGTTTCACCTGGTTTAATCTGGGTTTATCTGCTTTTATCTGGTTTTTCACCTGGGTTTATCTGATTTTCACCTGGGTTTATCTGGTTTTATCTGGTTTTCATCTGGGTTTATCTGGTTTTATCTGGTTTTCATCTGGGTTTATCTGGGTTTATCTGGTTTTATATGGTTTTCATCTGGTTTTATCTGGGTTTACCTGGTTTTATCTGGTTTTCACCTGGTTTTTATCTGGTCTTGTCTGGTCCTGCAGAGTACGAGGTCATATCGACGACTAAAGGTCCAGACGGAGAGAAGGTCTCAGTCCTTACCACGAACCAGACCCACACCGCAGTCGAAAACCTCAGACCGGAGTCCAGGTAAGACCAGGACCAGACCGTGACCAGGACTAGACTGGACCTGTCTTACACAGATTTCCTGTTTCTGTTTAAGTTATGAGTTTAAGGTGAAGCCGAAGAACGATCTGGGGTCGGGTCCAGAGTCGGAGCCGGTCTCGTTCAACACTGAGTCGGGTCAGGATTATTCTCTTTTATCTGAATAAAATAATCTGAATAAAACTCTTCACAAACCTGAGTCTCTGACGTTAAATGTGTCTGTGTTTCAGCCGATCCTCGAGTCAGTGAGACCCTCTCAGGTAAAAACTCTCATCTGGTCTTGATGTTGTCTCTTATGGTCTTGCTCGGTCTTGTCTGGACTTGATGTGGTTTCTGTGTTCCTCCGGGTTCAGGTAAAGCTGCGATCTGGACCCAGTTCCCGTTCCAGACCGACTCGTTCTCGGACTGTCACGGGAAGCAGTTCGTGAAGAGGACGTGGTACAGGAAGTTTGTGGGAGTCCAGCTCTGCAACTCTCTGAGATACAAGATCTACCTGAGCGACTCCCTCACAGGTACGGGTCTAGCAGGTCTCTGACAGGTTTCAGCAGGTCTCTGACAGGTTTCAGCAGGTCTCTAACAGGTTTCAGCAGGTCTTGAACAGGTTTTAGCAGGTCTCTAACAGGTTTCAGCAGGTCTCTGACAGGTTTCAGCAGGTCTCTGACAGGTTTCATTTTGATAAGTTAATTTAAAGAAGTTAAAGGTTTAGAGTTGGTTTGATCTTGGTTTTAGCAGGTCTGAATTAGCAGGTCTTGAACAGGTTTCAGCAGGTCTCTAACAGGTTTCAGCAGGTCTCTGACAGGTTTCAGCAGGTCTCTGACAGGTTTCAGCAGGTCTCTGACAGGTTTCAGCAGGTCTCTGACAGGTTTCAGCAGGTCTCTGACAGGTTTCAGCAGGTCTCTGACAGGTTTTAGCAGGTCTCTGACAGGTTTCAGCAGGTCTCTGACAGGTTTCAGCAGGTCTCTGACAGGTTTCAGCAGGTCTCTGACAGGTTTCAGCAGGTCTTGAACAGGTTTTAGCAGGTCTCTAACAGGTTTCAGCAGGTCTCTGACAGGTTTCAGCAGGTCTCTGACAGGTTTCAGCAGGTCTCTGACAGGTTTCAGCAGGTCTCTGACAGGTTTCAGCAGGTCTCTGAACAGGTTTCAGCAGATCTCTAACAGGTTTTAGCAGGTCTTGAACAGGTTTTATCAGGTCTTCTCTGCTCTCAGGGACCTTCTATAACATCGGGGACCAGTCTGGTTTTGGGGAGGACCACTGTCAGTTCGTCGACTCGTTTCTCGACGGAAGAACTGGGAAACAGCAGAGACCGGACCAGCTGCCTCCCAGAACAGGTACGGGTCCAGACCGGGTCCAGACCAGGTCCGGGCCGGGTCCAGACCGGGTCACTGTTCTTTCACTGATGCATCATGGGAAACTGAGTCTAACATTCAGACTAGAATGGACGAGTTAGGATAGAGTGCACTACAGACGGATTAGGGAGAGGTCTCTTCCTGTTGTGCTGATGTCACTTCCTGCCCTCTGACCTCACTTCCTGTCCCTCAGGTTTCTACAGAGCGGTGCGTCAGGAGCCAGTTCACTTCGGTTCCATCGGGGGCCACTCTCACGTCAACTACGTCTCCTGGTACGAGTGTGGGACCCCCATCCCGGGCAAGTGGTGATCCAGACCGGCCTGAACCAGGACTGGACCGGCCTGAACTGGGACCAACCCAGGACCAAGACCAGACCAAGGAACGGAGAACAGGACTAAACCAGGACTAAACCAGGTCTAAACCAGGACTAAACCAGGACTAAACCAGGACTAAACCCAGACTCAGCAGGATTAGACCCGGACCCAGCAGGACTAGACCCGGACTCAGCAGGACTCTGTATAAACATTTATTCAGGGAAAACTAAGGCTTTTATTTTGAAGCTCAGAGGAAAAGGGAAGCTGGCTCCCTTCAGGTTTTTCAGATTTATTTAAAGTCTGTTTCCAGGACTTTTTTTAATAAACATTATAAAGACTTCCAGGTTCTTTTTCTGACGCAGTTTTTGAACCACATCGAAAGAAAAACCGGGTCAGGGTCTGATTTCTCTCGAAGTGGCTCAGCTCTGTCGTTCTTCTGCTGTTTTTGGTTTTTCAGTTGTACATTTTGTTCAGATCAACATTTTCAGGAAAAACATGGTGCTTCTCAAACATTCACTGAGTTTCACTCGAGCTGTGTCTCTGTTTCTGCACTTTACACTAAACACTGTCTTCTGCTTCAGGATTTTATTTGTTTTCAGTTTGTGCTGAAAATAAGGACAGAAATCAAACACATTCAGCTCCAAAGATTTATAACAAAATAAAAGGACCTTAGCAGCTTGGATAAAAATGAAAAATCTGAAAATCTGAGGAAAAATACAATTTCAGGAGCCTTCAGTAAAATTGATCTTGATTTAAATTGGTTTTATTTGGACTTGTACTGATTAAATGTTGATGAATCTGATGAAAATATGTCTCCACCAAATAAACTCCTGAAATTCATCATTAAATCAGACAAAAGATGGCAATGTTTTTGTTTCACTCTCTTTTGTTCAGAATAATAAAGTCATTAGGGCATTTCATTTCTCTGTCTATGTTTGTGATTCATATCTTTATTAAATGTCACTGAAACAGACTAAAGGAAAATAAGGGTTTGTACAGAAATATTACAAAGTGATGTTTGATGTATTTTGGTTTTGTATTGGTTTTATATAAAGATAAATATTCCTTTTGTAAAAAATAACATGTGTCTGTGTTTATTCATTATTAATGTGTTTTAGAAAGTTGCGGATAAAATTCTAAAAAGACAAAACACGAGAAGTAAACACAAATAAATGAATTGAAAATTAAATTCTGGGGTTTTTCAAGAGCAAGCTTCCTATTGGTCAAGTTCAATTCCACTGAATTCCTATTGGACGAGGGTTTCCAAGCCCCGCCCCTGGTACGTCGTTAGCCTTTAAAGGAGAAAACGTTAGCTTTACATAAATTAATAAAAACGTCTTAAATTTGAAACAAAGTGGATAGATTTCAGATGAATATGGCTGGAAACAAGAACGAGAAGCTCAGAGATGTTTGTCAGGGGTTTTATCCGCTTCCAGTGAGTAATATTTTGTAGAACTTTGTTTAGGCTAATGCTAATGCTAACTGCCATATCGTCATATCAGGAGTTTAAGGAAGAAAATTAACGATTTAGTGGTGATTTCTTTACTATAACTAAATAAAACTGCTGTAATTAAGTCTTACACGTGAATATCCTGGTAAATAGTAATACAATAGTAATAATATTAATAATATTGTTTAAACAGATAAATATGAGCACAATTGAAATGTGTTAATGGTGACGTGTAGGATTAAACCAGGACTAAACCAGTGCTAAACTAAGAACTAAACTTAGTCTTAAATAGGGACTAGATTTGGACCAAACCAGTAAAAAATAAACTCCAAAATTAGGACTTCATGGGGTATAAAAGCAGGACTACAACTGGTCCAGGCCAAGAACTTAGCAAGGACTAAAGCAGGCCTTAATACAGGCTAAAATAAGTATTTAACCCGGACTAAAACATACTCAAGACAATAATTACTTTAGTATAAAGCTTATTTAAATAAATATAGAAGTGGAGTGGGTTTAGTCCCAGGTTAGACCTGGTTTTCTTTCTTCTTTGTAAGAGGCATGTTCCAGAAGTAAACGCTGAAGTGCTGCTGAAGTTTGTTTTTCTAATATTTTTCCACAGAATAAAGTTTTTCTGAGCCGTGGACTGAGCTGAAACATGACGGACCGAGACCTGTTAAAGACCAGGAACCGGCCCTGGACCCAGACCTGGTCTTCACCTGGGCTCTTTCCACAAACACTCTCCGGGATTTTCCACAAACTCAGGTCGAACCGGAGCCGAACAGAGAAGGTCAGGTCTGGAGTTTAATCCTGTTCATCCTAAAAATAAAATAAACTCAAATAAATCATAAACATTCAGTTTAATACAATCGTCTCGAAATCACCCGAGAGTCTGAGTGAGTCCTGTTTCAGATTCATCAGGTTTGGGTCTTTAACAGAGTCAACAGGTTGTAGTTGGATTTGAACTGGTTTTAGATGGATTTGAACAGGTTTTACATAGATTTGAACAGGTTTTAAATGGATTTGAACAGGTTTTAGTTGGATTTGAACAGGTTTTAGTTGAATTCGAACAGGTTTTAGTTGGATTTGAACAGGTTTTAGTTGGATTTGAACAGGTTTTAGTTGGATTTGAACAGGTTTTAGTTGGATTTGAACAGGTTTTAGTTGGATCAGTCTGAGGAATCATTAGTGTCTGCTGTAAAAGTGTCTCTGAGTCTAATGAAGTCCACATGAGTCCAGTCCTGGTCTGGTCCTGATCTGGTCCTGGTCTGGATCTGTTTAGGGACCAGCCCCAGGGGATTATGGGTAAAAATACAACCCATTCACAGAGTTACATTCACTGTTTTCTGTTTTTATGAACACTGAAGAAAAACTGAGTGTTTGGTTTCACTGAGGTTTAGTCAGAAAAACCTGTTCAAATCCATCTAAAACCTGTTCAAATCCATCTAAAACCTGTCCAGATCCAACTAAAACCTGTTCAGATCCATTTAAAACCTGTTCAGATCCAACTAAAACCTGTTCAAATCCATCTAAAACCTGTTCAAATCCATCTAAAACCTGTTCAGATCCATCTAAAACCTGTTCAGATCCATCTAAAACCTGTTCAAATCCATCTAAAACCTGTTCAAATCCATCTAAAACCTGTTCAAATCCATCTAAAACCTGTTCAGATCCATCTAAAACCTGTTCAGATCCAACTAAAACCAGTTCAGATCCATCTAGAACCTGTTCAGATCCATCTAAAACCTGTTCAGATCCATCTAAAACCTGTTCAGATCCAACTAAAACCAGTTCAGATCCATCTAAAACCTGACAGCCTTAGTTTATTAGAAGATCTTAATGGTTTTAGACTAAAACTAAAATGATTGTGAGGCTGTAGTGAACAGAGCTGTTACGTAAGTCTGCTGTGGGACTGGAGAGACTCTGTAGACCGGTTTTACTCAGACCAGCGCACGTCCAGCGCACGTGAGTTCTCTGTAAACGTCTGTAAAAGTCTGAGGCCCAGAGACAGACTCATTAGGCTCAACACTGCTCCGGGCTCCGGCAGAAAAACAAACTGGAGAACAGATGATAGTCACGTGACCTCAGTCCGGTTTCATTAGATTCATTTCTGTTTGAGACGACATTAAATAATGAAGCTGTGGCTCAGGACCAGACCGGTTCTGATTTATCACCGAGGATTTACTGCAGCCACGAGACCAGCTTCACTTTAAACACGAACAAGACCGAGGGCTCAGGTCTGTCCCATAAATCCTCCTCAGACCCACTCAGATCCTCCTCAGACCAAATAAAGACCTGTCAGAACCTGTCATCAGCAACAAACCTGAGGAAAAAGAGGATTTAAACGGATTTAAACGGATCAAAGCGAAGAGAAACAGGAAGATAATGTGTCAAGACCTGGTCTAGACCTGGTTCAGACCTGGTTCAGACCTGGTTCAGACCTGGTCTAGACCTGGTTTAGACCTGGTTCAGACCTGGTCTAGACCTGGTCTAGACCTGGTTTAGACCTGGTTTAGACCTGGTTTAGACCTGGTTCAGACCTGGTTCAGACCTGGTCTAGACCTGGTTTAGACCTGGTTTAGACCTGGTTTAGACCTGGTTCAGACCTGGTTCAGACCTGGTTCAGACCTGGTCTAGACCTGGTTTAGACCTGGTTCAGACCTGGTTTAGTCCTGGTTCAGACCTGGTTCAGACCTGGTTTAAACCTGGTTTAGACCTGGTTTAGACCTGGTTTAGACCTGGTCTAGACCTGGTTTAGACCTGGTTCAGACCTGGTTCAGACCTGGTCTAGACCTGGTTTAGACCTGGTCTAGACCTGGTTCAGACCTGGTTTAGTCCTGATCTGGGGGGTTGTAGGCTGTAATCTGAGTCCGGTCTGGCTCTGGTCCTGGTCTTGGGGGGTTTGTAATCCGAGTCCAGACTTAAGGATCTGGGAAACCCCTGAAACAACTGCAGAGTGATGTCATCGAGACCAACATCTGGATCTCATCAAGACCGTTACATAAGTCAGGACCAGGTCTGAACCAGGACCAGACCTAGACCCAGACCCAGACCTAGACCTAGACCTAGACTCAGACTCAGACTCAGACTCAGACCCAGACCCAATCCCAGACCCAGACCCAATCCCAGACCCAGACCCAGACCCAGACCCAGACCCAGACCCAGACTCAGACTCAGACTCAGACTCAGACCCAGACCCAGACCCAGACCCAGACCCAGACCCAGACCCAGACTCAGACTCAGACTCAGACTCAGACTCAGACCCAGACTCAGACTCAGACTCAGACTCAGACTCAGACTCAGACCCAGACCCAGACCCAGACCCAGACCCAGACCCAGACCCAGACCTAGACCCAGACTCAGACTCAGACTCAGACCCAGACCCAGACCCAGACCCAGACCTAGACCCAGACTCAGACCCAGACCCAGACTCAGACTCAGACTCAGACCCAGACCCAGACCCAGACTCAGACTCAGACTCAGACCCAGACCCAGACTCAGACCCAGACTCAGACCCAGACTCAGACCCAGACTTAGACCCAGACTTAGACCCAGATTCAGACTTAGACTCAGACCCAGACCCAGACCCATACCTAGACCCAGACCCAGACCCAGACCCAGACCTAGACCCAGACCTAGACCCAGACCCAGACCCAGACCCAGACCCAGACCTAGACCTAGACCCATACCTAGACCCATACCTAGACCCAGACCTAGGACCAGACCTAGACCCATACCTAGACCCAGACCCAGACCCAGACCCAGACCTAGACTCAGACTCAGACCCAGACCCAGACCCAGACCCAGACTCAGACTCAGACCCAGACCCAGACCTAGACCCAGACCTAGACCCATGTGTGATGTTTGTGTAAAAGCAGCTGTTGGAGCCTCGTTAAACTGAGGATCACAGAGGAATGCAGCGAGGCACGTTCACTGGTTTTAGGACTCGTTAAAAAGCACGTTGTGACAGTAAAACACAGTTCAACACGACACGAGCCACAAAACAGAGCTTTACGAGAACAAAACACGTCTTCAAACGGCTCTGACACAGATTAAACACCAATAAACAGGACAGTGACCCTCTGAAGGTAAATGTTCTCAGACTGTTCTCTTTAAAATAAGAATCTGTATCGTCTGAAAACACCTTTGGGTTTGTTTTTGTGTGTCCTGGTTCCAGATTGTTCCAGCGTTGTCGGGTTTGAACCTGTGTTTTTGGATTGTGTTCAAAGGTTTTGTTTTTTTGTGGTTTATTGTGAATGTTTTGGCTTCGAGCTGTGGTTTTTGTGCCAAAATGTAAGTGTTTTTTGCAGCGAACAACACACTTTGAGCCTGATTTTTGAAACAAAACCAGAAACAAAATGACACTGAACATAACCTTATATGTGAGTGTTTTGTTCAGATTTAGAGTTGGTCCCGGTCCAGGTCCCAGGCCAGGCCAGGTCCCAGACCGGTCCAGGTCCCAGGTCCCAGGCCGGTCCAGGTCCCAGGTCCCAGGCCGGTCCAGGCCCCAGGCCGGTCCAGGTCCCAGGCCGGTCCAGGTCCCAGGTCCCAGGCCGGTCCAGGCCCCAGGCCGGTCCAGGTCCCAGGCCGGTCCAGGTCCCAGGTCCCAGGCCGGTCCAGGTCCCAGGTCCCAGGCCGGTCCAGGTCCCAGGTCCCAGGCTGGTCCAGGTCCCAGGCCGGTCGAGGCCCCAGGTCCCAGGCCAGTCCAGGTCCCAGTCCAGGTCTGAGGCCGGTCTAGGTCAGGTTTAGACAGGTCTTAAACACAGACATAAAGCTCTAATGAGGCTCGTAAACACAGCAGCTGCAGCACACCTTCCTCCAACACAACACACACCTGGAACCAGCTCAGAGTGTGTTCAAGAGAGACCTGGAGACACGGCGTCCCCCGGTGGACGGTGGGGACCTGGAGACACGGCGTCCCCCGGTGGATAGCAGAGACCTGGAGACACGGCGTCCCCCGGTGGACGGCGGAGACCTGGAGACACGGCGTCCCCCGGTGGACGGCGGAGACCTGGAGACACGGCGTCCCCCGGTGGACGGCGGAGACCTGGAGACACGGCGTCCCCCGGTGGATAGCAGAGACCTGGAGACACGGCGTCCCCCGGTGGATAGCAGAGACCTGGAGACACGGCGTCCCCCGGTGGACGGCGGAGACCTGGAGACACGGCGTCCCCCGGTGGACGGCGGAGACTGGGGGACTCTGTGTCTCCAGGTCTGACAGCTGACCTTTGACCTGTGCCTTTCAGCAGACTTCAGATCTTTATCAGGAATAAACACTCAGACCTGAGACCTGCTCTAGTCCAGGTTAAACCAGGTTTAGTCCAGGTTAGGTCCTGATCTTTTCTTATTGTCATGAGTCAATTTACAAATAATTTCACAAAAGAAACTTTTTGATGAAACTAAAGGGTTCTTGTTTTCTTCAGTTTGGGGCTGTCCTCTGTTCTCAGGCTGTGATTGGTGGAAACTGTGTCATGTGACTCTGTGAATCATTAATGAGTCTGAGACACAAGTCCATTCATTAAACCACAGAGTCCAGACCTGATCCAGGACCAGACGTCTCTCGTCTTAAACCATGGCTCGTCTTGTGGAGTGTGTCCCAAACTTTTCTGAAGGACGCAACAAAGAGGTTAGACTCACTCTAACTAAGTTGCATTGTTATAATATTCAGTATATATATTTATAAATTAATATTCTTAAATGTATTAAAGTTTATGCTTTATTACTTTAGCAGTCGACTGTCATCAGTGAATCTCACCTTCACAGCTTTACTCTTAAGATCTAAAGGTATTAATGTAATAAACCCAAATAAAACGAGTCGGTGAATACGGCCAAAGTAAAGGGAACAAAACCAAAACAGTATTCATCATTTTATAAGCTCCTCTCAGCTCTTTATATTTATTTTATAAATATCAGGAAATGTGGGTTTTAGGATAGACTTTGGGTCTAACATCACTTTCATAAAAGGTTTGTCATTATTTACCCAAGAACCATCGCTCCATGTTTACATGATTACCTCAACCCTGCTGTAAATGTGTTTATAATGGATAAAAGTGTTTATAATGGATAAAAGTGTTTATAATGGATAAAAGTGTTTAATCCCAGTTGGTCTGAGTCTGAGGGATGTGATCAATAACCTCCCGAAAACTCTGGACTTTGACTTTTGGGTAAAACATTAGCTCCAGGTCTTTTTGGTTTGACCTCTGTCTGTTTCAGCAGCAACTGGGTCTGTTCAAACAAGTCCAGATCCAGGCCTTTACAAGACCTGATCCAGACCTGGTTTTCCCTGGTCCAGACCTGATCCAGACCTGGTTTTCCCTGGTCCGGATCTGACCCAGACCTGGTTTTCCTTGGTTCAGACCTGGTTTTTCCTGGTTTTCTTTGGTTCAGACCTGGTTTTTGCTGGTTTTCCCTGGTTCAGACCTGGTTTTTCCTGGTTTTCTTTGGTTCAGACCTGGTTTTTGCTGGTTTTCCCTGGTCCAGGTGATAGATGCGATCGCGGCGTCCGTGTCCTCGACTCCTGGAGTGTCTCTGTTGGACGTAGACCCTGGAGTCTCCACGAACAGGACGGTCTTCACCTTCGTAGGGAGTCCTGACGCTGTGGTGAACGGGGCCCTGAACGCAGCACGGACTGCTTTCCAACACATCGACATGAGCCGCCACTCAGGTACAAGTCCGGGTCCAGACCGGGTCTAGACCGGACACCAGACCACTCAGGTACAGGACGGGGTCTAGACCAGGTCTAGACCGGACCAGACCACTCAGGTACAAGTCCGGGTCTAGACCGGGACTGAACTAGGGCTAAAACAGGACTGTTAGTAAAACTAGGGAAGAGCTAAACAAGACCAATTATAAGGACAAAACCAGGACTAAAAGAGGTCTAAATCCGGTCTAACCCGGTCTTCCTGTCCCAGGGGAGCACCCTCGCCTTGGAGCGCTGGACGTGTGTCCGTTTGTCCCGGTCCAGAACGTCTCGATGGAGGACTGTGTCAGGTGTGCAGAAGAGTTCGGACGCAGACTCGCTGAGACCCTGCAGGTCCCAGGTAAGACCGGGCTGGTCCCGGGTGAGACCGGGCTGGTCCCGGGTGAGACCGTGTGAGACCGGGCTCGTCCCGGGTCCATGGGTCAGGTTCAGTGAGTCTCTTGGGTGTCCTCAGTGTTCCTGTACGGAGAGGCGGCCCGCTCTGAGTCCAGGAGGAGTCTGCCCTCGGTCCGAGCCGGAGAGTACGAGGCTCTGCCCGAAAAGGTGAGACTTCCTTTGTCCAAATGTGGTCACTTCGTTTGGACTCTGTCTGGTCTCTCTGTTCTCGTCTCTGATTGGTCCGTTGTCTCTGTTCTCGTCTCTGATTGGTCCGTTGTCTCTGTTCTCGTCTCTGATTGGTCTGCTGTCTCTGTTCTCGTCTCTGATTGGTCTGCTGTCTCTGTTCTCGTCTCTGATTGGTCCGTTGTCTCTGTTCTCGTCTCTGATTGGTCCGTTGTCTCTGTTCTCGTCTCTGATTGGTCTGCTGTCTCTGTTCTCGTCTCTGATTGGTCCGTTGTCTCTGTTCTCGTCTCTGATTGGTCTGTTGTCTCTGTTCTCGTCTCTGATTGGTCCGTTGTCTCTGTTCTCGTCTCTGATTGGTCTGTTGTCTCTGTTCTCGTCTCTGATTGGTCGTCTGCAGCTGAAGCTCCCGGAGTGGGCCCCGGACTTCGGGTCCCCGGTCTTCGTCCCGTCCTGGGGGGCCACAGTGACCGGAGCCCGGAAGTTCCTCATCGCCTTCAACGTAAACCTGATCAGCACCAAAGAACAGGCCCACCGCATCGCTCTGGACCTGAGAGACCAGGGCCGGGGCCGGGACCAGGTGAGACCTGAGAGACCGGGGCCGGGACCAGGTGAGACCTGAGGGCCATGTCTAAACTGGTTTTCTCTGGTCTTGTTCTGTTCCAGCCCGGTCTTCTGAGGAAAGTCCAGGGGATGGGCTGGTTCCTGGAGGAGTCTAACGTGGCTCAGGTCTCCACAAACCTGCTGGACTTCGAGGTGACTCCTCTGCAGCGGGTTTACGAGGAGGTCTGCAGAGAGGCCCAGGTCTGGAGCCAAATCCCACTAAATCCAGTCTGTTTGGTCTAAGATAAAGAAGAGTCACGTGTTGATGAGGAGCTGTACATTAGAGATATTTCTGGTTCAGGAGCGTTATATTCAGTATGTTTGAATAATATTTGGCAGGAGCTGAAGCTGCCGGTGGTGGGCTCTCAGATCGTCGGCCTCGTTCCTTTAAAGGCCATTTTAGACGCTGCAGACTTCTACATCAACAGAGACCAGCTCTTCATCATCGAAGAGGAGCACAAAGTCCGACTGGTCTGACCCACTCTGTTTAATAAACCCGCTCAGGGCGGTGTTCAGATGCTGAACGTGTCTGATTGTTGTGTTTAATAACCATTGATTGTGTAGGTGATCAGTAAACTGGGTCTGGACTCTCTGGGACCGTTCAGTCCCAAAGAGAGGATCATCGAGTAAGTCTTGGTTCTGTGTTAGAACAGTCAGGTGGTGTCTTTTCTCGGTGTAAATGTTGAATCTGTGGCAGGTACATGGTGAGTTCCCATGATGCCTCGGGGCTGGCGTCTCTGTCTCTGCGTCAGTTCGTCCACAGCGTCGGAGCGCGCTCTGCTGCCCCCGGTGGAGGCTCGGTGTCGGCTGCCGTCGCTGCGCTGGTACACACTCAGAAAAATACACATTTATTACACATTTATTACAGATTATACCCACCCGTGACCCACCTGTGACACACCTGACCCACAGGGGGCAGCGCTGGGTGCCATGGTGGGACAGATGACTTATGGGAAGAGACAGTTTGAGAGCGTGGACGGTGTGATGAGGAAACTGATCCCTCCGTTCCATCGAGCCGTGGATGAGTTCCTGGAGCTGGTGGAGCGGGACGCCAGCGCCTTCAGCTCCTACATGGTACTGACTCATCCATTCTGGATTTTTCTTACAATTAATAATGTGATAGTGAAGTGTGTAAATGCGCGAGACTAGCAAAGACAAGTGTTTTAATGTTCAAATCACTTACATTTTTACAAAATCTGAAACAGATGAAGCCTCAGACTGAGGATAAAGCAGATACACAAAGATGTGTTTTATCTCTTTGACTGTTTCTGTGGATTTACTGCTCTGTCTTTAATAAAACCTCTTCTCTGTTGCAGCCCTAGTTCTGACTCTGTCACGTTTTGGAACCACTTTGACTTAAATTTTTGTGTCTCCTTAGGTTGCTCTGAAAATGCCCAAGAGCAACAAGGAGGAAATAACAAGGTAAAAAACCAGGTCTAACCCTGGTCTAACCCCGGTCTAACCCCGGTCTAACCCCGGTCTAACCCCGGTCTAACCCCAGTCTAACCCCAGTCTAACCCCGGTCTAACCCCGGTCTAACCCCGGTCTAACCCCGGTCTAACCCCGGTCTAACCCCGGTCTAACCCCGGTCTAACCTGGTCTAACCCCGGTCTAACCCCGGTCTAACCCCGGTCTAACCTGGTCTAACCCCGGTCTAACCCCGGTCTAACCTGGTCTAACCCCGGTCTAACCCCGGTCTAACCCCGGTCTAACCCCGGTCTAACCCCGGTCTAACCTGGTCTAACCCCGGTCTAACCCCGGTCTAACCCCGGTCTAACCTGGTCTAACTCTGGTCTAACTCTGGTCTAACCCCGGTCTAACCCCGGTCTAACTCCAGTCTAACTCCAGTCTAACTCCGGTCTAACTCCGGTCTAACTCCGGTCTAACTCCGGTCTAACCTGGTCTAACTCTGGTCTAACCTGGTCTAACCCTGGTCTAACCTGGTCTAACCTGGTCTAACCCCGGTCTAACCCCGGTCTAACTCTGGTCTAACCCCGGTCTAACTCTGGTCTAACCTGGTCTTGGTTCAGGAGGGACCAGGCCCTGGAGGACGGTCTACAGAAGGCTGTTAAAGTCCCGTTGTCTCTGGCTCAGAAAGTCTCTGGTCTCTGGACTCCTCTCAGAGAACTGGTCGCCCACGGCAACGTGTCCTGCCAATCAGACGCCCAGGTGAGGGTCACGTGATCACAGTCCGTCCTGGTCCTGGTTCTGTTCTGGTTCTGACCTGGTTCTGACCTGGTTCTGACCTGGTTCTGTTCTGGTTCTGACCTGGTTCTGGGGTCCTACCTGGGTCGGGGGTCCTACCTGGGTCTGGGGTCCTGGTCCAGGGTCCTACCTGGGTCGGGGTCCTACCTGGGTCTGGGGTCCTACCTGGGGGGGTCCTACCTGGGTCTGGGGTCCTACCTGGGTCTGGGGTCCTACCTGGGGCGTCCTACCCGGGTCTGGGGTCCTACCTGGGTCTGGGGTCCTACCTGGGTCCTGGGGTCCTACCTGGGTCTGGGGTCCTACCTGGGTCTGGGGTCCTACCTGGGTCGGGGGTCCTACCTGGGTCGGGGGTCTCCCTGGGGTCCTACCTGGGTCGGGGGTCCTACCTGGGTCTGGGGTCCTACCTGGGTCGGGGGTCCTACCTGGGTCGGGGGTCCTACCTGGGTCGGGGGTCCTACCTGGGTCGGGGGTCCTACCTGGAGCGGGGGGTCCTACCTGGGTCTGGGGTCCTACCTGGGTCTGGGGTCCTACCTGGGTCGGGGGTCCTACCTGGGTCTGGGGTCCTACCTGGGTCTGGGGTCCTACCTGGGTCTGGGGTCCTACCTGGGTCTGGGGTCCTACCTGGGTCGGGGGTCCTACCTGGGTCGGGGGTCCTACCTGGGTCTGGGGTCCTACCTGGGTCGGGGGTCCTACCTGGGTCTGGGGTCCTACCTGGGTCGGGGTCCAGCGGGGGTCCTACCTGGGTCTGGGGTCCTACCTGGGGTCTGGGTCTGGGGTCCTACCTGGGTCGGGGGTCCTACCTGGGTCTGGGGTCCTACCTGGGTCTGGGGTCCTACCTGGGTCTGGGGTCCTACCTGGGTCTGGGGTCCTACCTGGGTCTGGGGTCCTACCTGGGTCGGGGGTCCTACCTGGGTCGGGGGTCCTACCTGGGTCCTACCTGGGTCTGGGGTCCTGGGTCTGGGGTCGTGGGTCTGGGGTCAGGGCTCTGGGGTCGTGGGTCTGGGGTCAGGGCTCTGGGGTCAGGGCTCTGGGGTCAGGGCTCTGGGGTCAGGGCTCTGGGGTCAGGGGTCATGCGTGCCACTCGAGGTAGTGCAGTTCCCAGAGAACTGACAGAAAAGGTTGGATCCTGATCCTTTTCTTCGTTAAAAATCCTTAATGTTGTTAAAAATCAGTTGAGCTCATTGGTCAGAACGGATCACAACCAGGAAATAAACCCAGGAGCAGCGACCAGAGATAAACATTATGGACGGCCATGTTTTTTTACTCATTCAGTTCCTGTTCTAATAATACATCCAGGTCAGAGGTCAGAGGGACAGATACACTTCTGAGTTTACTCCAGGATTTAACTTTTATTCAGGAGGCTCTCAGTCCGGAGCTGTCGGCACCAAACTGATCCAGGGTCTGACGTTTGGAGTTAGATCAGACTAAATACAGAACATAACAGATGACAGTGAAGGCAGCGCCAGGGTTTGAGGCCCTGAAGCTGTGGGTGTGGCCTCAGGAGCTGCTTCAGTCTCCAAATAAACACTGTTAATAAACAGAAACAGAAAACACAGAGAAAACCTGTTCACTGCGACAATAAACAAATACAGCAGTTCCCCTCAGGATCAGGAGAGTCTAAATGAAGCTCTGTTTGTTGTTGAAGCTTCTCTTTTTCAAATTTGAACCTCTTCTTCTTTGTTTGTGTCCCAGAGTCAGAGCGAGGCCTGGCGTCTGCTGCAGGAGGCCAAGGACAACGCCGCTGCCTGCCTCAGTGCCTCTGAGCAACGCCTCGCTGCTGCTAAACCTTAACTGAGACAAATGATTACTGAACTGAAAGTACACTGAAGATTAATAATTATGCATATTCCTGTATTTGTTTTTGATGTGTAAAATTACAGCTGAAAGGTATTGGAAAAGTTTGAAAAAGCACCTTGAAAGTGCTGAAATTTGACTTTGAGAATGTTTAATTGTGTTTCTGTTGTGCAAGTTAACGCTGCTCAAGCTGTTTTAAAAAATGGAGATGTTTATTTTTGCTTCACTGTCTTTGGAGAAACATAAATCACAAAAAAGTGTACAAAATTTGCAGGAAATTATGCAAAACCAGTAATTTATAACATTGTTTGGCCTTAAATACACGTTTTACTCACTCTCATCTTTTGTTATTTTATTTATTTTCGAACTCTAGTAACTCTTAAGACTCCCAAAAGCATATTCAGCTCCACAGAAAACAAATATAGTTGAGAAATACAGTCAGAAAACCGCTGTGCAGTGGTCGAACATGAGGAAACATCGCCCCCCTAAAACACATTCAGTTGTATACAGTGGTCAGAGGTGGTACTGCAGGGGCGGGTCTGTGGAGTTTCACCTGCAGCGTGCGCTCTGGGGGCGGGGCCTAAAGAGGGACCAAGACCAGGTCAGGACCAGATCAAGACCAACAGCACCAGACCAAATGGAGAAACTAAAGAAACAGGTGAAGAAAAAGGATGTGACTGAAACTGAGGTAAGTCCTGGTTTAGTCCTGGTTTAGTCCTGGTTTAGTCCTGGTTTAGACCTGGTTTAGACCTGGTTTAGACCTGGTTTAGTCCAGGTTTAGACCTGGTTTAGACCTGGTTTAGTCCAGGTTTATGTTTTCTGTTGTAAATAATGATGTTTGCTGTTGTTTCTGGCCTCAAGACCTGGACTAGTCTTGGTCTAGTCCTGGGGTTGGACTTGGTTCAGAAACAGGTTTAACTGTGTCTTTGATGTTTTCACTAAAATAAACCACACAAAAGAGACCCAGACTAGATCCAGTCCCAGACTAGAACCAGTCCCAGACTAGATCCCAGACTAGAACCAGTCCCAGACTAGAACCAGTCCCAGACTAGATCCCAGACTAGATCCAGACCCAGACTAGAACCAGTCCCAGACTAGATCCAGTCCCAGACTAGAACCAGTCCCAGACTAGAACCAGTCCCAGACTAGAACCAGTCCCAGACTAGATCCCAGACTAGATCCAGTCCCAGACTAGATCCAGTCCCAGACTAGAACCAGTCCCAGACTAGAACCAGTCCCAGACTAGATCCAGTCCCAGACTAGAACCAGTCCCAGACTAGAACCAGTCCCAGACTAGAACCAGTCCCAGACTAGATCCAGTCCCAGACTAGAACCAGTCCCAGACTAGAACCAGTCCCAGACTAGATCCAGACCCAGACTAGATCCAGTCCCAGACTAGAACCAGTCCCAGACTAGAACCAGTCCCAGACTAGATCCAGTCCCAGACTAGATCCAGTCCCAGACTAGATCCAGTCCCAGACTAGAACCAGTCCCAGACTAGATCCAGTCCCAGACTAGATCCAGACCCAGACTAGATCCAGTCCCAGACTAGAACCAGTCCCAGACTAGAACCAGTCCCAGACTAGATCCAGACCCAGACTAGATCCAGTCCCAGACTAGAACCAGTCCCAGACTAGAACCAGTCCCAGACTAGATCCAGTCCCAGACTAGATCCAGTCCCAGACTAGATCCCAGACTAGAACCAGACCCAGACTAGATCCAGTCCCAGACTAGATCCAGACCCAGACTAGAACCAGTCCCAGACTAGATCCAGTCCCAGACTAGATCCAGACCCAGACTAGAACCAGTCCCAGACTAGATCCAGACCCAGACTAGATCCAGTCCCAGACTAGATCCCAGACTAGAACCAGTCCCAGA
>CM072149.1:11597387-11611012 GCA_036850595.1 Rhyacichthys aspro
GGTCGCAGCGGTGAACTGCAGTCAGGCGCTGTCACAAACATTTGAAGAGAGTAAACCGAGGGTCAATGAAAGCAACACAATAAACTGAAACAGAAAAAAAGAATGAATTTAAAAAAAAAAAAAGAAAAAAAGGATAAAAACCTAAAAAAAAGGGGTGGAAAAAGACAAATCTGAAGAAAACTTAAAAAAATTAATAAATAAAACTAGAATAAAGGGTAAGTAAAGGAAACACAATAAACTGAAAAAACCCAAACCAAACTGATTAAAACCTGGTCTTACCTTTATCTGGACCACACTCAGACCTGGGACAATGACCCCCACGGCTCCCAGACCCAGACCCAGGGCCAGTCCCATCAGGCCCCGTCCCAGCAGGAGGCTCCGGGGCAGGGCCAGGAGGCTGGAGTGAGGCCTGCAGACTGAGACAGAGTCCTGGACCACGCAGGCCGCCCAAAGACCCAGCTCCACCCGCTCCACCTCCAGTTCTCCCTGCAGTCGCATCCAGGGACCCACCGTGGCCCCCAGAGCCAGCAACCAGGCCCCGAGGGACAGCAGCAGGCCCAGGAGCTCCAGGAGGGGCCCCAGAGGAGGGACCGGTTCCAGGACAGGATCAGAGTGGACCACACGGGACATCAGGGTCTAAGCAGGACAGGACTCTGAGAAAACAAGATTAGAACAGGTTTTAGTTGGATTTGAACAGGTTTTAGAACGTTTTAGTTGGATTTGAACAGGTTTTAGATGGATTTAAATAGGTACTAGATGGATTTAAACAGGTTTTAGATGGATTTAAACAGGTGTTAGATGGATCTGAACAGGTTTTAGTTGGATTTGAACAGGTTTTAAATGGATTTGAACAGGTTTTAGATGGATCTGAACAGGTTTTAGTTGGATTTAAACAGGTTTTAGTTGGTCTAACTCACCTGTAAAAAAAAAAAAAAAGCTGTAAATCCTTTCAGTTTAAGAGTTTGATAAAAAGTCCATAAAAGTGAGAAGATTTAATTCAAAGAAAAGAAAATAATTGAGAAAGAACGTGGATCTCTTTAAATCTGGTCCAAACAAAGCCACGGGTCAAAGTGAAGGAAATACTATCTTCTTGTAGTTACTACCTGAACTAAACCTGATGTAATTCTGAAGCAGGTCTGTTCGAGTCAAAGGCTGAAACAGACTGGGTCCTTCTGATGGAAATACAAACACTGCCCCGTCCACAGCGCCACCACCAGAGGGCGCCAAAACACACTCTTCATCTTTAAAGGCTCCATTGTTTGTGTCACAGGTTTGTTCTGGATATAAATGTTCAACAGAGCTTTAAACAAATATTACTATTTTACTTTTTGTTTTATTCACAATTTCAAATAAAAGTTATAATTTTATTGCTTTGTTGTAAAAATTTCTACATAAATTAAATATAACCCCCGTATTATTTTATTGCAATAATTTCAAATCTCCGGATCTGACGTCACTGACCCGGAAGCAGTTCCTTTTTTTAATGGCGCCGTAAATAGAGGCTGTTTTCATTTATTTCTCTCAAAAAAGATAAAAAAAAATAATCGGACCTAAAGGCGAGTAACGTTAGGTAAAGTACTTATACATTTTACGGAATTATATTTTTGTTTTTAAACCCTGGAGAAAGATTATTTCGGTAAAATGGCTTTAAAATACGATAAATGTGGTTTTCGTCTAAACTCGACACCGATAAAGCGACGTTTCTGAACGTTTTATTTAATTATTAACCAGTTCTATTAATTATTATATCCACTCAGTTTGTTAAAGATGTTGTTTTACTTAAAATAAAGCTTTTTAAAAACCATTATTTCTCCATAAACACAGGTTAGACATACAAACATGGGCTAAAGCTAATTCTTTTTAGGCTTCACTCTGTATTTATTATTTAATATAAATAACTCAGACTTTTATTTAGATGATAGTAAGTGAAATAATCTAAAACGTTTATAATTTGTAAAAGCCTCATAAAAACAGCTTTATTTAAAAGAAAACTCCTAGCTTGGCTAAATTGAATTTAAATAGTTTTATTAAATTTTATTCTGTGTGTTTCAGGAACATGGCTCACATCACTTTCAACCAGTACCTCCAACAGGTGACCCCTGACCTTTGACCTTGATTACTGTCACACTAAACCAGGACTAACCAGGTCTAACCCTGTCTCAGGTATACGAGGCCATAGAAAACCGTGAGGGTCCATTTTGTGCCGAGCTGCTGTCCTTTAAACATCCTCATGTGGCCAACCCCCGCCTTCAGGTAAGATCCACCAAAACCTGATCTAAACCTGCTAAAACCAGGCCAGATCCCTGTAAAATCTGTTCTAAACTGTGCTGAACCCTGTTGCAGCTGCAGAGTCCTGAGGAGAAGTGTCAGCAGGTCCTGGAGCCGCCGTACGATGAGATGGTGGCTGCTCACCTCAGGTCTGTTACGATTGTTCCGAGAGCGGTGGGGGCGGGGCCTGGGCTCTGAGAGGGTGGGGCTCTGGCTCTGACGGGCTCTGATTGGTTGTCTGTTTCAGGTGCTGCTTGGCAGTGGCGAATCACGACTTCGTGGAGGCCTATAAGTTCCAGACTCTGGTCGTTCAGTATCCTTCAACAAACTTTTCCTCTTAGTCTTTCGTAGTTTTAGTAAACATTAAATATTTAATTTTTATTTTTATGAAAGTACAGAAAACAATATATCATCAAATATTTTTTTTAACCTGTTTTTCATTTCGTTCCTGAGAGCGTTTCAGTCGCATAAAGAGGAAAACTGGTGAGTATAATCTAAACCACACATGTCAAACTCAAGGCCCGGTGGCCAAATGTGGCCCTTTGCAATGTTTTATGTGGCCCTTCAATTATTTGAAACATTTAGAAGGTGATATTTTTGTCAGTAGGTTTTGTTCATTTAATTTGAACATGTTACAGATGGATGTGATTTTTGCTACAAAGTAATTAAAACCTGTTCAAATCAATCTAAAACCTGTTTAAATTCAACCAAAACCTGTTCAAATCCTTCTAAAAAAAAAAAAAAATCTGTTAAAATCCAATTAAAACCAGTTTCCATAAAAGGAGGAAATTATTGTTTCTGTGGTAACCTTTGTAAGACTCAAATGAAGATGAAATGTCACATTCAAAATTTAATAAAAGCTTCCAAATATCATACTCTCCAGCCCCTGAAAGGGTTCTTATTAACTTTTGCAGCCGTTCATCACTTTGAGTTTGACACCACTGGTCTAGACCGTAGTGTGTGTCCTTCCTCCTGTAGGGACCGTAGTGCGTATCCTTCCTCCTGGAGGGACCGTAGTGCGTATCCTTCCTCCTGTAGGGACCGTAGTGCGTATCCTTCCTCCTGTAGGGACCGTAGTGCGTATCCTTCCTCCTGGAGGGACCGTAGGGCGTATCCTTCCTCCTGTAGGGACCGTAGTGCGTATCCTTCCTCCTGTAGGGACCGTAGTGCGTGTCCTTCCTCCTGGAGGGACCGTAGTGCGTGTCCTTCCTCCTGTAGGGACCGTAGTGCGTATCCTTCCTCCTGGAGGGACCGTAGGGCGTATCCTTCCTCCTGTAGGGACCGTAGTGCGTATCCTTCCTCCTGTAGGGACCGTAGTGCGTGTCCTTCCCTCCTGTGGGGCCGTAGTGCGTGTCCTTCCTCCTGGAGGGACCGTAGTGCGTATCCTTCCTCCTGTAGGGACCGTAGTGCGTGTCCTTCCTCCTGGAGGGACCGTAGTGCGTATCCTTCCTCCTGGAGGGACCGTAGGGCGTATCCTTCCTCCTGTAGGGACCGTAGTGCGTGTCCTTCCTCCTGTAGGGACCGTAGTGCGTGTCCTTCCTCCTGGAGGGACCGTAGTGCGTATCCTTCCTCCTGTAGGGACCGTAGTGTGTGTCCTTCCTCCTGTAGGGACCGTAGTGCGTATCCTTCCTCCTTAGACGTAGTTTGTCCTTCTTAGTAGTTTGTCCTTCTTAGGACGTAGTGTGTGTCCTTCCTCTGAGGGGTAGTGTGTCCTTCCTCCTGGAGGGACCGTAGTGCGTATCCTTCCTCCTGTAGGGACCGTAGGGCGTATCCTTCCTCCTGTAGGGACCGTAGTGCGTGTCCTTCCTCCTGGAGGGACCGTAGTGTGTGTCCTTCCTCCTGTAGGGACCGTAGTGCGTGTCCTTCCTCCTGTAGGGACCGTAGTGCGTGTCCTTCCTCCTAGAGGGACCGTAGTGCGTGTCCTTCCTCCTGGAGGGACCGTAGTGCGTGTCCTTCCTCCTGTAGGGACCGTAGGGCGTATCCTTCCTCCTGTAGGGACCGTAGTGCGTATCCTTCCTCCTGTAGGGACCGTAGGGCGTGTCCTTCCTCCTGTAGGGACCGTAGTGCGTGTCCTTCCTCCTGTAGGGACCGTAGTGCGTATCCTTCCTCCTGTAGGGACCGTAGTGCGTATCCTTCCTCCTGGAGGGACCGTAGTGCGTATCCTTCCTCCTGTAGGGACTATGTTGTCTCCTCTGTGTCACAGGGCGCTGCCGCTGATGTTTGCCGTGACTCTAGACCTCAGGATCTTCGCCAACAACGTCAGACCCTCTTTGTTCTTCACGAATACAGAGATATATCACTGTAAACATGACCTCTGACCCCTGACCTTTGACCCCAGGCCGAGCAGCAGCTGCAGAAAAAGGGCAAAGGTCAACCTGCAGAAATGTTAGAAAAGGCAGCAGAGCAACTGATGAGCTGCTTCAGAGTCTGCGCCAGCGACAAGTAAGAGCCAAGACTGGGTCTGAACTGGGTCTGGACCGGCTCTGGACCGGCTCTGGACCGGCTCTGGACCAGGTTTAACCCAGTCTAACTTGGTCTTCCCTCTGTTTCAGTCGAGCTGGGATCGAAGACTCAAAGAAATGGGGAATGATGTTTCTGAGCAACCAGCTTTTCAAGATCTATTTCAAGGTTAGTCCTGGTCCCGGTCTGGTCCTGGTCTGGTCCCGGTCTGGTCCAGGTTTGATCCTGGTCTGGTCCAGGTTTGGTCTCAGTCTGGTCCTGGTCTTGACTGGTCTCTGTTTCAGATTAATAAGCTGCACCTGTGTAAGCCTCTGATCAGAGCCATCGACAGTTCGAACCTGAAGACCGACTTTAGTCCGGCTCAGACCGTCACCTACAAGTACTACGTGGGCCGCAAAGCCATGTTCGACAGTGACTTCAAATTGGGTAAGACCTGCTCTAGACCTGCTGGAACCACTCCAAATCTGACTAAAACCAGGCCAGAACCAGCTAAAACCTGTTCAAATCTTTCCAGACTCTGTTTTAAACAATAATGTTCCTGTTTCTTGTGTGTTTTCTGTTTTGAAGCGGAGGAATACCTGTCGTACTCGTTTGATCACTGCCATCGCTCGAGTCAGAAAAACAAACGGATGATTCTGATTTATCTGCTGCCGGTGAAGATGCTGCTGGTACAGATTTCTTCTGATTATTCAACTCACAGCTCTGCCTCAGACTTCACTCTGACCTGTTTGTGTTTCCTCAGGGCCACATGCCGACGCTGCAGCTGCTCAGGAAATACGACCTGCTGCAGTTCTCAGACGTCACTAAAGCCGTCAGGTAAGGACCAGAGTCCAGGTAAAACCAGGTAAAGTCCACCACACGTTCTCCTGTTGCGGGTTTTTGTTTTATATTCTTGTTTTTTGGTGAATAATTCTGCTCTGTGTCCAGCGAGGGGAACCTGCTGCTGCTGAACGAGGCTCTGTCCAAACACGAGACCTTCTTCATTCGCTGTGGAATCTTCCTTATTTTAGAGAAACTCAAGATTATCACCTACAGGAACCTCTTCAAGAAAGTGTGAGTCTCAGATCCACCTAAAGCCAGGTCCTCTGACCTCTGACCCCTGATGTCTGACGTCTGACCTCAGGTACCTCCTGCTAAAGACCCATCAGCTTCCTCTGGATGCGTTCCTTGTTTCTCTGAAGATGATGAAGGTGGAGGACGTTGATCTGGACGAAGTGCAGTGCATCCTCGCAAACCTCATTTATATGGTACATTTATATATATCCTGCATCATCATCACATATAAATATAAATATTTATAAACAGGACAGACCTCATCGAATGGAGTTTATTTAGTTCAGCCTTATTTTGACGAGTCACAAACACAACTTCCTCAGTTTCTCGAGTCGAAAAAGAGTCTGACGATAAAAACCAGGACGAAACCTGAACCAAAATAATTCTAAGTTCAAGTCTAAATGATATAACTCTTTTTCTTTCTTTTCTTCCCTTTCACCTATCCTTGTTTCCTTGTGTCGTTCCTCCTTGTCTCCTCCCTCCTTGTCTCCTCATCTCCTCAGGGCCACATTAAAGGTTACATCTCTCATCAACATCAGAAACTGGTCGTGTCCAAACAGAACCCTTTCCCTGCTCTGTCCTCGCTCACTTAGACTCCATTACCCACAATACCCTTCTGCTGACTCAGCTCCAGAGAGGACCACTGGACCGGGACTAAAACTTCATTCTTTCTGTGTATTTTGTAAAATGTGGAATAAAGTCAACTTTTTTATTTTGTTTCTATTGTTTTTGTTACAGAAAAGAAATGAAAATGAGGAAAGAAGTAGTTCAAAGGAAAAACACATGACTTTAATAAAACAGGTTCAGACTGAAGCAGAGGTGCATTGTGGGAAATTGAGTCAGCTTCTTTGAAAGTCGATCACTGAACTCCACAGAGTCCAATGAATCAAAAACACTTTTTCCAGTGAACTTTAAATCTAACATTTTACCAACTACAACTTTTAACGTCCAACAGTTTGGTGACCTTTGTAAAAAAAACTCAGATTTTGTTTTATTGCTTTTTTAATTCACGTAAAAATAGGGAAAACTATTTTCCATTTTAAAGTTTAAAAGTCAGAGAAAACATGAATTTTGTACTTTTGTACCAAACTATACTCATGGCTGAGGGAGCCGTGTGACCTGTGGAGTCATGTGACCCAGCCTCTGTTGGAGCCAGGTCACGTGACGAGACAGTTTGGTAAACACCATGGCGTCTCCGCGGCGACCGCTAGAGGTCAACAACCCGACGAGGTACGCCGTGCCCCGCTCCACGCTCACTGCTGTCGCCCCCGGCAACAGCCCTGCCCAGTCCTGACCCGGTTTATCTGGGTTCTGGTCCTGACCCGGTCCATCTGGGTTCTGGTCCTGACCCGGTCCATCTGGGTTCTGGTCCTGACCCGGTCCATCTGGGTTCTGGTCCTGACCCGGTCCATCTGGGTCCTGGTGGTGTCTGTCCTCCTTTGGTCCAGTTCGTTCTGCTTTGTTTTGTTTGTTCTGGTGGCCATTTTGTGACACATCTCCATTTTGCGTCGTTTCATTGCCGCTCTTGTTTGTTTCCGTCACGACTCCAACTTCGTTTTTTCTCATTTGCTCCAGACTCTGGAAGTTCTGGCCTCTGGTTCTGGTCCGACCCAGTTCTACCTCAGTGCGGTTCTTCTTTTGATTCTGGCGGCCATTTTGTGACACACTTCCATTTTGTCTGATTCTTGTTTCACTGCAGCACACATTTCTGGTTTTCTCTACGCTTCCTGTTCTGTTTTCTCTGTTTTTTTCTTGACTTTGGCGGTTCTGGTCCCTGGTTCTGGACCGGTTTTGTTCTGTGAGGCCCGGTTTTACGAGGTCCGTATTGGTTGGCTCCATGCAGAACATCTTGTTGCTGAGAGGATGCGTCAGATTTTTCTGCCGACACTCATCTAACGTCACAAATCTGGCACCGAATCCGTTTCCCCCGACGACAGCAGATTTCCCAGCATGCATCAGAATGTTCTCAGCAAAGTCTCGGTGGGTGGGGACACACAGGTGGAAAAGGGCGGGGCTGAAGTGCAGTGGGCGGGGCATCTGCAGCAGAGCCAGGTCGAAGTCATGATGATCCAAAGAAAACCGGTCGTGAACCTCGATAGACCAGACCGAGAACGCCCTCCTCTGGTCACCTGTGGAAATACAGGAGTCATAACTGAACCGGGTCTAAACCAGGTCTGAACCAGGACTACACCAGGACTTACTGAAGTGGAGGAAGACCTGGTCTGGTCTTAGGTCCGGTCCCAGGTTTGTGAGCAGACATCGGGCTGAGGTCAGAACAGACTGACGTCCGAGCACCGCCCCTTTACAGAGCTCCGCCCCCTTCTTGTCCAGCACTGTCACCTAGGAAACAGGACCAGAGGGTTACCACGGGGACCAAATCCGCGGCGACGCAGAGGGACAGGGCAGGCCTCACCTGCCATGGACAGGTTCCATCATGACAGAGAGAGTCGGACTGGAGCTGGTCTGGGATCTGTCCACACGGAAACTCCACTTCGGAGGAAAAAACAGGTTTTAGAGGGATCTGAACAGGTTTTAGAGGGATCTGACCATGTTATATCTGGTTCTGACCCGGTTTTGTCAGACCTTCAGGTTCACAGCTGCGTTGGTTTTTCTTCAGTCTGAATCCAGGCAAACAGCTGCAGGTGAAGCTGTCGTAGGAGGCCGTACAGATCTGATCACAGGCCTCAGGACCACGGGTTGGACACTCCGCCGAGTCTGGACCAGGACCGGGGACGAGACCCGGGGCGAGACCCGAGAAAAAGAACAGGAATAAAAACAAGATCAAAAACAAGACTAATGTGAAACTTCCATTGATCTGAACAGAACCAGGACCACCTTTGAGCTGTGGCGCTGAGTCCGGTCCGTTGAGGTCCGGCTCCGGTTTGTCTGTTGGTCCATGTTCACACATCTGTCCATAAAAAGGGGCGGGGCATGTGCAGTAGAACCCGCCCACCTGGTCAGTGCACTTCCCTCCATTTCCACAGGGACTGGACTCACACTGGTCTCCGTCGTAGTACCGGGCCCAGAACACGGCCTTTAACCGGATACAGGGATCAAAACAGATTTTAGTTGGATTTGAACAGGTTTTAGTTGGATTTGAACAGGTTTTAGATGGATTTGAGCAGATTTTAGTTGGATTTGAACAGGTTTTAGATGGATTTGAACAGTTTTTTTTTTTCATAATATGTTATAGTTTACTAGCATTTGTCCTGGTTAGTCCAGTACTAGTCTTACCGTCTGCTGGTGGTCCTCGAAGACCTCCCGAGCCTCCTCGTAGTTGCACACCTCCTCCAGACACTCTCGCTCCAAGTTTCCCTGAAGAAGTTCCTCCAGAAGGAACGAGTTTGCCCTTTTAGACCGGATTATGGGACTCTCTGTAGACCAGGGTCAGACCAGGGTCAGACCCTGGTCAGACCAGGGTCAGACCAGATCAATGGATTCACTAAAGACCAGTGTAAGACCTGCTTTAGCCTGAACCCTAAGCCTAAGTTTAATATTAACAAAATTTAGCAATCTTTAATTCAGCTGCTATTTAAAATATTTTAAAAATGTAGAGAATGATTGACAGCAGTAAGCACCAACCACAGAAGGGTACAGTTAAGACCCTCCCCTTTGTTTAAATAACCAATCACAGCAGGACTGACCCTTGCTTTCGACCCTCAGACATTTTGTGAACTACTCGTCCGTTTTCTGATAAACATGAGTTAACTCTGAATTTAAACACCTCTGAGTGAAGTCTTACCTCGACTTTGTCCCAAAACCTGAAGAAAACTCACCAAGACCAACAAAGAAAGACCCACCGGACTCAACATGGTCCTCATCGTCACCCCTCAGTCCTGATTGGCCGGTCTGTACTGCGCTGGTATTGGCCGGTTCAGACTGTCCTGTGATTAGCCAGTCTGAACTGCGTTGTGATTGGTCGGTATGCACCATGCTGTGATTGGCCGGTCTGTACCGTGCTGTGATTGGCCGGTCTGTACCGTGCTGTGATTGGCTGGTTCTGAGGTCAACTCAAGGTAAAACTGTCCAAAATGTACTTTGGTTCATCGTCACAAAAACAAACTCAAATGTCAATATTTGTGTTGGTTTAATTCAGCAAACATTTCTCTCACAGCTCGTCTAAAAACAGGACTCATCTAAAAACCTTGATTTACTTCATCATTGAAAAGAACCGACATTAGTGAATCACTCAGATCTGGCGTCAGATAAAGAGTGAAACCAGAGAAAAACAGGACACAAAATGGAGTCTGCTGTGTATCAGGAAGCTTACATAAAGCTGTGTGAAAACTCAGTGTGTCCTCTTTATAAAGTTCTGACTTTGGATTTGGATCAAAGACCATTCTGAGTGTGTTGTTAAAGAAAGGAAAGGCCCTGCCAGAATTGCATCAGTTATTCTAGTCTGTAGCCAAACCACACTCAAGGAAGAAGCAGAGCCAGGGGTTCTGGGTCAGGACTTTATTTAAAAACAGAACCAAACAGAGTCACATTTGTCCAGTGAGTCTCAGATTTATACATTTC
The DNA here is from genome assembly GCA_036850595.1 of Rhyacichthys aspro. NCBI lineage: Eukaryota > Metazoa > Chordata > Actinopteri > Gobiiformes > Rhyacichthyidae > Rhyacichthys > Rhyacichthys aspro. The sequence continues at coordinate 11,607,687 of CM072149.1, forward strand.
TTCACCTAGTCCTGGTTTAGACCTGATTAGACCTTATTTAGTCCTGGTCTAGTCTTAGACTTTAGTCCAATTTAATCCAGAGTGTTACAGAGGGACATTGAACCCTCTCGGGCCCTGGTCCCGTTCTGGTCCTGGCCCGCTCCTCTCCAGGTCCGGTTCAGGTCCCGGCCCGCTCCTCTCCAGGTCCGGTTCAGGTCCCGGCCCGCTCCTCTCCAGGTCCGGTTCAGGTCCCGGGCCGCTCCTCTCCAGGTCCGGTTCAGGTCCCGGCTCGCTCCTCTCCAGGTCCGGTTCAGGTCCCGGGCCGCTCCTCTCCAGGTCCGGTTCAGGTCCCGGGCCGCTCCTCTCCAGGTCCGGTTCAGGTCCCGGCCCGCTCCTCTCCAGGTCCGGTTCAGGTCCCGGGCCGCTCCTCTCCAGGTCCGGTTCAGGTCCCGGCTCGCTCCTCTCCAGGTCCGGTTCAGGTCCCGGGCCGCTCCTCTCCAGGTCCGGTTCAGGTCCCGGCTCGCTCCTCTCCAGGTCCGGTTCAGGTCCAAGCTCACTCCTCTCCAGGTCCGGTTCAGGTCCCGGCTCGCTCCTCTCCAGGTCCGGTTCAGGTCCAAGCTCACTCCTCTCCAGGTCCGGTTCAGGTCCCGGCCCGCTCCTCTCCAGGTCCGGTTCTAGTCCCGGCCCGCTCCTCTCCAGGTCCGGTTCAGGTCCCGGCTCGCTCCTCTCCAGGTCCGGTTCAGGTCCCGGCCCGCTCCTCTCCAGGTCCAGTTCAGGTCCCGGCCTGCTCCTCCGGCTCCTCTTCGGCGGCACCAGGACCCGGACCCCGTCTCGGATCCAGCTGAGGTACTTGGAGACCTGTGTGTAGACCCCGTACTTGCCTTTGCGAGCGCAGCCCTCGCCCCAGGACACGATGCCGGTGACGAAGTAGGTGCCCCTCCAACGCGTGACGTGGGGCCCCCCGGAGTCGCCCTGACACGCGTCGCGGCCCCCCATCTCGTAGCCTGCGCAGAACATCCTCGCTGAGATCCGGAACTGGGTGGACTCCATGCAGCGCTGCCTCTCTACGTACGGAACCGCCAGCCTCTGCAAAATCGTGGAGGGTCTGGACATTTCCCCGAGCCGACCAAAACCACTAACCAGACCGTCTGGCTCCTTCATCAGGACCTGGACCAGAGAGACCAGTCAGAACCAGGAATACACCTGTTAGAACCAGGTCTAAACCAGGACTAAACCAAAATTTAACCACTCACCATGTAGCCGGTGCATTAGGACCAAGACCAAGACTAAAACTAGGACTAGGACAGGACTCAATTTTGAGTAAAGTAGAGGCAAACCACAGGTAAACCTTGGGTCTGAACCTGAACTAAAGCAAGACTAGAACCATGACTACACTAGTGGTTCAACTAAATTCAGACTAACTGCAGCAAATTCGACAGTCTGTATGTCTAAATTGGACTTGGACCTGTTTAGACCTGGGTAAGACTTGGTACTGACTGGACCCAGACCTACCTTCTCGGCGAAGTCCCGCGTGGGCAGGCAGGCGGGAACGATGTATTTGCTGAAGCGGATGGGGGTGCTGAGTTTGATCAGAGCGATGTCGTTGTGGTACGTGTCGGGTTTGTATTTATGATGCATCAGGACTTTCTCCACATCATGGACCGCCTCGTTCCCGTGCTTCACCAAGGTGTCGAACTCACCTGAGTATGCAAATAAGGCGTTAGCATAAACCACCTGAGTATGCAAATAAGGCGTTAGCATAAACCACCTGAGTATGCAAATAAGGTGTTAGCATAAACCACCTGAGTATGCAAATAAGGCGTTTGCATAAACCACCTGAGTATGCAAATAAGGCGTTAGCATAAACCACCTGAGTATGCAAATAAGGCGTTAGCATAAACCACCTGAGTATGCAAATAAGGTGTTAGCATAAACCACCTGAGTATGCAAATAAGGTGTTAGCATAAACCACCTGAGTATGCAAATGTGGACAACAGTGGAATTACACTAAAACAAACACAAGGGCGGGACCACGTAGATGTACCGTGATTGGTTCATGCAGTGGAGGGGGCGGGGCTTACCAAGGACCACGTAGATGTACCGTGATTGGTTCATGCAGTGGAGGGGGCGGGGCTTACCAAGGACCACGTAGATGTACCGTGATTGGTTCATGCAGTGGAGGGGGCGGGGCTTACCAAGGACCACGTAGATGTACCGTGATTGGTTCATGCAGTGGGCGGCGGTCAAAACGATGAAGTCGTTCAAAATGGTGCCACCACAAAATCCTCTGTGGTCCTCGTTCAACAGCAGCGCCTTAAAAACAGAGACTGGACTTAGGACTAGTCCTGGTTAGACGTGGTCTAGTCCTGGTTCAGTCCAGGTCCCAGTCCAGTACCTGCCAGGGACACTCTCCCGGAGGACAGTCCTCTCCGTTGACGATCCGAGTCATGGAGGACATCTGAGACGTGATCAGATCCTCCTGAACCAGGTCTAGACCAGTATCCTGGACCAGGTCCAGACGTGGCCCCTGAACCAAGATTGGTCTCTCCTGAGGCCAGTCCAGACCAGGGTGCAGCCGGGTCTGCTCCTGGACTGTAGCGTTGGTCTCGGCAGAGTCCATGGTCTGGACCGGGTTCTGGATGGGGTTTGTGGGTCCTGTGAAGTCCAGTTCTGTCCAGTTGGTCCAGGACTCGGTCTGGTTCTGGGTCTGGTTCCTGTCGTACCTGAATACGGTCCTGGTGTGGTCCGAGATCACGACTCCACATTTAAACGGTTCTGGACCAAGTTACACCAGAACCAGGTTAGTCTGGGTTAAACCCAACCTGTTCAAATCCTTCTAAAACCCAATTATAAACTTATGGAGATAATTGTAGTAAAATGAAAATGGCCGACCGTTGGAGTCACATGACCTCTCGTCAGCTGACAGAAAGTAGCCGTCTGCACACGAGCACTGCACCCTGCCGCTGACAACGTCACAGAAGTGTTCACAGCCGCCATTTTTATTCTCACACAGTTCCGGGATCACTGTAACAAAAGCAGGTCTAGACCAGACTGAACCAGGTCTGAAGTAAGACTAAACCAGGACCAGATCTGAACTGGGGTTTGACCCAAGTCACTCAGAGCCTGGTCTGAGCCTGGATCTAGTCAGCCTAGACTTGGTTTTGGGGTTTTTTTTGTACCTATCTCGCAGCTGAAGCCCTGGAAACCGCTCGGGCAGAAGCAGGTGAAGCTGCCGACTGAGTCTTTACAGAGACCTCCGTTTAAACAGGGTCTGGACTCACAGGCGTCTCCATCTGGACCAGAACCAGGACCACATCAGGACCCACCAGGACCAGGTAGAACCATTA